>CM068370.1:501995589-502368139 GCA_034769895.1 Magicicada septendecula
CTGACAGAGGAAACGTTAAGACTGGACACTGTATAGCCTACTAACGTTTTAAACAGACATTTTGATCGACCTGTGTTATCGACCTGACAGAGGAAACGTTAAGACTGGACACTGTATAGCCTACAACGTTTTAACAGACATTTTGATCGACCTGTGTTATCGACCTGACAGAGGAAACGTTAAGACTGGACACTGTATAGCCTACAACGTTTTAAACAGACATTTTGATCGACCTGTGTTATCGACCTGAGAGAGGAAACGTTAAGACTGGACACTGTATAGCCTACAACGTTTTAAACAGACATTTTGATCGACCTGTGTTATCGACCTGACAGAGGAAACGTTAAGACTGGACACTGTATAGCCTATAACGTTTTAAACAGACATTTTGATCGACCTGTGTTATCGACCTGAGAGAGGAAACGTTAAGACTGGACACTGTATAGCCTACAACGTTTTAAACAGACATTTTGATCGACCTGTGTTATCGACCTGACAGAGGAAACGTTAAGACTGGACACTGTATAGCCTATAACGTTTTAAACAGACATTTTGATCGACCTGTGTTATCGACCTGACAGAGGAAACGTAAGACTGGACACTGTATAGCCTACAACGTTTTAAACAGACATTTTGATCGGACCTGTGTTATCGACCTGACAGAGGAAACGTTAAGACTGGACACTGTATAGCCTATAACGTTTTAAACAGACATCTTGATCGACCTGTGTTATCGACCTGACAGAGGAAACGTTAAGACTGGACACTGTATAGCCTACAACGTTTTAAACAGACATTTTGATCGACCTGTGTTATCGACCTGACAGAGGAAAACGTTAAGGCTGGACACTGTATAGCCTACAACGTTTTAAAACAGACATTTTGATCGACCTGTGTTATCGACCTGACAGAGGAAACGTTAAGACTGGACACTGTATAGCCTACAACGTTTTAAACAGACATTTTGATCGACCTGTGTTATCGACCTGACAGAGGAAACGTTAAGACTGGACACTGTATAGCCTATAACGTTTTAAACAGACATTTTGATCGACCTGTGTTATCGACCTGACAGAGGAAACGTTAAGACTGGACACTGTATAGCCTATAACGTTTTAAACAGACATTTTGATCGACCTGTGTTATCGACCTGACAGAGGAAACGTTAAGACTGGACACTGTATAGCCTATAACGTTTAAACAGACATTTTGATCGACCTGTGTTATCGACCTGACAGAGGAAACGTTAAGACTGGACACTGTATAGCCTATAACGTTTTAAACAGACATTTTGATCGACCTGTGTTATCGACCTGACAGAGGAAACGTTAAGACTGGACACTGTATAGCCTATAACGTTTTAAACAGACATTTTGATCGACCTGTGTTATCGACCTGACAGAGGAAACGTTAAGACTGGACACTGTATAAGCCTATAACGTTTTAAACAGACATTTTGATCGACCTGTGTTATCGACCTGACAGAGGAAACGTTAAGACTGGACACTGTATAGCCTATAACGTTTTAAACAGACATTTTGATCGACCTGTGTTATCGACCTGACAGAGGAAACGTTAAGTCTGGACACTGTATAGCCTACAACGTTTTAAACAGACATTTTGATCGACCTGTGTTATCGACCTGACAGAGGAAACGTTAAGACTGGACACTGTATAGCCTATAACGTTTTAAACAGACATTTTGATCGACCTGTGTTATCGACCTGACAGAGGAAACGTTAAGACTGGACACTGTATAGCCTATAACGTTTTAAACAGACATTTTGATCGACCTGTGTTATCGACCTGACAGAGGAAACGTTAAGACTGGACACTGTATAGCCTATAACGTTTTAAACAGACATTTTGATCGACCTGTGTTATCGACCTGACAGAGGAAACGTTAAGACTGGACACTGTATAGCCTATAACGTTTTAAACAGACATTTTGATCGACCTGTGTTATCGACCTGACAGAGGAAACGTTAAGACTGGACACTGTATAGCCTATAACGTTTTAAACAGACATTTTGATCGACCTGTGTTATCGACCTGACAGAGGAAACGTTAAGACTGGACACTGTATAGCCTACAACGTTTTAAACAGACATTTTGATCGACCTGTGTTATCGACCTGACAGAGGAAACGTTAAGACTGGACACTGTATAGCCTATAACGTTTTAAACAGACATTTTGATCGACCTGTGTTATCGACCTGACAGAGGAAACGTTAAGACTGGACACTGTATAGCCTATAACGTTTTAAACAGACATTTTGATCGACCTGTGTTATCGACCTGACAGAGGAAACGTTAAGACTGGACACTGTATAGCCTATAACGTTTTAAACAGACATTTTGATCGACCTGTGTTATCGACCTGACAGAGGAAACGTTAAGACTGGACACTGTATAGCCTATAACGTTTTAAACAGACATTTTGATCGACCTGTGTTATCGACCTGACAGAGGAAACGTTAAGACTGGACACTGTATAGCCTATAACGTTTTAAACAGACATTTTGATCGACCTGTGTTATCGACCTGAGAGAGGAAACGTTAAGACTGGACACTGTATAGCCTACAACGTTTTAAACAGACATTTTGATCGACCTGTGTTATCGACCTGACAGAGGAAACGTTAAGACTGGACACTGTATAGCCTACAACGTTTTAAACAGACATTTTGATCGACCTGTGTTATCGACCTGACAGAGGAAACGTTAAGACTGGACACTGTATAGCCTACAACGTTTTAAACAGACATTTTGATCGACCTGTGTTATCGACCTGACAGAGGAAACGTTAAGGACTGGACACTGTATAGCCTACAACGTTTTAAACAGACATTTTGATCGACCTGTGTTATCGACCTGACAGAGGAAACGTTAAGACTGGACACTGTATAGCCTACAACGTTTTAAACAGACATTTTGATCGACCTGTGTTATCGACCTGAGAGAGGAAACGTTAAGACTGGACACTGTATAGCCTACAACGTTTTAAACAGACATTTTGATCGACCTGTGTTATCGACCTGACAGAGGAAACGTTAAGACTGGACACTGTATAGCCTATAACGTTTTAAACAGACATTTTGATCGACCTGTGTTATCGACCTGACAGAGGAAACGTTAAGACTGGACACTGTATAGCCTATAACGTTTTAAACAGACATTTTGATCGACCTGTGTTATCGACCTGACAGAGGAAACGTTAAGACTGGACACTGTATAGCCTACAACGTTTTAAACAGACATTTTGATCGACCTGTGTTATCGACCTGACAGAGGAAACGTTAAGACTGGACACTGTATAGCCTATAACGTTTTAAACAGACATTTTGATCGACCTGTGTTATCGACCTGACAGAGGAAACGTTAAGACTGGACACTGTATAGCCTATAACGTTTTAAACAGACATTTTGATCGACCTGTGTTATCGACCTGACAGAGGAAACGTTAAGACTGGACACTGTATAGCCTATAACGTTTTAAACAGACATTTTGATCGACCTGTGTTATCGACCTGACAGAGGAAACGTTAAGACTGGACACTGTATAGCCTATAACGTTTTAAACAGACATTTTGATCGACCTGTGTTATCGACCTGACAGAGGAAACGTTAAGACTGGACACTGTATAGCCTATAACGTTTTAAACAGACATTTTGATCGACCTGTGTTATCGACCTGACAGAGGAAACGTTAAGACTGGACACTGTATAGCCTACAACGTTTTAAACAGACATTTTGATCGACCTGTGTTATCGACCTGACAGAGGAAACGTTAAGACTGGACACTGTATAGCCTATAACGTTTTAAACAGACATTTTGATCGACCTGTGTTATCGACCTGACAGAGGAAACGTTAAGACTGGACACTGTATAGCCTACAACGTTTTAAACAGACATTTTGATCGACCTGTGTTATCGACCTGACAGAGGAAACGTTAAGACTGGACACTGTATAGCCTACAACGTTTTAAACAGACATTTTGATCGACCTGTGTTATCGACCTGACAGAGGAAACGTTAAGACTGGACACTGTATAGCCTACAACGTTTTAAACAGACATTTTGATCGACCTGTGTTATCGACCTGACAGAGGAAACGTTAAGACTGGACACTGTATAGCCTATAACGTTTTAAACAGACATTTTGATCGACCTGTGTTATCGACCTGACAGAGGAAACGTTAAGACTGGACACTGTATAGCCTATAACGTTTTAAACAGACATTTTGATCGACCTGTGTTATCGACCTGACAGAGGAAACGTTAAGACTGGACACTGTATAGCCTATAACGTTTTAAACAGACATTTTGATCGACCTGTGTTATCGACCTGACAGAGGAAACGTTAAGACTGGACACTGTATAGCCTATAACGTTTTAAACAGACATTTTGATCGACCTGTGTTATCGACCTGACAGAGGAAACGTTAAGACTGGACACTGTATAGCCTATAACGTTTTAAACAGACATTTTGATCGACCTGTGTTATCGACCTGACAGAGGAAACGTTAAGACTGGACACTGTATAGCCTACAAACGTTTTAAACAGACATTTTGATCGACCTGTGTTATCGACCTGACAGAGGAAACGTTAAGACTGGACACTGTATAGCCTATAACGTTTTAAACAGACATTTTGATCGACCTGTGTTATCGACCTGACAGAGGAAACGTTAAGACTGGACACTGTATAGCCTATAACGTTTTAAACAGACATTTTGATCGACCTGTGTTATCGACCTGACAGAGGAAACGTTAAGACTGGACACTGTATAGCCTACAACGTTTTAAACAGACATTTTGATCGACCTGTGTTATCGACCTGACAGAGGAAACGTTAAGACTGGACACTGTATAGCCTATAACGTTTTAAACAGACATTTTGATCGACCTGTGTTATCGACCTGACAGAGGAAACGTTAAGACTGGACACTGTATAGCCTACAACGTTTTAAACAGACATTTTGATCGACCTGTGTTATCGACCTGACAGAGGAAACGTTAAGACTGGACACTGTATAGCCTACAACGTTTTAAACAGACATTTTGATCGACCTGTGTTATCGACCTGACAGAGGAAACGTTAAGACTGGACACTGTATAGCCTACAACGTTTTAAACAGACATTTTGATCGACCTGTGTTATCGACCTGACAGAGGAAACGTTAAGACTGGACACTGTATAGCCTATAACGTTTTAAACAGACATTTTGATCGACCTGTGTTATCGACCTGAAGAGAGGAAACGTTAAGACTGGACACTGTATAGCCTACAACGTTTTAAACAGACATTTTGATCGACCTGTGTTATCGACCTGAGAGAGGAAACGTTAAGACTGGACACTGTATAGCCTACAACGTTTTAAACAGACATTTTGATCGACCTGTGTTATCGACCTGACAGAGGAAACGTTAAGACTGGACACTGTATAGCCTACAACGTTTTAAACAGACATTTTGATCGACCTGTGTTATCGACCTGACAGAGGAAACGTTAAGACTGGACACTGTATAGCCTACAACGTTTTAAACAGACATTTTGATCGACCTGTGTTATCGACCTGACAGAGGAAACGTTAAGACTGGACACTGTATAGCCTACAACGTTTTAAACAGACATTTTGCTCGACCTGTGTTATCGACCTGACAGAGGAAACGTTAAGACTGGACACTGTATAGCCTACAACGTTTTAAACAGACATTTTGATCGACCTGTGTTATCGACCTGACAGAGGAAACGTTAAGACTGGACACTGTATAGCCTACAACGTTTTAAACAGACATTTTGATCGACCTGTGTTATCGACCTGACAGAGGAAACGTTAAGACTGGACACTGTATAGCCTATAACGTTTTAAACAGACATTTTGATCGACCTGTGTTATCGACCTGACAGAGGAAACGTTAAGACTGGACACTGTATAGCCTACAACGTTTTAAACAGACATTTTGATCGACCTGTGTTATCGACCTGACAGAGGAAACGTTAAGACTGGACACTGTATAGCCTATAACGTTTTAAACAGACATTTTGATCGACCTGTGTTATCGACCTGACAGAGGAAACGTTAAGACTGGACACTGTATAGCCTACAACGTTTTAAACAGACATTTTGATCGACCTGTGTTATCGACCTGACAGAGGAAACGTTAAGACTGGACACTGTATAGCCTATAACGTTTTAAACAGACATTTTGATCGACCTGTGTTATCGACCTGACAGAGGAAACGTTAAGACTGGACACTGTATAGCCTACAACGTTTTAAACAGACATTTTGATCGACCTGTGTTATCGACCTGACAGAGGAAACGTTAAGACTGGACACTGTATAGCCTATAACGTTTTAAACAGACATTTTGATCGACCTGTGTTATCGACCTGACAGAGGAAACGTTAAGACTGGACACTGTATAGCCTATAACGTTTTAAACAGACATTTTGATCGACCTGTGTTATCGACCTGACAGAGGAAACGTTAAGACTGGACACTGTATAGCCTACAACGTTTTAAACAGACATTTTGATCGACCTGTGTTATCGACCTGACAGAGGAAACGTTAAGACTGGACACTGTATAGCCTACAACGTTTTAAACAGACATTTTGATCGACCTGTGTTATCGACCTGACAGAGGAAACGTTAAGACTGGACACTGTATAGCCTACAACGTTTTAAACAGACATTTTGATCGACCTGTGTTATCGACCTGAGAGAGGAAACGTTAAGACTGGACACTGTATAGCCTACAACGTTTTAAACAGACATTTTGATCGACCTGTGTTATCGACCTGAGAGAGGAAACGTTAAGACTGGACACTGTATAGCCTACAACGTTTTAAACAGACATTTTGATCGACCTGTGTTATCGACCTGACAGAGGAAACGTTAAGACTGGACACTGTATAGCCTACAACGTTTTAAACAGACATTTTGATCGACCTGTGTTATCGACCTGACAGAGGAAACGTTAAGACTGGACACTGTATAGCCTACAACGTTTTAAACAGACATTTTGATCGACCTGTGTTATCGACCTGACAGAGGAAACGTTAAGACTGGACACTGTATAGCCTACAACGTTTTAAACAGACATTTTGATCGACCTGTGTTATCGACCTGAGAGAGGAAACGTTAAGACTGGACACTGTATAGCCTACAACGTTTTAAACAGACATTTTGATCGACCTGTGTTATCGACCTGACAGAGGAAACGTTAAGACTGGACACTGTATAGCCTACAACGTTTTAAACAGACATTTTGATCGACCTGTGTTATCGACCTGACAGAGGAAACGTTAAGACTGGACACTGTATAGCCTACAACGTTTTAAACAGACATTTTGATCGACCTGTGTTATCGACCTGACAGAGGAAACGTTAAGACTGGACACTGTATAGCCTACAACGTTTTAAACAGACATTTTGATCGACCTGTGTTATCGACCTGAGAGAGGAAACGTTAAGACTGGACACTGTATAGCCTATAACGTTTTAAACAGACATTTTGATCGACCTGTGTTATCGACCTGACAGAGGAAACGTTAAGACTGGACACTGTATAGCCTATAACGTTTTAAACAGACATTTTGATCGACCTGTGTTATCGACCTGACAGAGGAAACGTTAAGACTGGACACTGTATAGCCTACAACGTTTTAAACAGACATTTTGATCGACCTGTGTTATCGACCTGACAGAGGAAACGTTAAGACTGGACACTGTATAGCCTACAACGTTTTAAACAGACATTTTGATCGACCTGTGTTATCGACCTGACAGAGGAAACGTTAAGACTGGACACTGTATAGCCTATAACGTTTTAAACAGACATTTTGATCGACCTGTGTTATCGACCTGACAGAGGAAACGTTAAGACTGGACACTGTATAGCCTACAACGTTTTAAACAGACATTTTGATCGACCTGTGTTATCGACCTGACAGAGGAAACGTTAAGACTGGACACTGTATAGCCTATAACGTTTTAAACAGACATTTTGATCGACCTGTGTTATCGACCTGACAGAGGAAACGTTAAGACTGGACACTGTATAGCCTATAACGTTTTAAACAGACATTTTGATCGACCTGTGTTATCGACCTGACAGAGGAAACGTTAAGACTGGACACTGTATAGCCTACAACGTTTTAAACAGACATTTTGATCGACCTGTGTTATCGACCTGACAGAGGAAACGTTAAGACTGGACACTGTATAGCCTACAACGTTTTAAACAGACATTTTGATCGACCTGTGTTATCGACCTGACAGAGGAAACGTTAAGACTGGACACTGTATAGCCTACAACGTTTTAAACAGACATTTTGATCGACCTGTGTTATCGACCTGAGAGAGGAAACGTTAAGACTGGACACTGTATAGCCTACAACGTTTTAAACAGACATTTTGATCGACCTGTGTTATCGACCTGACAGAGGAAACGTTAAGACTGGACACTGTATAGCCTACAACGTTTTAAACAGACATTTTGATCGACCTGTGTTATCGACCTGAGAGAGGAAACGTTAAGACTGGACACTGTATAGCCTACAACGTTTTAAACAGACATTTTGATCGACCTGTGTTATCGACCTGACAGAGGAAACGTTAAGACTGGACACTGTATAGCCTATAACGTTTTAAACAGACATTTTGATCGACCTGTGTTATCGACCTGACAGAGGAAACGTTAAGACTGGACACTGTATAGCCTACAACGTTTTAAACAGACATTTTGATCGACCTGTGTTATCGACCTGACAGAGGAAACGTTAAGACTGGACACTGTATAGCCTATAACGTTTTAAACAGACATTTTGATCGACCTGTGTTATCGACCTGACAGAGGAAACGTTAAGACTGGACACTGTATAGCCTATAACGTTTTAAACAGACATTTTGATCGACCTGTGTTATCGACCTGACAGAGGAAACGTTAAGACTGGACACTGTATAGCCTATAACGTTTTAAACAGACATTTTGATCGACCTGTGTTATCGACCTGACAGAGGAAACGTTAAGACTGGACACTGTATAGCCTATAACGTTTTAAACAGACATTTTGATCGACCTGTGTTATCGACCTGACAGAGGAAACGTTAAGACTGGACACTGTATAGCCTATAACGTTTTAAACAGACATTTTGATCGACCTGTGTTATCGACCTGACAGAGGAAACGTTAAGACTGGACACTGTATAGCCTATAACGTTTTAAACAGACATTTTGATCGACCTGTGTTATCGACCTGACAGAGGAAACGTTAAGACTGGACACTGTATAGCCTACAACGTTTTAAACAGACATTTGATCGACCTGTGTTATCGACCTGACAGAGGAAACGTTAAGACTGGACACTGTATAGCCTATAACGTTTTAAACAGACATTTTGATCGACCTGTGTTATCGACCTGACAGAGGAAACGTTAAGACTGGACACTGTATAGCCTACAACGTTTTAAACAGACATTTTGATCGACCTGTGTTATCGACCTGACAGAGGAAACGTTAAGACTGGACACTGTATAGCCTATAACGTTTTAAACAGACATTTTGATCGACCTGTGTTATCGACCTGACAGAGGAAACGTTAAGACTGGACACTGTATAGCCCTATAACGTTTTAAACAGACATTTTGATCGACCTGTGTTATCGACCTGACAGAGGAAACGTTAAGACTGGACACTGTATAGCCTACAACGTTTTAAACAGACATTTTGATCGACCTGTGTTATCGACCTGACAGAGGAAACGTTAAGACTGGACACTGTATAGCCTACAACGTTTTAAACAGACATTTTGATCGACCTGTGTTATCGACCTGACAGAGGAAACGTTAAGACTGGACACTGTATAGCCTACAACGTTTTAAACAGACATTTTGATCGACCTGTGTTATCGACCTGACAGAGGAAACGTTAAGACTGGACACTGTATAGCCTACAACGTTTTAAACAGACATTTTGATCGACCTGTGTTATCGACCTGACAGAGGAAACGTTAAGACTGGACACTGTATAGCCTACAACGTTTTAAACAGACATTTTGATCGACCTGTGTTATCGACCTGACAGAGGAAACGTTAAGACTGGACACTGTATAGCCTACAACGTTTTAAACAGACATTTTGATCGACCTGTGTTATCGACCTGACAGAGGAAACGTTAAGACTGGACACTGTATAGCCTACAACGTTTTAAACAGACATTTTGATCGACCTGTGTTATCGACCTGACAGAGGAAACGTTAAGACTGGACACTGTATAGCCTACAACGTTTTAAACAGACATTTTGATCGACCTGTGTTATCGACCTGACAGAGGAAACGTTAAGACTGGACACTGTATAGCCTACAACGTTTTAAACAGACATTTTGATCGACCTGTGTTATCGACCTGACAGAGGAAACGTTAAGACTGGACACTGTATAGCCTACAACGTTTTAAACAGACATTTTGATCGACCTGTGTTATCGACCTGAGAGAGGAAACGTTAAGACTGGACACTGTATAGCCTACAACGTTTTAAACAGACATTTTGATCGACCTGTGTTATCGACCTGACAGAGGAAACGTTAAGACTGGACACTGTATAGCCTACAACGTTTTAAACAGACATTTTGATCGACCTGTGTTATCGACCTGACAGAGGAAACGTTAAGACTGGACACTGTATAGCCTACAACGTTTTAAACAGACATTTTGATCGACCTGTGTTATCGACCTGACAGAGGAAACGTTAAGACTGGACACTGTATAGCCTACAACGTTTTAAACAGACATTTTGATCGACCTGTGTTATCGACCTGACAGAGGAAACGTTAAGACTGGACACTGTATAGCCTATAACGTTTTAAACAGACATTTTGATCGACCTGTGTTATCGACCTGACAGAGGAAACGTTAAGACTGGACACTGTATAGCCTACAACGTTTTAAACAGACATTTTGATCGACCTGTGTTATCGACCTGACAGAGGAAACGTTAAGACTGGACACTGTATAGCCTATAACGTTTTAAACAGACATTTTGATCGACCTGTGTTATCGACCTGACAGAGGAAACGTTAAGACTGGACACTGTATACCCTATAACGTTTTAAACAGACATTTTGATCGACCTGTGTTATCGACCTGACAGAGGAAACGTTAAGACTGGACACTGTATAGCCTATAACGTTTTAAACAGACATTTTGATCGACCTGTGTTATCGACCTGACAGAGGAAACGTTAAGACTGGACACTGTATAGCCTACAACGTTTTAAACAGACATTTTGATCGACCTGTGTTATCGACCTGACAGAGGAAACGTTAAGACTGGACACTGTATAGCCTACAACGTTTTAAACAGACATTTTGATCGACCTGTGTTATCGACCTGACAGAGGAAACGTTAAGACTGGACACTGTATAGCCTATAACGTTTTAAACAGACATTTTGATCGACCTGTGTTATCGACCTGACAGAGGAAACGTTAAGACTGGACACTGTATAGCCTACAACGTTTTAAACAGACATTTTGATCGACCTGTGTTATCGACCTGACAGAGGAAACGTTAAGACTGGACACTGTATAGCCTATAACGTTTTAAACAGACATTTTGATCGACCTGTGTTATCGACCTGACAGAGGAAACGTTAAGACTGGACACTGTATAGCCTACAACGTTTTAAACAGACATTTTGATCGACCTGTGTTATCGACCTGACAGAGGAAACGTTAAGACTGGACACTGTATAGCCTACAACGTTTTAAACAGACATTTTGATCGACCTGTGTTATCGACCTGAGAGAGGAAACGTTAAGACTGGACACTGTATAGCCTACAACGTTTTAAACAGACATTTTGATCGACCTGTGTTATCGACCTGACAGAGGAAACGTTAAGACTGGACACTGTATAGCCTACAACGTTTTAAACAGACATTTTGATCGACCTGTGTTATCGACCTGACAGAGGAAACGTTAAGACTGGACACTGTATAGCCTACAACGTTTTAAACAGACATTTTGATCGACCTGTGTTATCGACCTGACAGAGGAAACGTTAAGACTGGACACTGTATAGCCTATAACGTTTTAAACAGACATTTTGATCGACCTGTGTTATCGACCTGACAGAGGAAACGTTAAGACTGGACACTGTATAGCCTACAACGTTTTAAACAGACATTTTGATCGACCTGTGTTATCGACCTGACAGAGGAAACGTTAAGACTGGACACTGTATAGCCTATAACGTTTTAAACAGACATTTTGATCGACCTGTGTTATCGACCTGACAGAGGAAACGTTAAGACTGGACACTGTATAGCCTACAACGTTTTAAACAGACATTTTGATCGACCTGTGTTATCGACCTGACAGAGGAAACGTTAAGACTGGACACTGTATAGCCTATAACGTTTTAAACAGACATTTTGATCGACCTGTGTTATCGACCTGACAGAGGAAACGTTAAGACTGGACACTGTATAGCCTATAACGTTTTAAACAGACATTTTGATCGACCTGTGTTATCGACCTGACAGAGGAAACGTTAAGACTGGACACTGTATAGCCTATAACGTTTTAAAACAGACATTTTGATCGACCTGTGTTATCGACCTGACAGAGGAAACGTTAAGACTGGACACTGTATAGCCTATAACGTTTTAAACAGACATTTTGATCGACCTGTGTTATCGACCTGACAGAGGAAACGTTAAGACTGGACACTGTATAGCCTACAACGTTTTAAACAGACATTTTGATCGACCTGTGTTATCGACCTGACAGAGGAAACGTTAAGACTGGACACTGTATAGCCTACAACGTTTTAAACAGACATTTTGATCGACCTGTGTTATCGACCTGACAGAGGAAACGTTAAGACTGGACACTGTATAGCCTACAACGTTTTAAACAGACATTTTGATCGACCTGTGTTATCGACCTGACAGAGGAAACGTTAAGACTGGACACTGTATAGCCTACAACGTTTTAAACAGACATTTTGATCGACCTGTGTTATCGACCTGACAGAGGAAACGTTAAGACTGGACACTGTATAGCCTACAACGTTTTAAACAGACATTTTGATCGACCTGTGTTATCGACCTGACAGAGGAAACGTTAAGACTGGACACTGTATAGCCTATAACGTTTTAAACAGACATTTTGATCGACCTGTGTTATCGACCTGACAGAGGAAACGTTAAGACTGGACACTGTATAGCCTACAACGTTTTAAACAGACATTTTGATCGACCTGTGTTATCGACCTGACAGAGGAAACGTTAAGACTGGACACTGTATAGCCTACAACGTTTTAAACAGACATTTTGATCGACCTGTGTTAGCGACCTGACAGAGGAAACGTTAAGACTGGACACTGTATAGCCTATAACGTTTTAAACAGACATTTTGATCGACCTGTGTTATCGACCTGACAGAGGAAACATTAAGACTGGACACTGTATAGCCTACAACGTTTTAAACAGACATTTTGATCGACCTGTGTTATCGACCTGACAGAGGAAACGTTAAGACTGGACACTGTATAGCCTATAACGTTTTAAACAGACATTTTGATCGACCTGTGTTATCGACCTGACAGAGGAAACGTTAAGACTGGACACTGTATAGCCTACAACGTTTTAAACAGACATTTTGATCGACCTGTGTTATCGACCTGACAGAGGAAACGTTAAGACTGGACACTGTATAGCCTATAACGTTTTAAACAGACATTTTTATCGACCTGTGTTATCGACCTGACAGAGGAAACGTTAAGACTGGACACTGTATAGCCTATAACGTTTTAAACAGACATTTTGATCGACCTGTGTTATCGACCTGACAGAGGAAACGTTAAGACTGGACACTGTATAGCCTATAACGTTTTAAACAGACATTTAAAAACTGACAACTGCTGTGCAAAAAAAAAAAATAATGAGAGCAGTCGGCAACTTGAAAACTGGAATATTTTTGAAAACAAAAACAAAAATCTGAGTGTCGGCGACTCTGCTTCAAATGCATATACTCCTATTTTGGGCATATCTACTTATCTGTTTGTGAAGAACATAATTAGAAAAAATACCCAGCCACAAAAAGAAAATTATGGCTTTCCCAGTGAAAGCTGTGAGGAACTAAATTTAGAAAACGGAACACAAAAGTACTGGAAAAATATTCTGAAACGTAGGTTGGGACATTTATTTCAATTATACTGGGGCTTCTTACCGCGTTTCAATAACTACTACCCAAGACTTTACGGGAAACCTGGGAACAAATTTTTAAACAACGGTATTTCACAAACTCACGTGCGTAGTAGCAAAACCTGGATTACGCGAAAAGATAAGAAAAAGATATAAGCATAAGAAAAAGGGTTTGGTGGATGTATCTTTTAGGCTAAGTTAAAAAGGGTATAATCGAAGACGCGTTGTAAAAAAAGATGCTTTCGAGATGAAAATTAAAAATTCATTTGGTTAGTTTAAAAAGACGAAAACCAGAGTAAAAATGGAATAACATCTTGCGAGGAAGTAAGTAAATATTAAGCTGACTGAAGGTGCCTAAAACGTGAAAAGAAGTTGAAGAAAAAGAAGACTAGATTTAAAAAACTGACAAAACATAAAACGCAATGAATATAATGTGAGACAACATATTTAATAACAAAATCATTAATGGTTTGGCACCACTAAATATAGGTTAGGAGCCACTCAAGCGCCATACGTTATTACAAGTATTTCAACAGAGTCATTCGACCTGAAAACTGAGAAAACGCACAATGCTGCCGGGGATCGAACTCAGAACCTTGCACGCAGGGAAATGTTTACACCGGTCTCAATTCATTCGAAATTTACCGCGTGCTAAATTTCCCTCCAAAAAATAAAAAACAGCATTGTGTGTGTGCGCGCCCGCCCGCACGCGTGCGCAAGTTTTACGAGGTTTACTTCGACGTCTGTAATGCATTTCGTAAACCCATTTTATTTTCGAGATTTTAACAGGAATTCGTGGTGGGCGCGTGGGGGTGGTATAAGGAATGTAACACAATATATCTATTCAAGGCAGACGTGAAAGGAGCGGCGTTCACACTACCTTCCTCTCCAGCCGTGATTTTGGTTTACGTAATCTTTCGAATTCAGCGTTAGTTTTCGTACCATACAACGAGTTTACTACTTGAAGTGGTTGCTTAACGTCATTCTACAGTTCGATCATAACAAATATTACCAACGTTATTCGCGATTGAAATTCCATAAAAGCGTGAAGCGTACACGGATATTACTCTTACGCTTTGGGAATTATAGGCTGTTATTGTACTCTAGAATGCTTAGAATTCAGAACGCGACATCGATCCTTCGACCCGGCAAAAGTAACATCGACCTCTTTGTTAAAGTATGATACTTACCGCATCGAACCCATGATCACTGTTGGAGCGGATCACATGAAGTTCGTAGATTAGATCTGGTAAAACGGTTTCGTAGTGTATCGAAGCCATGATCACTTTTTTAGGGGCCTCATGAAGTTCGCAGCGTAGATTTGGTAGCATGCTTTCCTATTCCACACACAGTACACAGATGTTTATTCCACATTAAATCAATGCTCGGTTCACCAAAAATCGTTAGGGATTGAACACCTACTTAACGTGAGGTCATCTGTTCCACGAAGCTCTGTTAAATGTCAATAATGTTTTCTGCAGAACAATAACGACCGTTAAAAAGGTGAGAGTTAACCTTAGTGCGGTTGTGCTTTGTATGTTGTACTTCGCCAGGAAGTCGTTATCCGGCTGGTTTCATGTTCAGTAAATTAATTAGTGTTCTACATTGGAAACTTACTTCCAATTGCTCATAGGCATACGTGACAGAAACACGAAAACGGATTATAGAGAAGAAAATTCTGGCGTTGTTTTCATAATCTTTTATCGTTTTACAGCGTCTGCCTAACTTATCGCTATAAACTGAGCGCTTGCTGAATATTTCACTCGGTATTTCATTCAGCTCTACCTCTTTTTCTTCGACCTGAGGGTATCCATTGAAATGTAATTTTTGGCAATGCTTCATCTTCCATTCTGTGCAAATGTCCAAACCAGATAAGTTGTTTTGTTTCAATCCATCCACAACAGTGTGTGACACATTTATCATTGCCCTAATCCTCTAGTTTCGGACTCTGTCTAGTCTACATACTCTACGTGATCTTCTCAGTGCATCCATTTTCACGGCCATAATTTGTCTTTTATCAGAATCAGTCATACTGTAAAACTTTTAACGATTGTACTGTAAATGTACTATTTTCTAACTTCTGATATTTCCTTGTGTCACTATATTCCATTTAACCTCCCAATTGCCTCCCGTACCAGACTAATTGTTTGTTTAATTTTCTCCTTATCTTTCCTATTTTCTCTGACAAGCATTACAGGTTTTTATATCTTTATTATCTTCTGATTGTAAGTTGATGATGCTTTTATAATCCTTATAAAAACGTGCAAATTAAAAACGAAATCAGAAAATCGAATAATTATAGAAAGAACGCTTTAATGGTTTGAGCGAGCCAAATATCAAACACGTCAGATTCAAGAGAGCTGCACAGTACGTAGAGCTGAAAAAACACTCAAATTCTCTAAGTTGAGATTACACAGAAAATGGATAGAAACAACCCATTTACATCCAATGGTCAGTTGTACTTCGTGTACAACTGTAAACAGATGTGAACCCTCTGCCATTTCTCCACTCCAACAAAAGCAAGTTGTTTTTACTTTACAAATATTACAGTACAAACTCTTTCAATAATTATTGGCAAGTTCAGTCAAGGGGGAGAATTGCACATCGTGACAAAACTTGCCATTTCTCTAACTGTTGTTGCGCTTAACCAAGTCTCTCAACGTTTCCATATTTTTCGTAAAGATATCGGAAATATTTCCTTACAGAACTTTTCCGACAAACTTCCAAAACCGGCTGTCACGTTACACCAAACGGATTTTCGGTTCGTTTCCTACTGAGGTTTATGAGTGATATCCAGCCTAATAGCGTTTTTTATTTGGCCACCACGCCGCAGGAGTTAGCGTTAAACTGCAGATTCCATGTACCGTACGACACGGGCATATACAAAATGGGATCCTATTCCTGACGACGTAAGGCTAACAACGAAAATCAAACTCGAGTGTTGATACGATCGGTGATTAATTCGGTATTTTGAAAAATCCAGGCGGTAAAGTAACCCCTCCCCCTTCCACCGGCACTCGACGAAAACCAACAAAAATTTTTAATGATCATTATACGCTTTGTAATAATAAGTAGGCTACAGAAGTGCAAAAATATCATTGAGGGGATAACTTACACATAATATGACACAGTACTTATCATTATAACTGCTGCGGAAAATATAGTAATAAAATTAAAGGAAAAAAATATATCCTTAAATCGATGAGATGTATATATTAACAATTCGCATGACGTAGAAATTAACAATCATCGTGGCGCCAACCAAATACCGACCTTGGTTAGCTGATGTCTTTTTTTTTAGTCACCAACGAACAAATTTATTAATCACAAAATTGAAAAAACCTGTTCTACGTTATTCCAACAAACGTTTGTAACGTTCACGGCTCCCAAGATATATTGTTTTCTTTTCTTTCCAGTCCAGCTGTTTCTGATATATTTAGCTACGTGTAAATCTATCTAGTGCTGGTTGGACCTGAGACGTGTTTTTTCTGCCGCATATGCACTAGGTGTCGAAAGTTAGACGCTTGGCGATTATAAACAAGTGGATATACTGCTTTTTCAGTCTTCATTGATACACATTCCCTTTTTCCAAAAAAGTTTTGTTGTTGTTGTTGTTAATATGCTATTTATTCACACTGACTGCCAAAAATTTAAAGCAGTTGTTACCGGCTACAATATTCTCCACAATGACTCGTAGAAAGACAGTTTGTGTAATAGTCAAACACAAAATTTATCTACTCGAACAAATCGCCAAGACGGACAGACGTACAATATATATACACGTGCGCGCGCTCGTGCGGTTTTGTGTTGACTTCTTCCCATTGTAAAATCGGATGACTGATAGATAAGCGGATGCGTGCATAACCCCGGGCTGTCGGGTCACGGCACGACTTGTGATCTCCGAGTAGCGTACAGAAAGAAACGACATTTGTGCTGGTACTGTCGAATATTTACACGCCCGCCTTATCACCAACACATACCGGCATTCACGTAATGCTGACGATCGTTAAACCCAGACTTAATCGCGATTTTATTTACAATTGAAATACAGTAATTAACTTTTGTTGTCATTCCCCGACAATTCTCAAAAAATGACGTTGCTCTTCTAGTAGTCAGGGCTTCAGAGTCCAAACTAAAAGGTCGGGTGAACTTTTCCATAAAAAAGTGTGTGATCATTTTCTCTCTCTCTCTCTCTCTCTCTCTCTCTCTCTCTCTCTCTCTCTCTCTCTCTCTCTCTCTCTCTCTCTCTCTCTCTCTCTTACCGTAAGTATAGCCTACATATTTTTTTCGTTGCAGTGTGTAACGCTGTCGATAAAATGGTGGGTGACAATGAAAACAATTTTCTCAGATTACTCTTCGATTGTCTAAATCGGGTGAGAAATTGAACCTTGCCATATCAATAGAAAAAAGAAAATGTACGACAATCAGCATTACTGTACCCATTTAGGCTAACTATTTCAAGTTAGTTATCTACACGCCTACAATCCTACAAGGTGATGGCTCTTCCCACACTTCTTTATGGGTCTGAGCATTGGACTTTAACGAAAGGCCAGGCCAGTCGCATGCAAGCGGCTGAAATGAGATTTCTCAGGCACGTGGCATATCCATGATCATAGAAGAAACACAGATATACGGCAGGAACTGAATATTACGAGTATACTCGACAGGATTGCCCAGTTATCGGCTGAATTGGTGGTAACATCATTGCCGAATGGATGACTGCCGCATCACCAAACAACTATGGAACTATAAGCCGAGGGGACGGAGAGGTGTGGGACGTCCGAGGAAGCGCTGGAGTAACCAGCTCTAATCTTTGCCTACTTGAGACCGGAACAAACCATCCTTGGTTTAATTTTTGAAGATGATGATAATTCCAAGTTAGTTACTTGTTAGTAGTGTGTGGACCAACTACGTAAGAATCAGAAATAAAATACCTAGGAGCGTTTGTTACAAACTATGATAAATCAGACAGAATAATGGAACAGCTGGGCGCCTGGCTCGTATGATTTGACATAAAAACATCATACAGAGGATTCAAAGCCGATAACATCATCATTATCATTCTCATCAACTTCAATAACGATTAAACCAACAATGGTTTGTTCCGGACGCAAGTAGATGGGCTGGAGCTGGTCACTACAACGCTTCTTCGGACGTCCCACATCTCTCGGTCCCGTCGGCTTTTAATAGTTCTTTGAGAATACGGCAGTCATCAATTCGGCTACGGTGTTCCAACCATTTTAGCTGAGGTGAGAATATATGAAGATCCAAACTGTAATTAACACTCTTGCTACCACGAGTACCATTTTTGGACACACAACACTTTTACTAGAGCCCGTGTGTACCATATCTGGACATATTAAATTTTCCGTACAGCCCACGTGTACCAAATTTGGACACATTGCATGACTGTGTTTTGAAGGTTTTGTCAACATGTGGACACAGACCAGTGTATTAGATAGAGTTTTACATTCTTCTGGGCCAGAGTGAAAGAAATATGCCCTTGAGTTAAGTTGGCAATACTGTACTGTCAACAAAATCAGCTGTTATAACACATATAAGAAAACATATCTGGGCCGGGGGGAAATTTACTCTTCACAGGTCTGGTAGCGAGAGGTTTTCCTGTCACCGATGTTTAAGAGCGAAAGTGTTAAGCCGAAACTAACATACTCTGCAGAAGTAAGGAATGAGACAATGGAGGCATCAAAAATGAAAATGTTACACAGAATAGGAAGGAAGATAAGAACAGATAGGTAGATAGAGAGAGAGGAACGACAAAATTAGGAGGATCTAAAGTGGAGAGCACATAAAACTGGACAGAAAGAGAAACATGGAGCAGAACCAATATATCGACAAAACGAGTAAGGGTAAAATAGTAAGAATGGGCTGAGATAATAAGCTAAAGGTCAAAGAAGGAAGGGACGATCAAGCAAAAGCTAGAAAGACTCTTTGCACCTGGCTGTCAGCTTAAATTGGAAGGAAGGGTAAGAAAAGAGACTTATTTCTGCGACCTTCTTGCGACCTCAGCCCGAAGTTCATAGTTCTTGGCCACGTTGTGAAGTGGTTAGCTTATTCTGTATCCTTGCAAACCGATTTCTCCAGCCACTTGACAGATGAATTTCTTTCTCGGTTTTTCACTATTTTTCTCCCAACAGACTTTCTCTCAAATAGTCATGTCATGCTGTTATCTATCACACTCAACTGCCTCAGCCTTAAGTCCTTCCTTTAATGGTGCTTTTCACGATAACTTTTATCATACACCCAATTTCACATTTCATCATTACTCATCCCCCCACCCGTCCAGGAAATTATAAGCATTCATTTTTCAACAATAGTATGAACTGAAGCTAAAAAACAACAAAAATCGTTATCTGTTTTTTTTTTATCCCGACTGCCCATGTTCCGAGAAGTACAGGAGCCGTGCTCTGTATAAACATTACACCTTTTTATTTTTAATTTTTGTTCTTAGTTCTGAAGGTGAGTATCCTCGTCCTTATCACAAATATCGGTATGGAGAACCATAAATGACTTCCATGTTCTAAGATTTATATTTAAAATCCTTTTCGAAATGAAATTTTCCATAGAAACTACTTCTTTCTTCAGCCTTAACCACAGTGCTGTGGTCACTAAAGTATAACACCTCACGTTAGCGCACTCGATTTTCACTGATGACGGCAGTCGATAGCACTGCCGAAAGGTCTTGTTTTGCAGAAAACATTGGACCACGCCAAACAGCCCGGGAGGGAACTTTAACAACAATCTACTTCTTTGTTGCCGATAACGTAGCACACATATAAAAAATTATCCCCTCCCCCTTCAACTGTCATTTTCATTTATAGAAAATTACCCCCACCCCCTTCAACTAGCCTCTACATTTATAGATATTTCATATATGTTTCTATAGTGGATTATTATGTTCTTCTTTTCAGGATACTTTATTTATCAAAATTAAGTACTTTACTCTTGTTAAAACATAAAACGTTGCAGGTAAACTACCCTTTCCCAGTAACCAATCTTCACCAAAATCAATAGGCCTTGAGTCCTCTACAACTCAGGTACATATCCAAAAAATTATTTGATTCTGTTTGAATGTGCGGCAGTTATCGTTCGTCATAGAAAAAATTACCCTTGTTAAAACATAAAACGTTGCAGGTAAACTACCCCTTCCCCTTAACCGAGCTTCACCAAAATCAATAGGCCTTGAGTTCTGTACAACTCAGGCACATATGCAAAAACTTATTTGATTCTGTTTGAATTTGCGGCTGTTATCGTTTGCCATAGAAAAAATTCTACACACGCACACACATTTCGAAAAATGACTTTTCTTCATGTTTTGAGGATAGTACAATCAGAATCAGCGTTTATCTCGAACACGATTTTTTTCGCCATTTTAATGAACAAGCTACCCGACATACTGGTAACAGAAATCGGAACACAAACTCAAGTAGCTTTACGTGGGCTACGTACGGTATTGTGTTACACCCAAGCAGTTGTTACCCCTCCGCGTGTGCAACAGTCGTGAACGCTGACACGGTTACTCAAGGTCGTAATCCGACACCTACACCGTAAACACCCCTAAGTAAGTAATTTAATATTCCTGAACCACCGCCTGCTACAGTTATTCTGTTTTAACTGATCTGACAATAAATCCAGAAGCAACACCGGAAACTATCGACAGGAGCGCATTGCGTTTGGGAGTGTGAGCGTGAAGGCAAAGAAATTGTTCTAGTTTTTTTAAAACGGACAGTTTTAATCAGTCTGCTCCTTGTCACGTCCGACGAATACGACAGAAACATAGGACGTGGGTGAATTCTGAGAAAATTACAAAAGAAAACTATGGAGTGGAGAGGGAAACTAGGAATGAAATGAGGTGAGTTAGAAAAAACAAATGAATGTGCTAACAATGTAAGATTATATGTAGACGTATTTACCAGATATCCGTCGTGCGACTTCGTTTTTCTTGTCCTTTATGACGCGTTTCGGCAACGAATTGCCATCTTCAGAAAACTTGACCACTCATTAGAGATCGTTAAAAAATTAAAATACTAAACTCATTACAGTAAAAGTGCACTTTTACGACAGCGGAAATTCACATACGCGAACATGAAATTTTATGTTTCTCGTGTGGACACTATCAATCAACTGATTCACTGTTTATATATCACTGATAAAACTGTTTTGTTTATTATAGCCCGTGTGTACTGTAACTTTCTATTTACCGGCGCCCGTGTGCAAGTATTGCCGTGTCGTACAATATGTTATGTGAAAATGTAAGTTTATCGTTCAAGACATAATCACTGTTGATTTTGACGGCTTTATATATTTTCTAGTCCTCAAGTGCGTCCATGTATTTTCCTTTCCTCCATGGGCTGGAAATTTGTCTCAAAATCACTGTAGTTATGATTACATAGCATCAGGTGTCTGGCAAAATTTGATGTTGTTTTATGCCAATTCCCTTCTGGGAAGATGTTCTTTATATCTTTCTTCAAACGGTCTGCCTGTTTGGCCTATGTAGAACATATCGCATGAGCTGCAATTCATCTTGTATACGCCGGTTCTTTTTCTTTCTGGTATACTGTTCTTTCGGCTAAGAAATCTCTGAATGCTGTTATTTGTACGGAAAGTTAAAATTACATGGTGTTTCTTCAGTTCGTTAACTAAAGTATTTTGTAAAATATTTGTGTAATCTGCAGATATGTATTTATTAACTTGAAGTGTGTTATCATTGTTCTTTCTCTGTTTAGTATTTTAATTTTTTAACGATCTCTAATGAGTGATCAAGTTTTCTGAAGATGGCAATTCGTTGCCGAAACGCGTCATAAAGGACAAGAAAAACGAAGTCGCACGACGGATATCTGGTAAATACGTGTAAATATATTAATATAAGCGACTTGGAGACAACTAACCTAAAATGTATTATAATGTAAGATTATATCATTTGTACAATTACGAAAATAAGATTAAGATAAGAGTTGAGAATAGATTTTAGGCCAGGAGAGATGGCAGATAGTAACATACGTAGTTGGTTACTTTGTAAGCCAAACGGTGACAAGTATTGGAGAGACGTGCGGCTGGTGTGAAGAGTCATTATCGGGTAAGTAATGATGATTAAAATGTGATGAACTTTAAAGCTGACTATATACAAATGTCTTGTACGACCGGCAGTAGTAACATACGGATGCGAAGCCTGGACATTAACCAGCACAGACGAGCAACACCTGAGAATATTTGAACGTAACACCTTGCGAAAAGTCTTTGGACCTCTAAAAACTGAAAACGGCTATTGGAGGATTCGAATGGACCATGAACTGGACCAAATGATTCAGAGTGCCGACATAGTCCGGTTTATTAAGAGTACGAGGCTTGAGTGGCTGGGCCACGTAAGGCGAATGGATGACAGTAGAATGGCTAAGAGAATTGGAGATTGGAGACCGGTAGGAAGAAGTCTTAAAGGCAGACCCAGAAAGAGATGGTTGGATGACGTGGAGGATGATTTGAGATGTATGAACGTGAGTGGATGGAGAAGGATGTGTAATGAGAGGGCGGAATGAAAGAAAGTCATTGAGCAGGCTAAAACCCACGCTGGGTTGTGACGCCACGAAAAGGAAAGGCAAGGATCATGAATTTCAGAAAAAAAGGTTGCAATTTATTTACGCATTTGCTCGAGACGTTGACCAAAATCTCCACAATCTATGGAGCCATTAGGCGAACGGTGGATAAGAAAACACAGAGAAACAAAGATGAAATTTTAGATCATGGTTGTATCATTTTAAATCTTCGTTGGCCCATGTATAATGACTCTACTCTAATGTATGGTTCTGAATGAAATACTTCTGATGGTCTGGATCTAAATAGTAGGATACAGGCGGCTGAGTTGCGGTTTTTACGGACAGCGAAAGGGTATTCTGAATATTGTAGGATCGGGAACGACGCGATTAAGCAAGAATCAGGAATTTTTTCTACTAATAGTATAGAACCGAGGAATCAAACGAGATGTAAAAGCATGTTGACATGAAGCGGTAAGAAATATACCCAAGAGAGAATTTATATGATGCGCAGAAAAAGGTAAAAAAGTGATTTACGGAGACCTTTTGCGATTTGGTTTTTCGGTGGAGATCGGAACAGCTGACGCTTCGCCTAATCCCTTGACAGGAGACGATTGCGGTTACAACCTGACACTGGTTTCAATTAAAATTGTAATGAAATAATATACACAACAACCTTTAATCTCTAAAGGTCATTTAGTTAACCGGAAACATTTTTAGTACTCCATCAAAATAACCACAAAATATATAAAAACTAACAAAGAGTTGTTTTTAACGACCACTGAATGTGAAAACCACATAACATAAGAAATTTTAATAAACCTTATTTTTATTTTCTATATTATGCAGAGCACATCAATAAAATAATATAATACGCATAGTTGATTTTTTAAGAATCTAAATAAGTCTCAGCTCAGTGTATCGAAAACCGCTCGACCTAACTTCTATAATTATTCCGTTTTCTTTTCGATTATAAACAGTGCCGTTTGCGACGAAAAGCTGACCACCGTGGCGGCGCCGACTGACGATTCGAGAACGTGAACACAAAACCCACGCCGCGGACAAAAATTTACTGCAACTCATTTGGGTCACGGCGCTGTTACCGAACGAGATTTTTTAGTAATCGACCGTTTCCTTTTCCGCTTTAACGCGAGAGACGTAATCAAGTCGTCCAGTGTTCCTGCGTAGTGGTCGCCCGGCTGGCTATCCGACGATTTCACTCAGCGTTTCTCAGCGGGTACACAAAACGAAGAGCTGATAATCTCGACACACGGCGCCACGCGTAAGAAACCAGTCCCAAGTTGGCGTACACAAACGAGAACGATAAAGTTGTACTCATGCGAACGTAATGTTGTTGGAAGCGGAAGAAGGTTTTTCAAAGGCACGTTCCACTTAAAAAAATGATTATGATTACTTAGAACGAAAAAATGAAACGGAAACGATTATGATTTTTAACGCCGATTACCTAGGGTTACCATATGACCTAGGTGAAAAAGAGGACAACCTGAAAATTTAACAGCGTGATCATTACTTTACAGATCAAAAACAATTTGGCAGTAAAAACATTAGACATTACAGATAAGAAGGTATTCATGATTAAGTTAAGCATTTTTACAAAGTTTATACAATGTACAATTTAATTTTTGTGATACAACAAGAAAATGTTTACAAACAAAACTTAAAACTATTAGTTAGAAGCGGAACTTACATAGGACAAGAATATTTGCTATATTTATTTTTAGTCGTAGCAATAATTAATTTAATACTAATCAGTCTGAATCAGATTCACAGTCTAAATGTTCAATTGTGTCTTTGTGGTGCCATTGGTATTTAGGCCTATCAGATGAACCAATTCCCATCAAAAGCTTTTTATTTTCTAATAAATAATCATAGAACTGAACACACGAAAGACTTTTAAAGTTGCACTATACACAAATTATACCTTTAACATTTTTTACCATTAACCTATTTCCCTCTTTGATCCAGGGAGCCCTCTTGCGCGTGACTACATTTTTCAGTTTTACGAAAAGAGAGGACATTTTCCTGTTTTTTAAGAAATCCTCCCGGACAGGTTTTTAACACTAAAAAAGAGGACGTGTCCGGGCGAAAGAGTACGTATGGTAACCCTGGATTACCCCCTCAGACGGCATAACGAGGGCCGACATAATGTAGACACGAAGAATCTTCCTTCCTTCCGACTCGTAACACGGAAATGTTACACTTCTCCCCGTCGTTTTACGGCTGTGAAACTTCGCCGCTTAATGATGTGGACAAATTAAATATCATCCAGATGTGGGCACAACGACGAATTTGACACACGTCGCCAACAAATGATACGTCCGGTTTCGCCCCGGACAGCCTGGTATTTTTCCAAATATCCGTTTCTCCAAAAAAAAAAAAAAAAAATAGTTACAAGCATTTTGTTAGTTGCTAATTCACCAAATTATTTGAATAGTATTATGTCGCCTGATGAAGAATATTACAAGTGTCTTCTGATGTCAGATAATTTATAAACATTACATTTTATTGAGCCTTGAGTGTGCTGGCTTGATAAACTCAATATCAGTGAGTAAAAAACTCATTGTCAGTAACTTGATAAAATCAAGCAAAGATTAACTAAACACATTAGCAACCAGTTCAAAATGTAAATTGAAAAAGTTGAAGGTGAAGATGAAGACGAAGACAATGTTCCCTATCTGTCCTACGCGGTTTGAAATAAAATGAATGAAATCGTGAAAATCAGAAATGTCTAAATGACTAATTACAGGTAGGCCTATCATTACTATGAAAGGTTAATTTACGCTCACTTTTTATTAAACGTATGTTTTATAAAATCAAAACATTATTAACATGATTGGTCTTATTAAAATAATAAATGAAATTGCTAATGTTATTTCATTTTCTATGTATTTACCAGATTTACCAAAAAAAGTACTTTTAAATGAGTGTGCATTTTTATGAATGGCTATCACAGGGGATTTTTTTTTGGAAATCACTAACAGGTACTGAAAATTAGCGCATACTCTTTCCCCAGGCAGCGTCTTACGTTTTCAAAGTGAATGTCCTCAGTTTGGCTGGTAAAAAAAAACGACAACCCTACCGCACGAAGCTGTATTTTAGAAAGTGAGGACAGACTAGAACTGACGGGTGGACTCCAGATCTTGGATACTTAACGAAATACGAGAATACGAGTGACTAAGCTGCGACTAATAATCAAATGGAAAACTGACGAACGTACACGCTCTGGAAGGAATGCTACAATAAGGAGCAAACTGAAGCACTCTGACAAACAACACAACTGGAATACTCTATAATACACACAAAGACGATTTCTAGAAAGGAAGGAGAAATACGGAGTGAGGAGTACTTGGGCTAACAAAGATTTGAGTGTAAAAAATTACGTGACATAACTCAGCTGACAATTGAGCTGAAGGCTTCCAAATAACTGTAATTTAAAGCTGACATACAGCTCACTATGACAATTTTTGTAGTATTATACGAGCACGATAATGGATGGCGAGTGATACATTTGTGTAAACACTCTAGAAGATGCACGTTCTTACGGTTGCACCGCTTTTCCAACGACCATTAGCACTCAGTCCGTGTTAACGGGCGCCGGTTTCGGATCGACAAACTTCTGTGCATGGTTCGTTGTCAGATATTGGAAATTCATGCCAGGATGAAGCTCATAAATCGAAAAATACGTTGCGGTTTCTTTTCAATAAAGACATTTGTTTTCTTATTATGTTATTCTCTACAGTGTTAATTTTGTTACTATTAATAGTAGTAATAATAATAATAATAATTTCGCCGATGCAAAACTCTAAATATATTACCTACCACTGTCTCGGCACTGAGACCTACATACGACACGGTGGTCACTTAACCGACACACGATACTACACGTTAGTCATCTCTCCGAGTAGCCATGCTACACGTCTGATACTTACAGCAAACAGAACTCAAGGATAACGGAGATGTTCCAAGCCTCCGCTTATACCATCCCCGGCTCTCCGCTGAGCTGGAGGTCTGTTGTTCTGAAGGCTGACCATGCGCCTGACGACGTTGTGGTCATTACCCTTGTGTTAAAGACGTGCAACTGTAACCTTCCGCGGGTCCCGGAAATATCGACTATCCAGCAGCCTCCGACTCCTTCTCTCAAGGCCACACCAACCTCGAGTGTAACCCGATCACTCGGATTCACACCCCATGCCGGCCCGTCAAGGGGCTTCCCGGCCTCCGAGGCGTTGATTTGGATTGGTCAGTGGTAACTTCAGAACCGGCCCCATCAATCACAGGTCGGCCACCCATTCTGGGGGACCTACCACTGGCGGCGAACCACAATTTCGACTTGCAGTAAACAATGTAACATAGCCGAACACAGGTACAATTGTTAACGTAGACAGGCTTACAACAAACTTTTTCGCATCCAGATTTAATGGGGGTCAACGGGGGGGGGGGGAAGTAAAATATACACAAATTTTTACACTAAACGGTGAAAATTGAGTAATGTACACTGAAAACTGAAACCAGAACACGAACTGAAACTCTGTAAGTGAAGACACTAAACGCATTCTGTATTCCACTAATAACCCTCTCTAGCTTCTTTCAAGCGATTTAAAATTTCCCAATATATATAATTTGTAGCAAACGTATTATTGCAGGAGAATTAACGAAAATCTTTTTTTGTTACTATGAATAATAATGAATACGGTTTTTAAACTACTGAAGTACACATTAACTGTACGCAGCTTATGTATGTTAACTTGCCCTCGGAGCAAGTCGACTCTCGGAGTGATCGGGTTGGACTCGAAGTTGGTTTGTGGTTGGTGTGAGCTTGAGAGGAGTCGGAGGGTGCTAGATAGTCGATATTTACATAACCCACGGAAGGTTAGAGCTGCACGTCTTTAACCCAAGGGTAATGACCACAACATCGTCAGGCCCCTGGTCAGCGTTCAGAACAACAGATCTCCAGCTCAGCGGAGAGCCGGGGATGGTATAAGCAGAGGCTTGGAACATCTCCGTTATCCTTGAGTTCTGTTTGCTGTAAGTATCAGACGTGTAGCATGGCTACTCGGAGAGATGACAAACGCGTAGTATCTTGTGTCGGTTAAGTGACCACCGTGTCGTATGAGGGTTTCAGTGCCGAGACAGTGATAGTAATATATTCAGAGTTTTACATTTACGAAATTATTATTATTATTATTACGGTATCGTGTAGACACAAGTAACTGTCCGTATAACCTATAGGCCTACACATATACATACAGAGTTTTTTGAATCTGTACTTAAATACTAAAAAATATGGCTGATGTTTCAAATTACAAAGTGAAATCCACGTAAACAAAGTCATTACAATTTTGTCAGCTATATTTCTATCTCTTAAACCGTTTTTCTTAGCCCCGTTAAACGACCAAACACAACTATACATTTTCACGGCAAATGACAATCATCACTACAGGACTGATGTACAAATTACGAAAACGTTCCACATATGTTTAAGCAAAAGCACATTCTAAGAACCAATTTTTAAGGACGATTTTAAATTAATTTTTTTCTACAAATTCCATTCAATATCATTTCTATGGGTAGCCTATAAACTAATGTCAATAACATGGAACAAAAACGTTTGTAATTGGCATCCATGCGTTAACCTGATACATACCACGTACTCAACATCATTTCTGATTTTACATTCCACTGACGTGCGACGCTATTTTTTTCCGTTCAGAATTAACACAAAATGTAACACATACATCTGAAACATCCTATACAGAAATAATATTTATGAACACCTTATAGCCGGACGCCGTCAGATTCTTGCGTAACATCCGCTTTAGCTCCTCTTATACATTCAAATTTTTACAGATTCTTTATTTCGCTACAACACACTAAATTAAGTTTTTCAGGAAAAAATACTTTTTTTAACACCGAGGTTCAATACCCCCTTTCCACTATACCAGGAAAATACATTATTACGGGTACGAAAGTCTTCAATAGTACGACACGTGCGCGCGCGCGCGCTCTAACGTTTTCATAAATCATACATCAGCATTACATTTATCGCCGCTTCTGGCACCTGACCAACCAAAAACTTCCTAAAAATAGCTACGCATATATAAAAACTATGTTTGAATGCGTGAATGCATTCATTCAAACTAAATGCTCTCAATGTAAGCATCGAATGATATGACAGTACCAATAAATTTCCCATATACCAGTCGGATACTATCTTACGAGATAATTACTCGATAATATTACGAATTTTCAAATCGATTAATAAGGCACTGTGCACCTTCACAAGGAAACGACGATTAGCCAAAGAGGTATGATTCGACTGTTGTTGCTCAGACCACCATTATCTAACTGGCACAAATCCATGACCACTAAACAAATTTGTAATATCCGATAACTACTCATTTCTACCACACTGTTACGTACTGATTTTTGTTTCGTTGCGAATTCAGTCCAAAAACATCTTAATAAATTGTACTTACGGAAAACTCCATACTCATACAGTTGCGATTCTGTCAAAATGAGACAACTCCATGAACACAAAAAAAAACTCTTTTCGATTTGAAGATCGCAATCTACTCTTGAAAAAAATGAACGATTTTTTTTAATAACGAATGGTCAAAACCTACAGTGTCCAAATGACACGACCCCGCGATCCAACACCTTCTCGGTAAATCAACGCGTTGTGATAGAATTCTGCGACGATATTGACGTGGCGGCGATTTCCTCGTACCGTACGTGCGTCAGTCGGTAGAGATCTCATAATAAATACTGTAAAAACGAAACGGGCAACATGCATTAACACACGCCACACGCAGACACCGTAACTAGCTAGCAGCATATATATTTGCCGCATTATAACCACACTTCCATATTATAATTTTCCTTATACCATGTAGAGATTTTTCTAACACTAAAAGAAACTCAAATGGAATGTTATAACGTTGTGGGTGGTGTACTGCTAAAAAAGTAAAAGTCACAAACCGATGAGGATGAAATCCTTGGTAGGCTTATACATTCAAGCATTTTATCAGAAGGACAGACCGAAGGATGTGGTCTGAAACGAATTTAAAAACAGGCAGGGTGGTAGAGACTGTTTAGAAAATTTTCTTCTTCTTATTCCAATCCTTTCTACCGCAAGGCGTAGAGGTCTCGCCAGCGTGGTCTCTGCATGGGCAGAGCCTTGGCTTCACTCAACTGCGCTCCCAGCCCCTGCAGACAGCACCTCACATTGTCCTCCCAAGTCACTCTTCTCCGGCCCCTGCGTCTTCTCCCATCAATTCTTGCCTCATACAGTTGTTTTGGAATATATCCCCTTCCACCCTCTGAACGTGTCCAAATCAGCGCAACTGTGCTTTCTTAATTTGATCTTTCAAAGGTACTGTCTTAAGACTAGCTCTTATAGTAGTGGTTCTGACTCGATATCTTCTTGTCTTTCCTTCAACCTTCCTGAGATATATCATCTCCTTAGCTTGGAGAAAGTTAGATGTTTCTCAGTTAGAGGCCAGGTTTCACCCCCCCCCATAAATAAGATTAGAAAATTTTTTAAACACATATTTAAGTCGAAAAGAGACGTAAAGGACTGCACAGAATATAACTAGAAAATACACACAGAACAGACAATACACCCGGAATTGATAAGGAGGAGGACAAGGGTGAGGAGAGGAGAACATGGCGTCGATGGCGAAGAAGAAAGAACGACGGACAAGGAAAATAAAAAAGGTTTTCATGAGTCGTTATTTCTGTCAACGTTCACTGAAATGTAATACATTTACTTGCTCAAGAGATTCTGAACAATTTGTTTTCCGCCTGGAACTCTTAAGAATCTCAACAAGACCTAATGTAATGGTATTTGTACTTAATTATAAAAGCAGTAATCAAAATTAAATATTAGAATTGGTACAGAAAAACGTTTATACATATAGGGCCTACCTGACAACATAATCCTATAATAATATAAATATTATTCTTTAATAATACTTATAATCATATTGTTTTAAATTATTTACCGAGAACTAAGTATATATTGTACAAGTAGCCTATATATCTGTATATACTTAGTTCTCGGTAAATAATAATTTACAACAATATAATTACAAATATTATCCGTTAAGATAGGTTTACCATAAACTTGTGTTCGCAACAGGGTTAATTTTGTTTGTAACCGACGAAATGTAGCCTATATTAAAAAAGCCTATACGGTTTCTAATCGTCTCAAGATAGAACAATCCTTTATCACAAAGCACCAATCTCAGCGTACTTGAATTAAATTAATTTTTCAGCCTTTGTGGGAAGAAAATTCTTCCAAATTGATATATGTATATAGGGGATGAATTAGTATGGGCTTATGGAAACTGATTTGTTAACATGTTGACACTACTTATTTATCAAGCTTATTGTTATACTCGTCACTCAGGGGAATTGTAATTTACACATGCATGTAAGGAATTATGGGGCAAGAATAAAAATTGTTATTGTTGATTAACAACCGAGTTTAATTGCAACTCCGTCATACTGGACCCAGCGCATTTTTGGCTTCTCTAGGCTCTTGCCTAGTTTTAAATAACTAGTGGCATCTCTTTAAAAAAAAAAATACAAAAAAAAAATATATAAAAAAAAGGATTATTTTTTTTATAAAGCATAAAAAGGAAAGAGGAGTTACAGAAGTAAAGTTGTGAGGACCCTGTAAACGATTCCCCGTTCGAGGGAAGCTCAGAAGCTGTGAGTGGCGGTCGAAAGACCGTGCTGAAAGACGTAACGAGTCGTTGGGTCTTTCAACCCCCACTCACAGCTTCTGAGGAGGAGCCCAGATTCTAGAGATCGAAGCGTCAAACGAAAAATATTTCGACGGAAGCAGTCTGAGAAGAGGATTTACATAGGATTACCATAGACGTAACGAGTCGTTGGGTCTTTCAACCCCCACTCACAGCTTCTGAGGAGGAGCCCAGATTCTAGAGATCGAAGCGTCAAACGAAAAATATTTCGACGGAAGCAGTCTGAGAAGAGGATTTACATAGGATTACCATAGACGTAACGAGTCGTTGGGTCTTTCAACCCCCACTCACAGCTTCTGAGGAGGAGCCCAGATTCTAGAGATCAAAGCGTCAAACGAAAAATATTTCGACGGAAGCAGTCTGAGAAGAGGATTTACATAGGATTACCATAGATGTAACGAGTCGTTGGGTCTTTCAACCCCCACTCACAGCTTCTGAGGAGGAGCCCAGATTCTAGAGATCAAAGCGTCAAACGAAAAATATTTCGACGGAAGCAGTCTGAGAAGAGGATTTACATAGGATTACCATAGACGTAACGAGTCGTTGGGTCTTTCAACCCCCACTCACAGCTTCTGAGGAGGAGCCCAGATTCTAGAGATCAAAGCGTCAAACGAAAAATATTTCGACGGAAGCAGTCTGAGAAGAGGATTTACATAGGATTACCATAGACGTAACGAGTCGTTGGGTCTTTCAACCCCCACTCACAGCTTCTGAGGAGGAGCCCAGATTCTAGAGATCAAAGCGTCAAACGAAAAATATTTCGACGGAAGCAGTCTGAGAAGAGGATTTACATAGGATTACCATAGACGTAACGAGTCGTTGGGTCTTTCAACCCCCACTCACAGCTTCTGAGGAGGAGCCCAGATTCTAGAGATCAAAGCGTCAAACGAAAAATATTTCGACGGAAGCAGTCTGAGAAGAGGATTTACATAGGATTACCATAGACGTAACGAGTCGTTGGGTCTTTCAACCCCCACTCACAGCTTCTGAGGAGGATCCCAGATTCTAGAGATCGAAGCGTCAAACGAAAAATATTTCGACGGAAGCAGTCTGAGAAGAGGATTTACATAGGATTACCATAGACGTAACGAGTCGTTGGGTCTTTCAACCCCCACTCACAGCTTCTGAGGAGGATCCCAGATTCTAGAGATCAAAGCGTCAAACGAAAAATATTTCGACGGAAGCAGTCTGAGAAGAGGATTTACATAGGATTACCATAGACGTAACGAGTCGTTGGGTCTTTCAACCCCCACTCACAGCTTCTGAGGAGGAGCCCAGATTCTAGAGATCAAAGCGTCAAACGAAAAATATTTCGACGGAAGCAGTCTGAGAAGAGGATTTACATAGGATTACCATAGACGTAACGAGTCGTTGGGTCTTTCAACCCCCACTCACAGCTTCTGAGGAGGAGCCCAGATTCTAGAGATCAAAGCGTCAAACGAAAAATATTTCGACGGAAGCAGTCTGAGAAGAGGATTTACATAGGATTACCATAGACGTAACGAGTCGTTGGGTCTTTCAACCCCCACTCACAGCTTCTGAGGAGGAGCCCAGATTCTAGAGATCAAAGCGTCAAACGAAAAATATTTCGACGGAAGCAGTCTGAGAAGAGGATTTACATAGGATTACCATAGACGTAACGAGTCGTTGGGTCTTTCAACCCCCACTCACAGCTTCTGAGGAGGAGCCCAGATTCTAGAGATCAAAGCGTCAAACGAAAAATATTTCGACGGAAGCAGTCTGAGAAGAGGATTTACATAGGATTACCATAGACGTAACGAGTCGTTGGGTCTTTCAACCCCCACTCACAGCTTCTGAGGAGGATCCCAGATTCTAGAGATCGAAGCGTCAAACGAAAAATAATTCGACGGAAGCAGTCTGAGAAGAGGATTTACATAGGATTACCATAGACGTAACGAGTCGTTGGGTCTTTCAACCCCCACTCACAGCTTCTGAGGAGGATCCCACATTCTAGAGATCGAAGCGTCAAACGAAAAATATTTCGACGGAAGCAGTCTGAGAAGAGGATTTACATAGGATTACCATAGACGTAACAACGAGTTTCAACCCCCACTCACAGCTTCTGAGGAGGATCCCAGATTCTAGAGATCGAAGCGTCAAACGAAAAATATTTCGACGGAAGCAGTCTCAGAAGAGGATTTACATAGGATTACCATAGACGTAACAACGAGTTTCAACCCCCACTCACAGCTTCTGAGGAGGATCCCAGATTCTAGAGATCGAAGCGTCAAACGAAAAATATTTCGACGGAAGCAGTCTGAGAAGAGGATTTACATAGGATTACCATACGTTCTCTTTTTCCTGGACACGTCCTCTTTTTTTTAGTGTTGAAAACTTGTCCGGCCGGATTTTTTAAAAAACAGGGAAATGTCCTCTTTTTTCGTAAAACTGAACAATGTAGTCACATGCAGCGGCGCTCGGAAATGTACCATTGGCGTCATATGTTGCTTTCCTACAGCTCTTTCCTTTACACAAATAAATGTATAATTTGTGTACAGTACAACTTTAAAAGTCATCCATGTGTTCAGTTCTATGATTATTTATTAGAAAATAAAAAAGCTTTTGACGGGAATTGGTTCATCTGATAAATACCAATGGCACCCCAAACACACAATTGAACATTTAGACTGTGAATCCGGTTCAGACTGATTAGTATTAAATTAATTATTACTATGATTAAAAATAAATATAGCAAAATATTTTCTTCCTATGTAAGTTCTACTTCTAACTAATAGTTTTAAGTTTTGTTTCTAAACATTTTCTTGTTACATCACAAAAATTAAATTTTACATTGTATAAACTCTGTAAAAATGCTTAACTTAATCATGAATGCCTTTTTATCCATAGCGTTTAAAGTTTGTACTGTCAATTTTTTTTTTTTTCCATAAAGTAACGATCATGCTGTTAAATTTTCAGGTTGTCCTCTTTTTTCACCTAGGTCATATGGTAACCCTAATTTACCCGATAGAAGTCACCCTTTTGGCCCACCTTTATATAGGGATAAAATATACAAATTGTTTTATTAAGACTGAAAAAAGCCTGTAGTTAAATAACTGCGTATGTGCGCGCGCCCGTATATGTATGTGTATGAAGTGTTATTTACAACAGAGCTACTTGAACAGCTCGCTATCTGCAGCTGACGAGACGGCCAGGTGCTGAACGAAGTGACAAGATTCGCGCAAATTTGTCACATATTCCACGTTACTTAAACGCAGCTTGTTACCGATAGATAACGCGTCGAGATATCGCGAATATTGTGTAAAACTGCGTGTGTGCCTGCGTGTCGTCACGAACGACATCACCACGACGTGACGGGAGGATCGACGAGAGGTCGAGAGGAAGAACGCTACAGTACCTATACGCGCGCGCGCGCCCCACTCCGACCTTGCTCCACCGCGCCGTTTCGCAATCGCCAGTACTGTTATCACACAGCCAAACAACATTATTATTGTTATTTTATTATTACATCATTGTTATCGTTCATTCATACATACGCGCAATTCTGCGGTGGAGTGATTTTCAATTACAAAAACAACAAAAGTTACAATAACAGTAGTAGAGGAGTATCCGATATCGTTCGTCGATACGTGACGATTAGCACGTCGCCGCTGGAAGACCAGCGTACGCAAAATCTTAAACGTGGGATAACAACTGAGTCACAGTATAGTGATATCGGAGTTCAACATGTTATTCCGCAGCGGTGACGTAGGAAATATTTCTCTTCAACGTCACAGGACTCAGCCGGGTCTTTACGATTGTACTTCATAAGATCATACACCATTCTCTGAATATTTAAAAACTTCCGAACATTTAAAACGTTTCCTGTGACACCTTATTGGGGACCGACCACGTGGTTCATAAGAAAACAGAAAAATATAAAACGATGCGTGAATACCCATTTGGGTGAATATCCTAAAGGGTGGCTTTAGGAAGGGCAGATCCTGTCCAGAACAAATATTCACTCTGAAGTCAACAATCCGTCACAGGCTACTGAATTCAAAGGAGATTGCAGTAACAGTTGTTGATTTCAAAAAGGCCTTTGATTCTGTTGACAGAGAAACTATACATAAAATAATCCGAGAATTTGGTGTTAAGTCTAATCCGTGAAACCCTTACGGACACAGTCTCAAAAATAAAATTCATGGGAGAAACATCTCAACCGTTCAAAATAAATACAGGTGTAAGACAGGGTGATGGTTTATCCTCAATTCTTTTCAACTGTGTCCTGGAGAAAGTAGTGAGAATTTTGAATGAAAAATTAAAGAAATGCAAAATATCGCCAATCATGTTGGGAAGAAGGGACAAACGTATTGAAATAAACTGTTTGGCATTCGCAGTTGACTTTGCTATACTTCTGAACATCTGACATCTGCAGTAACTCAAGTTAATTTTTTAGAGGACAGCCAGTAGAACAGGATTAAGGATTTCTGCAGAAAAAAGCAAATTTCTCACGAACATTAAAAAATGTACCAAAATTCCTGGTAATAGGTATTGGTCGAATAGAAAGGGTTCGAAAATTTAAGTATCTAGGAGAAATAATTCAAGAGAACGGTTTAGAAAAATCTGCTATAGAAGAAAGGATTCATAAGATGGAAAGGGCATGTGGTATAACTAACGATACTTACAATAAAAAGTGCATATCTAAAAATGCGAAAATAAGGCATTACAGTACAGTAGTGAAACCAGAATGCCTATATGCAAGTGAATGTCTAGCACTCACTGAATTATAATTTAGACAAACTAGACATATTGGAAAGACGAATTATTATGAAAATATTCAGGCCCACGAAAAACTTCAGAAGGTTGGAAATTAAGAAGTAATGATGAAATATATCAAAGTACAGAAAATATAACAGAAACAGTGAGAAAAAGAAGACTAGTATTTTTTGGACATTTATATAGAATGGACGACAATAGGTTAACAAAGCAGATCTTCAAATAACTGTGGGGGAAGAAGTCAACATCAAGTTGGATTAAAGAAGTCCAAAAGTATTTAGAAAAAAATAATATAAACGCAGAAGAAGCAATTGAAAGAGAAGTTTTACGGGCAAAAGTGTTGAAATGGAAGGAGTCCAGGGTAGTAGAGAGAAAAACGCAGGTTCAAAGTGGACTGAAGACAGGAAGAAGAGACAGTGAAAAGATGAAAGAATATTGGATAAAAAAAGGACAAAAAATAAAGAATTGAAATTGGCATGTAAACCTTAGATGGCCGATACAAAAAAAAAAAAAAAATGAAGCGTGGCATATTTAAAAAATCATTACTTCTTAAGATACCCCGGATTAAATTCCAGAAAACGATGGCAATTCAAGTGAATACGGCAGTGAATCGCTGGAACTCACACAGAAAGATGTCAGGAGTATTCATTCGGTCGGTTGAAGTGTCTTCTACACTATGGAACGACGATATAAGATATGAAGTTAACGTACGGTCCAAAATCGATCGGGTCCTGGTGAACGGGATTAATTAGGAACTACATGTGGAAAGAATGCGGAAAGAAAGATATCTGATAATGGCATTAAATAATAGGCCTGGGGGAAAATGAAGACGGCTATTGGAGGATTCGAACCATGAACCATGAACTGGACCAAGTGATTCCGGGTGCAGACATAGTTCGGTTTATTTAGACTAGGATGCTTGAGTGGCTGGGCCACGTAAGGCGAATGGATGACAGAAGAATGGCAAAGAGATTTGCAGATTGGAGACCGGTAGGAAGAAGAATTAGAAGCAGACTCAGAAACAGATGGTTAGATGACGTGGAGGATGATTTGAGACGTATGAACGTGACGGGATGGAGACGGATATGTAATGAGAGGGCGGAATGGAAGAATGTCATTGAGCAGGCTAAAACCCACGCTGGGTTGTAACGCCAGGAAAAGGAAAGGAGAAGAGGGAAAATGAAACCACGCAAGCCCAAGGAACAGACGGGAATAACAGGGCACTCCTGGAAGGCAAAGAACAGTGCAAAATAGCAGAAACAGTCCTGGAATCCCAAGGAACAGATCAGAACAGCAGGAACAGATTAGTTACAACAGGTCTATGGCTTATTTCTTTAAATATAATGACAATAATGATAACGATGATGATGACGATCGCCATCATCATACCGTATCTTATCATGGTACACTCATAAAAAATAATTACCGTAGCTTTTTCTTGTTAACCGGGGCTGATGGGTGGTCATGTTGTGATTTGGACAAGTTATTCTGTTAATTAAAACATTCCAAATCAATTTCTGCAGGTATCTGAACCAAGGACCACTTTCTGTGCCTTTTCCATTCATCGGCCTTTTCTTTTAACGCCTCAGACGTGCCGTCTTAAGTGCCTCAGCATGTTCTTCCTGATCCTTTTTCCCATCGTCTAGAACTCTTCATGACTACTTACAATATGTTTAGTGAGATTAAACGCGAAAGCAAGAGTACCAAGTGAAATGGAACGGACTTGTAAAAAGTATAACGAAGAAGCAAAGAGAGGTAGCAGACAGATAAGCGACAAGAAATGCGTGGCAACTGAAGATAAGAAGAGGAATAAGGACTCAGGCTGTCGAAAGAGCTGTGTGCAGGACGGGAAGAAGCAGAGGAGATGATCGACTCGAGACAATCGATTCCCATCCAACTGGACGATATACGCAATGCAAACCCAATCGCAAAGGTAACGTGGCGAGAAGCAAGTCATCCGTTCTGTATCTCTGTGTAAGCGCGATATATCGATAATAACAATATTATGAGGCCGTATAACGGACTGCCGACACTTATTGATGTTGTTAGTACAACGGTTGTTATGTAACCACAAACCAGTTATAGTTGCAAGGACGAGCGATTGATCCAACGACTGCACACGAATGAAATTATGACGACATCAGTTATAAAAAAGGTCAAAGATGAAAACATACCGGACTGTATTGGAAAAAAAGGAGGAACTACATCGGATCGGCTGAGAATCGAAGTATGCGACTCGGCTTTTTAAGTGTACAGGTATGGAAGTGTACAAACGAACAGATATGAACCGTATCGCCTTCAGTAATGACTGGGCAGACGATATATTACTGTCTCCAAGCAGTACGGCAACGAATTTTCCAATATTTTTCGAAGGCAATAGTTCTTAATACAGGCAGAAAGAAGAAGAAGAAGAAGTAAACAACGACTTTAATATAACTCTTTAAAAGAATTCATAATGAGGATCTCAGATATGAGGACTTGGCGCGAGAGAACAGACAAAACTTGAACGTAGAACAAGAGAATTTGTAGGTGATAAGCAAGCGCAGTGGCGTATCTAGAATTTGCCATTGGGGAGGGGGGTCGGGTCGGATTCATACAAAAGAAAAAAGAAGTTAAGACTAATCAACACTACTATCTTTAAAGTGGGTGAAAACGCGTTATAACATCCTGAAATCAGCCCCATTAACGTAAACGGTAATAACACAATAAAAATACGCGTTGTTGAAATATTGTTAAAAGATACTTATCGACTGAAATGCTTTTCCTATATTTAATTTTTAAAACGTATACCCTAACGGTGTGTAATACACCTGTTTGTATATTTAAAAAAGAACTACAACGCCTATTATATTAGCGCGCACAGCTGAATAAAATAAAATAAAATAAAACAGCCTAAAAATTAAGAGGTTGACAAAATTCGTCAACTTGTTCGACCCGCTTGGACGACACAGTGAAAAGATGAAAGAATAATTGAAAAAAGAAAAGAGCAAAGGATAAAGAAATGAAATTGGCTGTGGTCCTCAGTAAAAAAAAAAAAAAAAAGACGGTAAATTATCAGCTATCGAGATCGTACTGTTTGATGTGGCTGACGATGACAAACAAAACTATTCCATTATTAAGGAAGTTGAATTAATCGCAGGGAAGAGTTGAAACTCGGAATCAGAAATCAAATAGAAACAGTCACAAGAAGATAATTATGAGAAACAAGAGTCGGGAGCACTAAATGGAATGGGGGGGGGGGGGGATCTACAAAGAACGGTTACCGACAAAACAAAATCGACAATCGTTATACGTGTCAAACACTACGATTTCGTTAATCAGATCTGGCATCAGACTAATGCTACACTGGCATTAAATACCTATAAAAAACGGATGCAGCATTTAATTTGTTTATTACAATTTTTGTAAATACTCTCGTTCAATTAAAACAAATGAAAATACCAAACTGACGGTCGTGTCACACACACACACACACACACACACACACACACACACACACACACACGCACGCGCGCGCGCGAACGTATTAAAAATAAAGATTATTAAACCGTGCCAAGAGAAACTGAACTAGCGAACGGAAGGACGGCATTAAAAAAAAAATACATAACCATTTATTTATAAGCATACATTTCGTTTGAATTGTCCAATTAAACATTTCCCAGCAAAAAAAAAAATATTCCAACTGGCGACTACCAGAATAAAAAGGTAATATCAGTAGTATTGTGGTATTAAAAATTTTTGTCGAACGATCAAGATACGACGACGAAAACGGAGAAATAAATACAGCATAGAGAAGAGGAACAACAAACACATGAAGGCTAGGCTCTCTCTGCTCAATGGTCCCCCCTCCCGCACCGCGCTCCCCACCAACATCCTGTGTAGCTACCCATCCCATTTCCTGTCCGCTACTACGCGAACCGAAAACGTTCGTCTCGCCCGCTGAATGAAACTCCAAAAGTTTTCACTTCACCAAACAGCGCGGCGACGGCGACGACTAAAAATATCCGACTCAAAATCGGCGTTTTAGACTTTTAATTATTTCAGGTGGCGGCGTAGATACGCTGACAAAATCGTAAGTGTAAGAGCACCGACCACGTTAGTGTCTGTCTGTCTGTCACCTGATGTGGCCACGACATTTACGTAACCTCATCCATGCCCAACGTTTGTGCGGCCCGTAGGTTGATGGCACCGATTAAAGCACTAATCACACACACCACAGCTCCACGCTAACGTTTTTTAAAGACTTTTTCTATATCGATTCCGACACACAATGATTTCGCCCTCCCCCCCTCTCTCTCTCTCTCCTTTCTCTCTCTCTCTCTCTCTCCTTCGACGCTTTATCACTGCCGAGTTTACGCACGATACGTTAAGGCTTAAATTTATATTTTTTCCATGGCTGTTAACAAGTCGTAAAGACACACACACACACACCAGTTAACACAAGCATTAGCCTAATTTTACGTTTAACTTTTACTACGGATGAATGACGTAACTGTTTTTAAACCGGCAGCGGTAACAAGAAACAGAATTACAAAAGCAGTGGCCAGATAAAATAATATCGAATACTTCTACAACCAGGCGCGCGGATCCACGGAGAGGGGAATGGAGGAAATTTCCCTCCCCAAATGGTCACTTCACTGGAGAAAGTTTTTGTCGTTTTATGATCGTGAATATGATTTAAAAATCATATCACAGTATGTAGGCTACGTTCATGGTTTTACGCTAAAATTACTTTAAATTTGTAACTGCGCCTTAGATAACCTAAACGAGTAGTGTTTATATTAAACTGTACGTGAATACTATTAAAACAACACTGTACTAACAAACACAAATAATGTGAATTAATTCTTATACAGTAATAAATCTGTTACGTTGGTAATAACAAACTGTATTTTATCATCACTTATTATTATCGTTTATACTTAGATCTTTAAAGAATGGTCTAACTTTTCAAAATACTCCCCAAAGTCAACACTATCCTCCCCCAAAACTGTTTGCTGGATCCGCCCCTGTCTACAAGTTGGAAATGGAAACTTAATACAAACGGGTGAAAAGAGCGTACTAGATTACGAAAATGAAATAAAATACCGGAAACGAGTGTATTAGAGTGACGTAATGTTACCGGAGACGCGGCAGGCAGTAGGGCGCGGATCAAGTAGTAATACAGCAATATTACTCTGCAGAAATACGTTCATAACCGAATTACACTGTAATCACATTTTTGGGGTGTACTGTTTCTTCCTGCCGCCGCGAATCACGAAGTAGTTTCTTATCACTACGTTATGTGGTCTTAGACAGACTTCCTGCTGGAGTTGGCACAAAGTTGTATCTAATTATCGATGTCGTATACACCTGCAGACCGCTGTCGGGTATCAAACACTCGTCCGCGTGAACTACAGTCAGCTGCAAACGCAGCGTTTCCTGCAACTTCTTACTTCCGCTGCCCTGCTGCAACGCAACGTTCAGGTGTTATGAACATAGAGGTATAATGTGTGTACACCTCTAAGTAGATCTGTTATACCTCTATGGTTATGATGTGCAATACTTTAAATCCTTAAATTCGTAGTGACCGTCAATAAATGAATTTTTCCGGTAAAGGGTTTGTGAGTACTCTGTATATAGCCTACGTAATTCTCGATAAATAATAATTTACAACAATATGATTATAAGTATTATTCATTTTCATTTGATAGACAGGTTTACCATAAACTTGTGTTTGTAAAATTATGTAAATTCTCTTATGTAAGTTCGTAAAGTTCTGTAGTTATTGTGTAATTTAGAATTCTCTAAATTAATGGCGGTGTTTTTAATACCAGTACTGAGTGAAACATGATAAAAATAACTTTTAATAATTACATAATTGAACAGCCCTATAATCTGTAGGCCTATTTAGCTATGTTTTACTATGCTATATGTTGACAGGTACATGTATAAACGTTTTCTGTACTAATTCTAATATTAGTTGTTGATTACTGCTTTTATAATTAATTACAAATACCATTACGTTGAGTAATTTAAATTGTAACACTGTATAAATATACTGTGTAATTCTGTGATATTATAATTTTCTCCTTGTCTTTTCTTTAAAACATTTGATGATGTAAAACAAACTATCTCAACTCTTTCAAATATACAAGGATACACACATATGCACGCGCACGCGCACACTCACATACACAAACACGTTCACTCAAATAATTGTTCTGTTGTGTTTGACATTTCTTTTATATTCACACACAGGCCGTGATGATGACAATAAACATTGTCGAAACGTCGACACAAATAAGTTAAAATTTCTGTTAAATTTTTTGACCGATCCTCACAAACCCTTCACCGGAAAATTTCGATGTACAATACGTTCATTGTTTTAATCGGAACAACGATTTCTTTTTTTATCAATTTCGATACGATTTTAAGGCGATACTTTTAAACGAACCACTTTTGGTAAATTTAGTGGTAAATCTGGTCTAATGTTTAGTTTATGTTACACAAGCGCCATGCCGAGTGGGATAAGCCACAGGCCCGCTGCTTATCCTAAACTCGGAGCCCCCAATGCAATGTAAGCGCTCTCACTTATCAACACGACTCTACGACTTACGCTTCTATTTTAATTTAATTTCAACAAATTAATTAAGTCGGCGTGGGCAAAGAGAAATGCAGAACAGTACGGTAGAATATAGTACAACCGAGTGTTCCGATTCCTAATTTCAGGTGACAGAAAGACACAGACGGTATTTATGGGAACTGTGAAATTCGAAACGGATGACCATATGGCGGATTCGGAAGTTCAAATTTTATAAACACGTATACCTATGTTTCCGTAACCTTCATGAAAGAGTAGCTGTAACAGTTGCCAAAAAGTGATAACCACGTTCGGAACGATCGATAATTGATACAATCGACAGAGATGTGCGTGCGTTGACGTTTTCGCCACAGTCGGCTTACAAGAAGAAGACAAACAGTGAAGAAACGTTTTGCTCGGACGACGTTCGGTGGCAGGTTTCCTACAATGGCTGTCGGCCTACACGTCGAACGCACAACCAAAGCTCGAGAAGTGACAGCAGCAGGTCGAACAACAGACCGACTGACATGGGATAGGATATTGTTTTTATGTTTATTGAGGATCGGAATTTTAATATATTTGTATCGACGTTTCGACAAAACGTATCGTCATCTTTACCATTGTGTACGTGTGCAAAAAAAAATGTTAATACAGACACTGTGAGTGTTTTTGTATGAATGAATGAGTAGGCCCACCTAAAGAAAAATTAAAATTATCACAAAATCATTTTTATTCTTCTATTAATACGATATAATTATAATATTCCACAACTATATATATTCATATTTACTACTAGTTTTCAATCAAGATATATTGTTTTCCTTATTTGTAACGTGTTTTGGGCATCAAATATTTTGCCCACCCTCATCCTTCTAAGTTTTTAGTCTTGTCGTTTCATGCCCGAAACATGTTAAATGAAATAATGAAAATAAAGTCAAACGAAATGCTGCGAGAAGACACGGCGTGAAGCGGTCTTGTGGGCACTACAGTTACGGGTGTCCGGGGGGACGGAATCTTCGACGTATCGTAACGGGTGACGGTGGAGAGACTTCTGGAGGCGAAACGCCGCTCCTGGACGCACACTGTTAACAATACAAGCCACAAACCAGCCAATACACTTGTAATACGTATTATACAGACTATATATATATATAACAGTTGCTTAGACACAAACACGCGTCGTCCGTGTACGTTTCGACCACAACTGAAACAACAAGTTACATTTTCCGTTTTATGGCACAGACAATCGCATAATAATACCATGATGAACTCAAACATCGTGATTTTTAACCACAATCGAACCCATGTCATATGACCGTTAGTCCAGTGTCCGGTTGAATTGTCCCTTGGAATACGTATTGAGCGATGTGTGAATCACCTTTGCAGTGATTAGCTTCGCTGCTTCCTCTTCATTCATTCTTATTCTCTTTTTTTTTCTTTTCGTACAGACGGTAATATTGATCGCTGTTTCACGATGTGTTTTGCCGGGGGGGGGGAGAGGGAGAGGGAGAGGGAGAGGGAGAGGGAGAGGGAGAGGGAGAGAGGGAGAGAGAGAGAGAGAGAGAGAGAGAGAGAGAGAGTGAGAGAGAGAGAGAGAGAGAGAGAGAGAGAGAGAGAGAGAGAGAGAGAGAGAACATGACACCGGAAGAAGTCCATGAGTGAAACGATGATACTGCGGTGCACATACACAACAACGGGTACGCTATTGTGTGTGTGATGACAATAATGAAACGGAAGTAGCGGTTGGTGAACGTTTTGTTCTGAACACACAAAATATCCTTGACTCCAGAAGGCATGAATCCATGAAGGGATCACAATTTCGATACCTACTGCCAACAGAACCAATACCATCCTGCAGCTGTAACACAATTCTGTACGTGTATTAAGCTATCACGGTATTTCTGTTGACGATTAAGTCTACGGTAGTCAGATGAATGTGGAATTTACGTCTCGTCTTAACAATTGTAACGTCGGAATATTTCATTACGAGTTCTTATTTTTCGGTAGGCCTACATACGTTTCGACGGTTCAAATCGTCGTCTTCACACAGAGAACAGGCGAATCACAAACCTCGCACTAAACACACACACACACACACACTTCAAGTCTTCACACGGTTCGGCTGAATACAGCGATTAAGCAAAATACAGGAAAATAAAAAAGGAACTGATTACTATTACAAATAGCCTACATACGGTCAACACTGGAACCACCGGATTCGTAGTCTTCTCAAAAACTCGGAACGGAGCAGAACAGACATATAATAACAATAGGCCCACTTCAGTTGAGCCGCTCGATTTTTTTTTATATACCTGAATATTATCCCAGATACTCATTTTTACAGGACGAGTCGTCGTCTTAAGGACTGGAAAACGCGCCCTGATTTTAGGTGCTACCCAGGAACTCGAACTCGGGACCTCTAGATAAGTACTAAATCAGGTAGGAGGTAGGCCTATACCATGCCCGGCTCTAGTAGAAGGCCGGAATATTAAACGTAGCAACACTGGAACCAGCTGATATTTGAGGCCGACTAGACGATCTCTTAATTCATGTATTTCAATAATCAAATCGCGTCATTTTTAATTCCGGTTAACAGCAGTTTATAATTCATTTTTTTCAAATTAAAAGTTTATTATGTAAAATACTGTTATATTATTTCAGAAATATACTAATTCACTCATTCATATGATACGAATTCAATAATTCGAACAAAATTAATTCATTAGGCCTAACACTAATTCACTAATTTCTTCAACTTAAACGTATAGTACTAAGTGCGTACAGACCTATAATTCAGGTTCAGCTATAAACAGGCCTACTCATGATTTCAGTAATGCTATGAAATTAAATCAAAATATAACGTGTTCGCTTTAGCTGTTTTATTACACTATGCTTATAGGCCTCAGACGCAACGTTGCCACGTTTAATGTTCCGGCCTTCTACTGGAGCCGGCCATGCCTACGCCCACTGATCCACTACACCACACATAATGCATATTTTGTATTTTTACTACCGTAACTTACTTTGCTTTTACAAGTTTCTTAAAACCGACTGTTATTTCGGTTCAGGGGCGTATTTACGGGGGGGATGACCGAACCCCTCCCCCCCAGCCAAAATTCTAGATACATTACTGTTTCCGTCGCAATAAAGGCACGACAATACGAAAAGAGAACACGTCCATCAGAGAAAAGAGGTATTCAGAATGTGTTCTCGCAGACGGAAAAATAATAATGATTTAAGGGGAAAAAATAACTAAGCTTGGTAGATTACCGAATACGGCGGCACCTGGCTACAAACCTATAGGTCCAGGCTTCGATTCTTAGGTAGCACCGTAAATAAAGGTGCGTTCTTTCAGCTAACAGGTCTAATCAGTAATGCTAGACACACTCTCATCGTGTGTACCGTACGGCTTAAATTGGCAGACTCACGCAACTACAACACAACACTGTTCCCCAAGCTGTAGTTCGTCACTGCGCCTGGTTAACCCCTTACAGACTGGCGGTGGTATGGTGTGAGGCCATGGTCCACGCAGATTCCTTACCCCGAATGGTCACTTCAGACAAAATTTGTTCGTCGTTTTGTGACTGTGAATAAAGTAAGCGTGACCACTAGTTAGTGATTCACAGAATCATTACCAACCTTAAAATATCGGTATGGAGAACCATACATGACTTCCATGTTCTAAGATTTATATTTAAAGTCATATTCGAAATGAAATATTACCATAGAAACTACTTCTTTCCAATTATTGCTTCAGCCTTAACCACAGTACTGTGGTCACTAACGTATACCACCTCAAGTTTTCGCACTAGATTTCACTGATGATGGCAGTCCATGGCACTGCCGAAACGTCTGGTTTTACAGAAAACGTTGGACTACGGCTAAACAGCCCGGGAAGGAATTTTAACAAAAAACTACTTCTTTGTTGCCGATAACGTAGTACACATATAAAAAATTCTCCCCTCCCTCTCCAACTATAATTTTCATTAATAGAAAATTACCCCCACCCCGTTCACCTAACCTCTTCATTTATAGATATTTCATCTACGTTTCTACAGTGGATTATTATGAACTTCTTATCAGGATACTTTATTTATAAAAATTAAGTACTTCACTCTTGTTAAAACATAAAACGTTGCAGGTAAACTACCCCTATCTCTTAACCGATCTTCACCAAAATCAATAGGCCTTCAGTCCTCTACAATTCAGGGATGCATGCAAAACAATATTTGATTCTGTTTGAATGTGCGGCAGTTATCGTTCGTCATAGAAACAATTACTCTTGCTAAAACATGAAAAGTGGCATGTAAACTACCCCTTTCCCTTAACCGATCTTCACCAAAATCAACAGACCTTCACTTCTTTACAATTCAGGACGCCATGCAAAAAGTATTTGATTCTCTTTGAATTTACGGCAGTTATCGTTCGTCATAAAAAAAATTACCCTTGTTAAAACATAAAACGTTGCTGGTAATCTACCCCTTTCCCCTAACCGATCTTCAACAAAATCAACAAACCTTGAATACTCTATAATTCAAAAAGGTATGCAAAAAAGTAGTTGATTCTGTTTGAATTTACGGCAGTTATCGTTCGTCATAAAAAAATTACCCTTGTTAAAACATAAAATGTTGCTGGTAAACTACCCCTTTCCCTTAACCAATCTTCACCAACACCAACAGGTCTTGAGTTCTCTACAATTCAGGGCTGTGTGCAAAACGTTATATGATTCTGTTTGAATTTGCGGCTGTTATCGTTTGCCATAGAAAAAAATTACCCTTGATAAAAAAAACGTTGCAGGTAAACTACCCCTTTCCCTTAACCGATCTTCACCAAAAAGAATAGGTCTTGAGAACTCTACAATTCAGGACTGTATGCAAAACATTATTTGATTCTTTTTTAATTTACGGCAGTTATTGTTCGTCATAAAAAAATTACCCTTGTTAAAACATAAAACGTTGTAGGTAAATTACCCCTTTCCCTTAACCGATCTTCAAAAAAAATCAACAGACCTCGAGTTCTGTATAATTCAAAAAGGTATCGAAAAGAGTTGTTGATTGTTTGAATTTACGGCAGTTATCGTTTGCAATAGGAAAAATATCGGTATGGAGAACCATACATGACTTCCATGTTCTAAGATTTATATTTAAAATCATTTACGAAATAACCGATCTTTACCAAAATCAATAGGCCTTGAGTCTTCTACAACGCAGGCACATATGTAAAAAATTATTTGATTCTGTTTTTATTTACGGCAGTTATCGTTCGTCATGGAAAATTTCTCTTGTTACTACATAAAATGTTGCAGGTAAACTACCCCTTTCCCTTAACCGATCTTCACCAAAATCAACAGGCCTCGAGTACTTAACAATTCAGGAAGATGTGCAAAATAGTATTTGATTCTGCTTAAATTTACGGCAGTTATCGTTCGTCATATAAAAAATTACACTTGTTAAAACATAAAACGTTGCAGGTAAACTACCCCTTTCCGTTAACCGACCTTCACCAAAAACAATAGGTCTTGAGAAATCTATAATTCAGGGCTGTATGGGAAAACGTATTTGATTCTGTTTTAATTTGCGGCTGTTAGCGTTTGCCATAGAAAAACATTACCCTTGATTAAAAAAAAAAATGTTGCAGGTAAACTACCCCTTTCCCTTAACCGATCTTCACCAAAAGCAACAGGTCTTGAGAACTCTACAATTCAGGGCTGTATGCAAAACATTATTTGATTCTGTTTGAATTTGCGGCTGTTATCGTTTGCCATATAAAATACCCTTGTTAAAACATAAAACGCTGCAGGTAAACTACCTCTTTCCCTTAACCGATCTTCACCAAAAACAATAGGTCTTGAGAACTCTACAATTCAGGGCTGTATGCACACACTTATTTGACACTGTTTGAATTTGCGGGTGTTATCGTCAGCCATAAAAAATACACTTGATAAAACATAAAACGTTGCAGGTAAACTACCCCTTTCTCTTAACCGATATTCACAAAAAACAATAGGTCTTGAGAACTCTATAATTCAGGGCTGTATGCGAAACATTATTTGATTCTGTTTGAATTTGCGGCTGTTATCGTTTGCCATAGACAAAAATTACCCTTGATAAAAAAAAAACGTTGCAGGTAAACTACCCCTTTCCCTTAACCGATCTTCACCAAAGACAATAGGTCTTGAGTTCTCTACAAATCAGGACTGTATGCAAATAATTATTTCATTCTCTTTGAATTTGCGGCTGTTATCGTTTGCCATAGAAAATACCCTTTTAAAACAAAACGTTGCAGGTAAACTACCCCTTTCTCTTAACCGATCTTCACCAAAAACAATAGGTCTTGAGAACTCTACAATTCAGGGTTGTATGCAAAACATTATTTGATTCTGTTTGAATTTGCGGCTGTTATCGTTTGCCATAGAAAAAAAATCCACACAAACAAAGGAGGGGATGGGTAGGATACCGCACAACATACACGACTGTAATGATATACTGCAACGGACACTATTTGTCCCGGATGTAGGCCTATCATTCTACAAACTGAATCGGCACCTATAAGCAACCAGCAGTCTCCGTTACATTTATCATAAAGGATAATAATGACGTCACTCCAACTTTGTCGTGTTCACTTGCTAAACTGCTACGTGTCATGTTCCGGACGAGGCCTTTCGGTGTCTCCACCATTTTCAAGTCCTGCACAATGGTTCGTGGTTTAGGACTCGAAAATGGTGGAGACACTGGAAGATATCGTCCGGAACATGACACGCAGTAGTTTAGCAAAGTAAACACGACAAAGTTGGAGTTACACAGAGGCTGCTAATTCAAATAACAAGATGAATAATGACGTCAATCTAAAATTTATAATAATAACAATACACAACTAAGTTAAGTTATGCAACCGACGACCACGTTGGAATAGTTATTTTTGCGCTGTCCGTAGTACATTGCACAAAACATCCTTGACTGCAGCGGAGTCGGAGCACGTAGGTTTCCAATATATACGACGCGGCACGGGGATGCCCACGCGAACGACTCTATCTCGTATTGTACGCTACATATACATAATATACATTCTACTTTTCATTTTTATATTACTCAATAGTTAAGAGAAAAACAACAACGGTAATGCATCGAGCTGCATAAAATCTCTTGACCAAATGCCACATGCAAATCGTATACGATTACACGCTGAGGTACAAACATATGACTTCACACGAATACGTAACTAGGCCTACAACACGACCGAGGAAGCGTGCAACACTATAATACAAGTCTTGTACATGTTGCATTGCTCTCTCTCTCTCTCTCTCTCTCTCTCTCTCTCTCTCTCTCTCTCTCTCTCTCTCTCTCTCTCTCTCTCTCACACACACACACACTTCCATAAAAGTAGAATCAAAGAACTTTTGCAAAAATGGGGTGGGGTCAATATTCAATATTCAGAGAATGCCGGTTATAAGAATGATAAATACAGTGGAACTCGGGAATAACGACCTCGCTTATAACGAGAGAACTCGGATGTAACGAGCAAAATTACGAGATTTGTTTGGTCTTGTATCTTAGTAATGATAATTAAACTCGCTTTTAACGACGAGTAGGAACGCATCAGAGACCTGGTTATAACGAGCATTTTATCGCTGGCTTGTTCATGGGTTAAGGTCTAACAAAAGTTTGTTACAGCATTCAGCATTTTAACATTCGTTTAAAATCATTAACCCAATTTAGTGAAACTAATAATGTCAGGTGATGAATTAGTGAAATATTTAAATAAATTACAATACTGTTTTGATATCTAAACAAAACAAAATTACTTCTGATAGGAACTATCCGTTTCGGATGTTGGATATCATACAGGCTATTTTAACTTTCTGCCCGGCTGTACGGAATAAGTCAGTTGTATTCACGCCAAACCAGGTCCTTAAATTTCTCAACCATGATATCCTCGGTCGCCCAATCCTCTTTCCAAGTACTTTTCCCTGTAGTACGGACTGCAATAACTAATAAGCAACAAAATTACTAAACAAACAAAAACAGATGACTTTTTTAAGGTTAACTAAGTTCTGTGTGCGAAATATAATTTTGACGTTTCTATGTAGAACGAAGACCAAAAAGACAAATAAAAGAGAGTGAATTTTCTTGCAATTAAAAAATAAATATTGTACATGTGGCATGGAAAGTTTTGCGATTTTTGCCAGATAGCCGGCTGATGTTTGATAAGTTTTTACTACACAGCGACTTTTACTATATTTCGGGAATGCACTATACGCAAATATTCAGCAAAGAATCTCAGCGTCTAAAAAGTGTTTAAAGTCTAAATTTCACTTTTAAGCGTCGAATATAAAACATGTCAAAATTTTATTGTGCAAGCCTCTTCTATAGTAGACTTTTTTGTTGTGTGTTCGATTATCACGGTATAAAAATTTAAGCTTGCGATATAAAAAATCACACCTCAACACACAAACCTTAAATCGGTAACCTGGTTTTTAATCTGCAATATTTGCTCCAAACTGTTATTAAAATTATCTTTAATTTGACTTCCCAATTGGGTTTTTTAGGATTTTTTCACAATTTTTGTAATCTTTTCGGACCGTGTGTCCAAAATTTTGAGATTTCCAAAACTATATTCAGGTTGTGGTTAGAATTCTGTTTAACTTTGTATGACACATGGGCATGTTTGGAATTTTTTCAAAATTTTGACCCCTTACATTTTTTGCCCCTGTCACCTTATTTATTTTATTTTATTTATTTATTTTTTTTTTTTTGAGGCATCAATCTCAAAACAACACGGTTCTGTACGCTATGTAGGCCAACGATACGGTATACGATATGGAAGCCAACTTTTACGGTAATCGGTTAATGCATTCAAAACTTATTGAATGGATGAAGACATACCCCAGAGATAGACAGACAAATCCCAAACGGTCGAGTTAAAACTGAGTACTCGCGTCACTCGTTCAACAAACGGATTGTTTGGTATTAATAAAAATAAAATGACCTGTGCTAATAAAACAGAAAGAAATGTTATTAACCATTTTGAAACCATGAAAGCTTACGAATACAATTAAATGAAATGAAATCTGCACACATCATCTTCACAAAATGCCACGGGACAACATCAATTATGAAATTAAATAACAAGGCTATCCCGGTAGCCGACTCTGTAAAATACTTGGGCATCCATTTGGACAAAAAACTGACTTGGCGCAACCACATTTGGATGAAGAGAAAACAACTGGACACCAAGTTACGCAAGCATTATTGGCTCCTGGGCAGAAAATCATTACCGTCAATTGGTGTACAAACTGTCTTCAAGCCTGTGTGGACATACGGCTTACAGCTTTGGGGAACTGCATCTAAATCCAATGTCGCCATAATGGAAAGGTTTCAGACCAAGGTGTTGCGTCCCATAACCAACGCACCGTGCTTCATCAGCAACAAAGACATCTATAGAGACCTGGACCTGCCCTCAGTCAGTGAAACCACTGCGATGTTCAGCGAAAGATATGTGAAGCGGCTTGAAGATCACACGAATCCTTTAGCCATAAATCTACTAGACAACAGCCTACAGACAAGACGTCTAAAGTTAACATTTCCTCTGGACTTACCTAGACTCTAACACTATACATATATTATACATAATCTGTTACTTTTAAATACTCAATGGAGTAGTTCTCTTCATCCCGTGTATTCTGTAAACAATTATGCTTATTGTTATGTATTAACAGATTGCATAAATAAACGTAAAAAACAAAAAAAACAAAAAATGAACACAAAACATCGGCTAGGCTCCTGTATACACAAAGTTGTTTTGCTGTTCCCTAATACTGTCGTTTTGAGACCATCTAAGGAAAAACAGAGACAGTTTTGTCCGGAGAAATGAACGTCTCAATAAAACTGTTCAGATTATACTTCACAATTTTTTGCAGGCAATTCTCGTAAAATAACGGACACGGTCTGAGTTGAACAGAGAGACGGAGGCGGAGAGAGAGTGAGTGAGTGAGTGAGAGAGAGAGAGAAGTGATAGAGAGTGAAGACAAGGTTATGTACTGGTGGGGAAAACATGAATGATCGGTACTGAGGGTAGGGTGGAATGGAAAGTCGGTGACCTGGTTTGTAATCTGCAATATTTGCTTCCCATTCATAGGACAGTTCAATCGAGTCACACTTGCCTGCAATACCCATTCACATTATTATGTACACGGTAGTAGGTACAGTGTGGCAAACCGTAGGTTACCCGTTAGGGCTATATGCCCGTAACCGTTATTGTTACTTGCGGGCCGTATGAAAACGTCATCATAACTGACGTTTTAACGTACTAAAATTTCGATTAAAAAAGTCGATATTAATTAACGACGTCATATGTTCGATTCCCACTACAATGATCGTGATATTTTTTACAATCTATTTCGTTCTAATCAAACGCGCGGAATTTACACGCTTCCAGTTCCACAAACGTATGAGTCCCACGATACATGCATAAATTTACCATATTATTGAATTCTCGTTATAAGAATTTCCTGATCCCTCATTGACATTTCTCGGTAGTTCACGGTACTTTAGTATTTGAGTGACGAAAAACGACGGTGGCAGAATAACAAAAATTTTGACAGGTTCCGTATCAATAAAACGCGCTATAATCTGAACCAAAGAGCAGTGTTCACTAGAATGAGCAGTTTATTCAAAAGTCACGATTTAACAATAAACACAGAGATGAGACTTTTACGCTGCTACGTATTCTCGGTCCTCTTCTGCGGTGTAGAATCTTTGACTTTGACTGAAGCCACAACTAAAAAATTAGAATCTTTCGAAATGTGGCTTTACCGTAGAATACTCAGTGTTTCATGGACAACACTAATGTTGAAGTTCTTAGAAAGATGAAGAAAGAAAGGGAAGTTATTAACACAGTGAAGATATGAAAGCTTCAGTATCTGGGACATCTCATGAGAAATGAACAGAGATTTTACTTATTGCAGTCCACACTACAGGGAAAAGTAGTTGAAAAGAGAGGAGTTGGACAACCGAGAATCTCATGGCTGAGAAAAAGGATCTGGTTTGGCATGAATACAACTGACTTATTCCGTGCAGCAGTACAGAAAGTTAAAACAGTCTGTATGATATCCAACATCCGAAACGGATAGGAACTATCAGAAGAAGAAGATAATCGGTGCTGATATCCGAGGTCCCTGTTACTTAACAACAAATCGCCGAATAAAAAGATTTCACAAGAAGAAATCTTCGCCTATTACGGGTAAAAGCAGGTGTGATATTACAGAACTTTATAACGTCGTAATGTTAAATTTCAGAGTCGGTTAAATTGCTACATTTATTCACTTGTTTTCATTAACACAAGTACGGTTATGGATAATGAACAGAAGCGTGGCATCTCAGTATCTGGCCTAAGTGTACCTACTTAACCGAGACCATACGTTACAAACAAGCGCGCGCGCGCGAACAGAACACAGAGTGCGATAATTACACAATCATAGATTTTCACGGGTCCGATATGCGTCATATATTGGGGTAAAGTAATGTATACGGATACAGGACTTTAGCAAGCCCCCTCCGCACCACACACGGATATACCCCAATATTTTCGCTGGTACACCTCGGCCATCTTCAGGCTGATTACTCTTCAGCGCTCTCTTCGATGGTCTTATTTCGTCCAAAAATACTGGAGGAGAAATCGTTCTGAAGATGACAGAAATATATCTGCGGAAACGTTGCAGTCGAACCTTCAATTTGGGACTCAACCCGAAAACAGAACGTATCATTAACGAGCTGTAAAATGGTGAAAACATCTCACTATACGGTAGTGAAAATACGGTCAAGATGGAGAATATTATCAATGACGTCAACTAGAATGATTTATTGATTTGAGAGTAAATATGAAACAATAATGTGTTTAATAAGATTGTACCAGCTGATGAGGTGAAGCTGTTAGTAACTAACGGTCTGACGACTTTGAATGAAGTTAAATATTCGGTAAATTATTGACGTACAGAGGACAAGCGATGCCAAGATTTGTCGTGTGCATATGATAAACGGTGAACTGTGTTCCGAAATACACGCAAGATTACGACGAATCTCGGGGCTCCACTTGCAGTCCAGCGTCACACGAGTACAAAGACCTGGACAGACGACTACGCTGCGGCTCCGTGGCTGGGGACCTTTAGGTAGGATTACCATATGACCTAGGTGAAAAAAGAGGACAACCTGAAAATTTAACAGCATGATCGTTACTTTACGGATCCAAACATTCAGTAAAAACATTATACATTATGGATAAGAAGGTATTCACGATTAAGTTAAGCGTTTTTACAGAGCAATTAACTAATAATCGTTTATAAGCATTTTTACAATGTACAATTCAATTTTTGTGATATAACAAGAAAATGTTTACAAACAAAACTTAAAACTATTATGCAAGCGGAACTTACATAGGAAAAAAATATTTGCTATATTTATTTTTAATCATAGCAATAATTAATTTAATACTAATCAGTATGAATCGGATTCACAGTCTAAATGTTCAACTGTGTCTTTGTGGTGCCATTGGTATTTATCAGATGAACCAATTCCCATCAAAAGCTTTTTATTTTCTAATAAATAATTATAGAACTGAACACTTAAAAGATTTTTAAAGTTGTACTGTTCGTGACTACATTTTTCTGTTTTACGAAAAAAGAGGACATTTCCCTGTTGTTTAAAAAATCCTCCCGGACAAGTTTTTAACACTTAAAAAAAAAGAGGATGTATGGTAACCCTACTTTAGGGTACATTCAAAAGGGTTGCCAGGCAGGGGGAGACGATTAATTATAATTAACAAATTGCTCTATGCTTAACGATCGATGTGTGCTTCCTGCTGTCCCGCGTAGGTAGGTCAAATACAGCGAACACAAATTCAGAGAAACCCGTGCGAAACATACGAAGAAGCTGTGCGAAGAACAGTACCGAGTAAAGGGTAAACGTTCGAAAATGAAAACAACTAAACGTCCAAACTAGAAGAGACAGAAAGAAAATAAAATGGAGATGAAAAGGGCGTTTGGCTGAGTGGAACGGTCGCGATAGTTTCTTGGGTTTGAGGGATGATCTGGAACAAGATCTGCTGTGCAAAGAGATATAACTGAATGGAGATTGGGAAAGATTTAGACAGACAAGAATTGCGATGGTGATGGTGGAGGCAGTTGATATACACGTAAAACCGCTGACATACACTTAATATTAATCTTGTTGATTCATCCTCTTCGTTCACTTATTAATTCAATAATATATATAAAACTTTCACTTATGAACTTACTATTCGTTGTCACTTTCCCAAACGTTTCAAGGTGATGTACCTCTTCTTCAGTGGGAGTATACTGAATGTCGATTAATTCCGTAACGGTTATTCTGTAATCGACATTCAGTATACTCCCACTGAAGAAGAGGTACATCACCTTGAAACGTTTGGGAAAGTGACAACGAATAGTAAGTTCATAAGTGAAAGTTTTATATATATTATTAACTTAATATTAAGTGCAGTATTTAGTCCACGCTTCACGTTTAGTCCTCCAACGTTCGTTTAGTACATGTTTCTTTCGATACATCAGGCACATGGCCCTCAAAGAGTTTACTGGTGAAGAACTGCTGAATAATTAACTATTCTTCAATGTCGGAAAAGAAGAAATTTATTTTGTGTAGCGGCGTCGAAACACAAATTAATAGTTACCCTCAACAGCGTCTCGAAAAGTTGGCTGTTTGGTCGAACGTCTGGTGACAGAACGGGCTGAAATATGAAAAACGTTTATACATATTTGACCTCTAAACTATTTATATTCAATTGAGGCTGGAACTTGCTTGATCCTGTTGGATCAAATCCATGCGATGCGTTATAAAACTAACAGGAATCTGATACGAGTTGTTACCTAAGATATTCCATAACAAAAGGACCTGAGGATACTCATTGTAATATGAATGAAACGTTGTCGTACAAGACATTTTTGACGCGGTCCATACCGGAAGAAGACTTCAAAAACACAATGGACACCGGCCGCGGAAGCCTACGTGAGAATATAGTACGATTTTTAGTTTGTTTTTCTTACGACATTAAATAAATAACCTCTCCATAAAAATACAGAAGAAAAATGGTGGCGCTCCATGATAAATTTCCTTATCGCTCTTTCACAGATATTTTCAACGTGCGGTCACTGCCGTCATAATTAGAAACAACGACAAATCCGATTGTATTTCGCCCGTAGTGGGATGCAGTTGACACCGTTTACGGGGTCCGCAGATTTTCACCCCGCAGTGACTACAATGTGTAGTCTACTCTGTAGATATACAATTTATGTACGACATACATACAGTTATGTCTAATAAAATAGATAAAAGCTAGCTACATTATTATGAGTTCTTGTGGTGCAACACGTTCTCACTGGAATTCGTCTGTTTATTTTCACAGTGATGCTATGTACAAAGGCATCGTTATGTATTTAGCGGATACGTTACAGCATTCCAGTAACCACGGCTGCTTGCAATTTTAAGTATGTAGGCCTACAACCCGTGTGAAGACGTTTCACGACAATAAACACTTAACCAAACAAGCTAACGAGAAACACAAACCGAGAAGCGAAGAATCGTTAACGCGGCTGCAAACCGAAGGCGTTTTTATTTGTACGCGTTGTCAGGCATCGAATCGCAGACACCGAGGACGCGACAGAAAACGCTGCGAATCGAAAACTTGGTGACATGATGGTCACTCGCCCGACCCGATTCCAGATAAACGAAATAAAGCAGGTAAGTAGAAACTTCCTAGATCTTTCAAACTGTTTTACGTATTCGCGATTTATTTTTATCTTCCTCGTGTATACACACACTTTAGCCAAGCGATCAGTTTAAAATTATTACGTAATTCTGCCACGTAGAATTGGTGTTAAAACGGCAATGATTATTTTATTCTTGGATTTCGTTGTCCATGACGTGTCCGTTACTTAACTAAATATCACTATTACATTAACGACTAGGAACACTAGGTTTTTTGTAAGTAAAAGCATAAAGTTTTACCTTACAGCCTGAACCGGTTCAGGCTGTAAGGTAAAACTTTATGCTTTTACTTATAAAAACCTAGTGTTCCGAGTCGTTAATCTAATAGTGATATTTGATTATTTTATATTCACAGTTTACTTGAAAATAAGACCTTCATTGCTATACATTTTTCCGCAAGGTGTGGTAGGCTGTCACATTTGAGTCGGACCTCAGAATATCATACTATATCGTATTACAGTACAATTCTACGGAGTAACGAGCATTTCGGAGTTCCACTCAATAATAATATACGACCAAAATCAGAACGAGCTTTTCAAAAAATTCACCCGAAAATATAGGAGAACACTATAAACGAGAGGCCTTATTTTCGAATAAATCCTGTATAACAGTGGTTCCCAAACTTTTCTGTCCGCGGACCCCCCCCCCCCCGCCCAAATAATAAACAAATTCACGGACCCCATCTGAGTTCTGAAATAAAACAAACTGTAAATATCATAGAAACTCTTATATTTTAATTATAATGTATGAAAATCAAAATTCTTTTAACTTGCAAAATTATAATATTAATGATATCAAACAATTTTAATGTGAACAATGAAGCCGCTTTTGCACAACTAGCTCTGCAATATTGGGTTTAATGTCTGATCACTTCAATATTAAGTAACTTTTGACATCCAGTTTATTTCTTAACTTTGACTGTAAGTATGTGAGCAGGGAGACTGCGGCTTCACACAAATAAGTAGAAGGAACACAGGTAAACACTTCATGGCTTTTTTTGCGAGTTCAGGATAGTCAGTCATTACGTATAACCAGAAGTCAACTAGGTGTAATTGCGAAAACTGTAATTTTAATGAACTGTCAGTTGAAAGTTCTGCCAATGAATCTTCTTCTTGTACTGTAAGGAAAAGGTCTAGTCAGTTCGGCTGACAAACATATCTGCTACTCGGCATGATTTAAAGACATTATTAAGCCATAAGTTTGAAATTGCTTTTACAGTTACAATTCTTTGAACAAAAAAAAATACTGGAATCTCCTCCTACTTGTTTTAAGATTCTAAAATTTATATTTATATTTTAGGAGCATAAAAAAATCAGAGAATACCGTACCTAGTTTTTCTTAAAAGTGTCTGCGGACCTCCTGAAATATTGTCGCGGACACCACTTTGGGAACCACTGCTGTAGCCTATAGGCCTATCTGTCAGATAAAATTTGAACACAACTGTAACACTGTTACATACAGCCACTGTTAGCGTCCTTACAGCCGGGAGTCTCCAATTCTCGATTCCCATTCTCCACAAATCCCCTTTCACCCCTTGCTACCATCGCCTTCTAGGTCTTCCTACCCACTTCACTCTTCCCACTTCATCGTAAAGGATGCGAGATCAAATGAGATCCCCTCTCATTATCATCGTGAGGCCACGTCTGCCCAGTACGAAGCGCGAATCCCTCCCAATCATACTCCAAGATGTTGCATGACTTTACTGCGATATTTCACACCGTAATTCCTGTGAGTATAATATGTACTTATGGTTGACGCGACCAACAAAGCGTCAAACCCCTTCGCAAATGTTTTTGCATACATATTATTTATAAAAATAATTATTTTATTTTTCCAAATATTTTAATATAAATTTAATTCGAACATATTAAATTGTTAAATAATTGTTTCAATTAAACTCGGTGCGCGCGCGCGTATGTGTGCCCTTTCAAGCAGCAACGACAACGTTTGAACGTGTCGTTTCGCTGAGACGCGTTTTACAGAACAAAACTATATTATCTTCTGTAGAATACCAGGTCGTAATTATTACGCCACTGCGTACGGTTACGTAAGCGCCTGTACCTAAAGTGTACGACTGGAAATACTTACGTCACCGTCTTGGTGTAATTATGAGTTACGACTTGTCACCGTTAACACGCGCCTCAAAACTTGTGTTTACCCGATCGATATCAATTTTACTGTATTATTCCACTAAGTTGAGAGTTGAGAGTAGTAGATTCATACAAAAAAAAATAACACTGGCTTAAGTGGTTTAAGTTAATGTGAGCCGTTGAGAGAACAAAACACGTATCGTGTAACCACAGAAATCGTAAACTGCTAACCGGAAAATCAACTTCTAAAACTTAAAAAATATAAATTTAAAAAATACCGGAGTAAATATCTTAAAAACACGGAATGTAAATGTTAGCCTACAATCATTACTGACGGTAAAATGCACACCTTTTAATTTTTTACTGTAATGAGAAAAACAACAACGAAATATGGACGGTCAAGAAATAATATTCTTGGATTTTGTTGTCCATGACGTGTCCGTTGATTAACTAATTATAACACTACCGATTCGGAACACAAAATTTTTATTGGTAGAAATGTAAGGTTTTTACCTTATAGCCTGAACCAGTTTTCGCTTATTATAAGCTTCCTCAGAGGCTGCCACTGGGAGCGCTGTCCGTCTTGTTCTTGGCGACGGCGCCGCCTTTTGAAAGATCGATGATCTGTGTGTGTGGGGGGGGGGGATATGTTCGAATAATATGTTTGATTTGAATTGTGTCTGTTCGTTTAGGATGTCGTTTTTTTTTTAATACGAAATAAGTTATTGCGATACGCTTAGACATATAGTCATAACAACTCTTTCACAGTAACACCAGTCGAGTGGTTTTGCTTACTGTTCAGTTGTTGGTATTCTGACACGTGACTTGTCTCAACTCTCGGTAAACGAGTAGCTCGCCGTTCGTTGGGAGAAAACGTGTTATCTGTATTAGATGATACAAAATCTGCTGCCGGTGGAGTTTACGAGCAATGAGCGATGAGCAATGCACCACCCCACCACCAGTCGGCTTTCTTCCAGCCTTTCGAAAGAGCATACACCAATTACACCCCCCCCCCCCAAAAAAAAAACCAGATTATATTGCTTCGCAAAAACAAAAATTGGGAGTCTTTCGAAATGTGGCTTTCCCGTAGAATACTGAGCATTTCATGGACAGCACAAATGTTGAAGTTCTTAGAAAGATAGTGAAATGATTAACACAGTGAAGATAAGAAAGTTTCAGTGTATGGGACATCTCATGAGAAATGAACAGAGATTTTACTTATTCCAACCCATACACTACAGAAAAAAGTACTTGAAAAAGAGGAGTTGGGCGAGCGAGAATATCATGGCTGAGAAATTTAAGGACCTGGTTGGGCATGAATACAACTGACTTATTCCGTGCAGCAGTGCAGAAAGTTAAAATAGCCTGTATGATATTCAACATCCGAAACGGATAGGAACTATCAGAAGAAGAAGAAGATACCGCTTCACACTGTGACCACTATAGACTAGCGTATATTCTATTTGTATACTGACTAAATTCCATTTATTTCATACAGGTCTAACCGAGGCAGCCGCGTAAATGAGGTGTTTCAGTAACTACTCGTACAACGATGTGTTTTTTGTTGATGAAACGTTTACTGAAGTTCGGCCAATCACGAGACATGCTTTTAAATTATCTGTTTCGACGTTTCGTCTGAATTTATTGCGTCTTCACAACTGTAGACGAGTTGTTACGACAGTCGAAACACAACTTCACTATACCTTTCGCCGTTTGTTACTTCAACGTCAACGCTAAACCGAAGACTTCATATCCGATAGCTGTTTTAGCTTTAACAAAACGCTGGAGTGCATCTCAGTGGTTCGACCAAGCCTAACTCGGTTGAATCGCTGACGGTCTCTCATCGTGGAGTACACGAAACGTTCGGTACTAACGATAAACAAAATAGGACGTGCGTTACGCCCTGGAACAGAACCGTGACAGTTGACGGAGAGAGAGAGAGAGAGAGAGAGAGAGAGAGAGAGAGAGAGAGAGAGAGAGAGAGAGAGAGAGAGAGAGAGAGAACTGGTATACATTTACGAAAGAGTAAGACAACGTAGATACTCCAAAGAATGGAAAACACCTCCTTCGTTAGAACAATAAAAAAATCAACAGAAACGAATAACCTCTCTGGTCAACAAAATTTCTGCCATAATGTCGATGCGCTTACAGAAACGAATAACCTCTCTGGTCAACAAAACCTCTGCCACGATGTCGATGCTTGTTGCCAATCTTACTCTGAACGAAACGGGACTGTCACCGCGTCTGAGCTGAATCCTTCTGGATTTCGGGACGATCTGAATTAACATGAGTCGTGAAAACACTTTTCGAGCGTAACTGCTAAACAGGTAATTACTTGTAACTTAAAATTTTACCGTCACTAACATCAATAAGATAGCTTCCGGTTTACATACGGTACTTCGGTACATTTTACATTCTCAATCGATAAGAAACCTTTTTCGCATACAACTTTTACATCATTCTACAGAAGATAATACCAAACGAAATACGTAAACCAACGTCGTTTAAATCATAGGCTACGGAAACAGTACGTTTATTGAGTGCACCGTTTGAGCAATGCAAACGACATCCGGTGTCGTATAAATAATGACTTACTCTTACTTACTATCATTATTGTTTTACTTCTTTTTAATTTCATACAAAGTAATCGATGTAGGCCTGGTCTCTTCACATTTGTTATGACTTCAAAATTCAGATGACGTAATGTAAAATGGGTCCGCGCATTCGCAGTCCGAAAAACAGCTGATAATAACACCTTGAATGGAAACAAATAACGGTAGAGACAAATCTAAAGTGAGGTGAAAGTCCGATAAGTGTTATCTGTAAAAGTCGTAGTATGAATGAGTTGCCTATCATAATCATTAATAAAGCCCGGTGAGAATTAGAATAGAACTGTCCCATGTTCAAAAGCTGTTCTTACCATGGGTTTGTAACCCTCTGGCGTTGACCAAAAACAACAGTCACCCGAAATCCAACAGCAACTGGAATTTATTTTTTTACAACGGACATTTTTTACTCGTAGGTTAAATTTACATTGTGTGTTCGACTAAATAAGAAGATATCACCGCACTATAACGACTAAATATTTGCTAACCAAACTTAATTGTAAAAAAAACGCATAAAATGACAAATAAACAATAATACTCCAATCACGCAAACTTTCAATATTTGATTAATATCATATGTCAACAATGGTCTATTGTGCATTGTGCAATGTAATATTATAACAGATCTGCAAAGGAGTACTTTTTTTTGTAATCCCTTAACAATATAACACCATTCTCAGAATCTTTATTTACATTTAAGTGTTTTTAGTTTTTTTTTTTCTTCGTTGCATGTTGATGGTTATTCGGAATTGAAGAGCGGACTTTTTTTAAAAATCGCGAGACCTAACCTTACAAAAAGAAAGAACGTTAACGGATCGACACTCATTATCGGAGAGCGTCACACGTTAAAACTGCTAATTACAAACAAACAAATGCATAACTCGTGCACATAATAAGAGATAAAAATTGATTGCATAAAAAAATTACCTTCATAATGTGCAGCGACAGCTCCTGTTTACATGAAGTTCATTTAGAAAAATCCACTGAACAACAAAAAGTTAGGTAAAAATATTTATGTTTGCCTTTGAAAACACCTGTCACATTCACTAACAAACAGCTGCCCAAATACTTATTCACATCCACCGCCAATGACGTCTTTTTTCACATATTTTTTCTCAAACAAAATCGAATCACGGCGGCCACACAGTTTTGTTGGCGTTTCTTGATTTAAGTTCAGTGTGTATTTCCTTCTCTTTCTAAAATCTTAAAATAAATTGTGGCGGTCTACCAACAGACGTACAAAAATACATTCACTCACACACGTTCACACACGCACACGCACACGCACACTCACACACACGCCACCGCACGCGCGTGCACGCTCACTTACTCAAACACGGTTAATTTCATTATTTTCCTAGCTTACGTTATCTGGTGTACACAGGTGTTTATTTCATAGACAGTACTAATGTCGTGTCCCGTCGCCCTGACGATAATGACGGTGCGCTGGTTAACTTGAGTTTCGTTTGGTTTCAATTAGAGTTTCGTCATGACTTTTTTCGCCGTTATGAATGAAACAGTAGCGTTTGTTTTGAAAGTTGCCCGATTGTAACCGACGAGCGAAAATCTTGATCGGTTCATTCAATGAATCGCCCCCACTGTCGTCGTCGTCTACGTCGACCCAAGGTTGTTGCATACATACATGTAGCAATGAAAATAACATAACCTAAAAAGCCAGCGACGAGCACAGTAAAACCTCCGACACGGTGATAATCATCTGTTTACCACAACAATACGATACAACGCAGTTATTTAATGACGAAGAAGACGCGGCCATGTTTTTGGTGTAGGAGTTTTTAGAAGGACGTACCCGCTGCTCCGCTATATAGCTTTAAACCAACACCAGTTTTCAACCTTACTGTTCAGTTTAAAAAGCATGGCCTCTCTCTCTCGGTCGAATATAAAAGTTATTCCACTAAATACAACACAACACTGCACAGTAACAATTCAACTTGTAACTTTCCGAATCGATTATATTTACTCAGCACTAAATATTTCATTACCGTTTCTTCTGTTTTAACTTGACAAAACTCGAATACGTTTTAAAAACACTTGGAGAATAAACAGTGTAAGTTATTTTCGCTGGTGTGAGCAGCACAGTTTAGCTGGGAGTGGGCCGGCGCATGCGCGATACGTCTTTCCTCCTTCCCCCACCAAACCCATAAATGAACACTTCGTTTCATTCATACAGACAAGGACTTTGCTATCAATGCCTCGCTTTCAAAAACGGATTCATTCCAAAATATTGTGACAACAAAATAAAGTAATAACTCGGCTTTGGTCTGGAAAACTGGTCAACACGCTGTCGTGAATTTAATATTTACTCATAATTTACAGTAATAATGACGTAATTTGTCGAGGTGAAACAAAACTGATTTTCTTCTCTTAAAAGTTCAATGAAAGGTGACCTTCATAAGCGCACACAGCCTCATTCTTTCATTAGAAGCGCGGGAAATGTAAAAGCAACACACCCACAATGCTTTTTAACTATACTCTATTTATTGAAGGAAGTTCATTATAATATTAAATGACGATGAAATTATAAATGAACCGTTTACACACCGAGTAACTAGTATAGTGATAGTAGTTGTGCCGTGGTTTCATAATCGAACGCGTGGCCAGGAAAAGTAAAATTGTTATTTTGCAAGTTGCTACTGAATGCAGACAATTAAATCGGCCTTGGGTTTAATCACTGTAGTAATTATCACAGTTTTTGTTATCTCACTGTGGTCAATAAAAAAATTATAGGATTTAGGAAAGCTTGCAATACAATTAATGCAAAACGTAACGCGTAAAAAGCTTGTTATCGAGTACGCAGTGTTATTAAAATGATTCGAACTCAACGAAACTTAAAACTTTGTTAACACATATCCTGTAGGTGCCCATTAAACCCGCGGAGTCGAGACCAAATGGGATTCAATAAAACGTTGAGCCTCTTTGGAACGCTCACGGGAGCCGCTGCACCACGTTGCGCTGATTAAAACATATTATATGTTAATTCTGCACACGAATCACATCCTGTACAATCTGGTACGATCCGGTATTACAGGATGCCTGTCATAATTGCCATGGCCACGCAAACATCTATCCACAGAAGGTTAAGGACATTTCATAACCCAATAGTTTGGAACGCCAAATTGTAGCCTAGTATTTCGTTTTGCTATACACAATTGTCTCCCCCTAGGGCCTCAATAATTTGACAGTTTTTTTTACTGGGCGTTATACGATCTTATCTTACCACGTTTAATGATTTTTTTTTACATTTTTTCTCAGGACCTGTAAGCACTGTAGAACTGATTTTTCTCTTTTTCATAACTGGAGGACTTTTACAACTTTTAATGGAGGCAATTGAAAAAGTTTACTTAGTTTACAAGAAAATATTTGTATATAAGAGGACTGTAAATTAAGTAATGAGACTATTTCAGTAAAACTTTTTACTTACAGTCAAACTATATATAGCCTAGACTCTATCGCATTGGGAAGCCACACACCGCTTTAGACGGGTTTTCTACTTTTCATAGCAGTGCTGGATCTCAGAAACTGGAATCTCCTTCAACTGGTCGAATACATTATTTTTAATGTTGTCTATTGTCCGAAAATGGTGTCCTTTGAGATGTTTTTTCAATCTCGGGAAGAGAAAGTAGTCACAGGGACTCAAATCACGTGAATAAGATGGCTGAGGAAAAACAGGGATATTTTTCTTTGCCACGTCATGATACAACATCCAGGTGTTCACGCTAAATTTCATTTTTCAAATACGTTGATAAACTGTAGTCTGGTTAAAATTTAGTTGTTTTGCGACGATTCTGACGGTTAATCTATGGTCAGACCGCGGCACCGAGTCCCTGATTCGATCAACATTGTCGTCGGTTCTTCACGTTGACGGACTTCCAGAGAGTGGATCACTCTTAATTGATTCCCGGCCATCTGAAAATGCTTTAAACCATGTGAAAACTTCTGCTGTTGACAAAGCTTCATCTCTATAAACCTTTGTCAATTTTTTTAAAGTTTCAGTAGCGTTGAGCCCCAGTTTAACACAAAACTTGATTACACAACGTTGTTCATAATTGATGTCACTCATTTTTATAACGCACAAAAAAAATTCACTTCACGAAAAGCTTGTTTACGTTTCACGTAGCAATAATAGACAGTAAATATTAATACTCAATATCAATCATCTGTTTATCTTAACCATCTGTGTTAATGGAAACCTTACAGTGTTGTCATATTGACTGCTACATGATTAGTCTCATTACATAATTTACAGACCTCGTATATATGTTTACCACATTTTTTGAAACACTAAATTTGTAAGTAAACTAATAATTACTAAACCTTAAAATCCTCACGTTAAAAATTTTAAATTTTATAGTATAAACTGCAGTACAATTTAATCCTTTTTTTGGTTTGTAGTCCCTGAGAAAAAGGGACATAAAGGAAAAAAATCATTCTCGTGTAACAACACTTTAAATACACAATACACTTTTTAATAAGGACCAGTTAAATACGAAAGTCCTGCTTCTTGATACCTACAGCTCCTCCCAAGTCTTCCACATCTTGTTTTTGCTGTCTGTATCTTCTCGCTTGTTTTTTTTTTTTACTGATCCTTGGAGTTCTGTTCTTTTGACATGATGAAGGACATCTTTGTCACACAGTTCCTCCCTGTTCTAATTACTCGAAGCTTCTTGACATGACGGAGAACATCTCTGTCACACAGTTTCTCCCTGGTCTGATTACTCGAAGCTTCTTGACATGACGAAGGACATCTCTGTCACACAGTTTCTCCCTGGTCTGATTACTCGAAGCTTCTTGACATGACGAAGGACATCTCTGTCACACACTTTCTCCCTGGTCTGATTACTCGAAGCTTCTTGACATGACGAAGGACATCTCTGTCACACAGTTTCTCCCTGGTCTGATTACTCGAATCTTCTTGACATGACGAAGGACATCTCTGTCACACAGTTTCTCCCTGGTCTGATTACTCGAAGCTTCTTGACATGACGAAGGACATCTCTGTCACACAGTTTCTCCCTGGTCTGATTACTCGAAGCTTCTTGACATGACGAAGGACATCTCTGTCACACAGTTTCTCCCTGGTCTGATTACTCGAAGCTTCTTGACATGACGAAGGACATCTCTGTCACACACTTTCTCCCTGGTCTGATTACTCGAAGCTTCTTGACATGACGAAGGACATCTCTGTCACACACTTTCTCCCTGGTCTGATTACTCGAAGCTTCTTGACATGACGAAGGACATCTCTGTCACACAGTTTCTCCCTGGTCTGATTACTCGAAGCTTCTTGACATGACGAAGGACATCTCTGTCACACAGTTTCTCCCTCGTCTGATTACTCGAAGCTTCTTGACATGACGAAGGACATCTCTGTCACACAGTTTCTCCCTGGTCTGATTACTCGAAGCTTCTTGACATGACGAAGGACATCTCTGTCACACAGTTTCTCCCTGGTCTGATTACTCGAATCTTCTTGACATGACGAAGGACAATCTCTGTCACACAGTTTCTCCCTGGTCTGATTACTCGAAGCTTCTTGACATGACGAAGGACATCTCTGTCACACAGTTTCTCCCTGGTCTGATTACTCGAAGCTTCTTGACATGACGAAGGACATCTCTGTCACACACTTTCTCCCTGGTCTGATTACTCGAAGCTTCTTGACATGACGAAGGACATCTCTGTCACACACTTTCTCCCTGGTCTGATTACTCGAAGCTTCTTTAAGCACACGATTCATCCGTCACTGACACGGAGCAACACATTGCTTCGTATAATGTTTCAAGTCAAACAAACACTTGGCAGGCGAACCCATATAATGTCACCCGTACATTCGTTCGGATTCTGCATGTTTCCCATGAAGACTTTTTTTTAAGATTTGCGATGTTCAAATCTTTAAAAATAGATTTTGTTTCCTGCATTACCGCAAGCAAACTTCAAATTATAAAGAAAAAAATTAAAAATTTCCAACCAATTGAAAGATAACCAAGATTCCCTACAAATCAAACTACGTCAGAGAGCAGGTACGGCACGCAAATTATCGCTCCGTGGTTCCATCGTTCCGTGCTATCATATAATTATCGCTCCGTGGTTCCATCGTTCGGTCCCATCATATAACTATCGCTCCGTGGTTCCATCGTTCCGTGCCATCATATAATTAAATCTAATCCTATAAAATAAAATAAAATAATTTTTTTTTCTTCTTCACTTCAAGGATTAGGTTATATAAACCTGATCCGGCACCCATCTCACCCTCGGACGACCCACGTTTCCAAACCTTACTCCGAGGCTGCATTGGGTACTACAAGTATTACAAAGTTTTACATGAACAGGTTGCTGGCCTGTTGCACAAACCCCTACCAGGAGGACCAGAGACTCGTCTGTCAGGGTTACCATACCTTAGCCGAAAGGTCTTTGTTTTGGGGTGCAGGAGATTCGCCCTCATCCTTCTCTTTCTGAGTTAGGATTCGGTAGCTTTGTATCAGTTGTTCTGAAACTGAAGTTTTTTAGTATTTTCAATGCTCACCTATCTGCATCAGTGAGCACTCTAAGATCCTAAACCACCCAAAATTAAGAAATTAGAATTGAAAAATGAAGACACCCTAACCCTTGATTACTCTAATAGGGTCGGGGTCAGAAAAGAACAAGAGGCACTCAAGAGAGAACTTGAAGTAAAGAACATAAATTAAATTATTTCAATTTACAAAAGACAGTGGTGGGATCATCTGCAAAGGATGGCAAAGGATCGATTGCCGAAAGCGGCACTGAACTATAAAGCTATTGGTAGAAGAGACGTGGGTCATCAGAGGATGAGGTGGGTGCCGGAACAGGTTTATATAACTTAATCCTTGAAGAAGAAGAAGAAGAAGAAGAAGAAGAAGATAAGTCTTCTTTTAATTAAGAAGCTTAAGTATAACTTAAGAATTTCCACAATAAAAACGAAGGTTATTTATGCTCTTTCCTGGGAAGCAATCCTGTAAGAGCCAAAGTAATGATTAACAACCAACTAATTGAACAAGTCTTTCACTTTAGCTACCTAAGGTATAATATATCATATGAGAACAATAGAGACAAAGATAATAATCTACATAAGTTTCAAATGATGTGCGGCACCATAAGAAGAACACTAAAAAACAAGACGCGGAAAGATGGTCAGCTCAAGTTTTACAAAGTAATGGCTGTCCTTACGCTTCTTCTGAGCACTCTAAGATCCTAAGACACCCAACATTAAGGAATTAGAATGAAAAAAAGAAGACATCCTAGCCCTCGAGTACTGTAATAGTATCGGGGTCAGAAAAGAACAAGAGCCAGTCAAGAGAGACTAGTCAGGAAAGACTAAGGGAAGGGATCTCACCCAAGACAAGTTGAATCAAAGTGAGGATGCAACTGGGGCACATCGGGATTGCCAAATCCGTATCCACAAGACGTGGACTCCTGATGTAAAAACAAAAAACTAATAAAAACTATTCCTTGACATAAAACCTTCACTTATTAAACGAGGGAACAGAGTTTTTCGCATTTGTCTGTCTTCTGTCTTCTGTCTTCTGTCTGAGGTATGTCTTACGATAACCTTTGATTGCATCAACCGATTTTCGTAAAATTTGGCGTGCATCTTCATGGGTGGCAAGCGTTTCCACAGAGAGCCCACTATTTTTTAGATCGATCCACTCAAAAATAGGGGACAGGGAGCAAACATGTGTGGGATAAAAATCGCAAAAATCCATCTGGTGTATCAAATTAAAGAAAATTTATACCACAAATTAAATGTAGTGTTTCAAAGTTCTGAGACGCGAAACTCCAAAAAGACACCGACATTGTGAAACAAAATCGCAATAATCCACAAGGTATATTATATTAAAGAGAATTTTAACCAAAATCTGAATATAGCGTTGAGGTTTAAAAATTTCGAAATTCATTCTGGGACACCAGGCCCGTAAAAGTGTAATACAATTTTGAAAAAATCGCAAAAATTCAAGTCCGTATCTAATTAAACAGAAATGTAACCAAAATCAAAATATAATAGTAGGGCCTATTCGGTTTTTGAATGTTCATAATTTTAGGACACAGGGCCAAAAATAGGTACAAAAATTTTCAAAAAAATGTACATTAGGTTATCACAGCGGGGTGACTCTTTTTTCTGGGCTCCCCGCAGAAATCCGTAGCGGGCCCCCCCTACTGCCCATACTCAAACCATTGTTCCCTCTATCTTACAGCTGTGGCAACTGCTAACATCACATACCGTAAACAGAATACATTCTCCTCCACACTGTTTAAAATCTCGTCTTCTAAGCCTAAGCCGGTTTGATCGGCCACGTCTATAAATCCTAAAAAGCTTTCATTACCTACTTTTTAAGTCGGTCTTCAGAAATTATTTTATTCAGTTGATCTTTTCTATTAATCTTTTGTGTAGTAGCCTATCCGTCATTACAGAGAAAAACCTGAGCAGAATCAATCTGTTTCAAAATAATATTTTCAACTTTCTTAGAATAATTTTATAAAGAAAACTACAAACTTGTTTTCGTGATTTTCACTCGTCATATATTTAAAAACTATAATAACCAGGACAGCTGTTTCGGCACACAGTGCCTTCTTCAGATGGTAAGAGCTGACTAGTTACGTACAATAAAATATCACATAAAGCCAGTGCTATGAAAACGATAATCGACTTAAGTTAGAACAATAAACAATACACATAACATATACACAACTATATACAAATTAGAAAGGAACGTACATTTACTTATATAATTTCAAATTTAAAAGCGGAGAGCTATTTAAATCAGTTTGGTTATTCAAAAGCAAACCTAAATCTTTACGCTTATTAATTTCGAGGGCTTCAAGTAAATCAAGTTTTTTACCTTTTTCCCATACATGTAAAATTTTAAAGTTATCATTAAAATTATGATCATTTTCCGACAAATGACTCGCATAATTAGATTTACCATCCTGATATCTCAAACTATAATTGTGACGTACATTCTTTTTGAAAACGATCTTCCAGACTGGCCAAAAACTTTCTTCCAAACTTTCTTAGACAAAAACTGAATCGGTTCACTTTGAATTTTGCGACTCACATACTTCTCACTGTTTTTCGGACCAGTGAATGTTTCTTGCAACAATGGATCGTATTTGGTCAAAAGATTGACAATTGGCAAAACGTTTCTGTTACTAGGTTGGCCTGTCTTCTCTTTACGGTGGTCTGTCTCTAAAGGCTAAATTTGAAGCTGGCAATGTCACAGTAACATTTACAACACGATCCAATACAGTGCTTTCACAACTAAAATACAGTACTTTGGCCCAATTATTAGTTTCCTTTCGTAGCACATAACGAATAAAAAACGAAGCGACGCATTCGTTGCGTTCTTAACTGGAATCATCGCCCTATTGTGCAGTTAACCAAATAATGTATATGGGCTACTCTCAAAGTAGTACATACATAGTACAGTACTACATCATTACATAGTACATAGTAGTACTACATCATTACATAGTACATAGTAGTACTACATCATTAGGTAGTGGTAAAATAACAGTAAAAAAATAAATTTATTTGTTTTAGATGTTAAATACACACGGGGAAATTTGGTTGTACTCAAGTTCAATGATTTATACCCATTCTAAAAAATTAAGGGAAATGTTTTCCCAGGCCCCCCGCATTGCGGGTCCGGAGGGCCCGGCAGTTATGCCACTGGGGTATCAGACTAAAGGGAATTTTAATCCAACTTGGGTTTAAACTGAACGTAACGTTTACACTGAAACATTTTTTTAACTCTGAGGCGCCACGGGCCAAAAATGGAAGTCAAAATTTTGAAAATATTGTTAAAGTCTATGTGGGGACGAAATTATGAGGCAATTATGGGCCACCAAAATATGAACTCGCTATTTTTAAGAATTTGACAAAATTAATGTCTGTCAACACTTCTTGTTTGTTTACGCTGTTTGCAAACAAAAAATTACGTATTGTTATCAGTTACATATGTTTCTGAAAATGTTAAATATAGGGCTATTCACGCCTATGCAAACACACATGACTTAAAAGGTTAAACGGGCTAAATTATTTTTTATTTATTCCGGCTGTACAATGTTTACGCATTTTCCGGAACCAAAGATTACAGAAGTGACTGAATTCTCATCTTCCACTGCTACTTATCAAAGATCTTCAAACTTTCGTTACTTCAATATAGTCTGAATTTCTTCTATGCAGGTGATACGTGGTCTTCCTTTTTTCCTTCTTCCTGGTGGGATCCATTCCATAACTCTCCTTGGCAATCTTTCCTGTACCATTCTTTTCGAGTTTCCATAGCATTGTAATTTTTTTGTTTGGATAAAATCAATAAAGGAGGGATGTTGTCTCTCACCGACGCTTTTTAAGATATACTTGGAACAAGCCCTCAAAACCTGGAAAAAGAAATGCCACAAAATGGGGATACCTCTAATTAACAACACAGTGTACACATTGTGTTTCGCTGACGACCAAGTCGTGGTAGCGCAGGACTATCACGACATGGAATACATGCCACGAAAACGTATAGAGGAATATAAGCTATGGGGCTTTGAAGTAAACACAAATAAAACGGAGTGTAAGTGCATTGGTGGGGAACAGAAGAATTTAATTTTAGAAGACGAACAAGAAATAATAAATTGCAGTAGCTATAAATATCTAGGAACAGCAGTTACACAAGATGGTAGTCTTGATAAAGAGATAAGAGAAAGAAATAACTTGGGAAGAAAATAATAGCATTGCTGAACAACATATTGTGGGACCAACAAATATCAAAACAAAATAAACATCGTATATACAATGCAATCGTGAAACCAATTACGTCATACGGGTGTAAAATATGGCCAATAACACAAAGAACAGAAAAGTTGTTGGAGGCTACTGAGATGGATTATTGGCGAAAAGCAGCAGGGAGGTCAAAACTGGAAAAAGTAAGAAACGTCAGAATTCGGGAGATAATGGGGGTACAGTGCTCTATTGTTGACGACATAAAAACAAAACAGCTAAGATGGTTTGGACATGTGCAAAGAATGCCGGATAATCGACTCCTCAAGCAAATTTTGGGATGGACACCATATGGTCGTAGGCGAAGAGGAAGACCTAGGTTGAGTTGGAGAGAAGGCATCAATCGGGCAATGAGAAATCGGGAATTGGAAGAAGAATCTTGGTTGGATCGAGACAAATGGAGACTAGGGATCGGAAGACGTAGGATAACGTTATGAACCGATATAAAAAAAATAAAATAAAATCAACAATTGAATTTTTCACATTCATTCTGTCCTTAATAATTTCATTTCTAATTTTCTCACGTCTGGATATTCTTGCCGAACGTCTCGAAAAGTAAAGCTCTGCTGTCATTAATTTTGTTCATGTGTGTTTATTAGTAGTCCAAACTCCTGAGCCGCAAGTCACGATACTTCTAAGAATGGTTTTAAAGATTTTGGTTTTAGTTTGTGCTGTATTTTGCTTATCCCACAGAATTTTATTTAATGTAGACAGAGCCATCTTTCCCAAATTAATTCTGGATTGTATTTCTTTGTCTTGCTCCCCACTGGCCGTAATTTTCATCCCTAAATACTTGTACTCCTCTGTATATGAAATCTTCCCCATGTCTTCCTCCAATATGAAGCCTTGATGAAGGTCACCTATTGCCATGTATTTTGTGTTATTCATATTTACCTTTAGTCCCCATTTCTGATATTCCTGTATAAATTTTCTAGTCATGTACTCTATGTCTTCAAAATCTTGACCCAAGAGGTCATCAGCAAACTGGTCATCAGCAAACTGTAATGAATAAACTGTATCACCATCAAGTGGAATTCCCATGTTCCAGCATATTTTTTTCCAAGTTGGTGATCTTCCTTAAAATTCAGCCTTCTCCTCTGGTTCACACATACCCATCTTAGCGTATTCTTTGGGCCTTTGTTCATCTTTCCTTATCAAACGCTACGTCTCTGCTGCATACGTCATCCAGCGCCCCTGCTGTTGGTTTTGTATTATATATTTCAAACGTTTATGTGACTGTTGAGATAAAATTCCCTCCGCGTTCCTCCAACGCGGTTTTAAGATCATGCAAATCCTAGAGGCGTCATTGATTATTCTGAATGACTGTGGTTGAAATATGGCGAGGCTGTGGGCAATAATGGCAAAGACAGGGATTCCTCAACACCTTATTAGAGCCATACAAAGTCTTCGTATGCAAAACAAAATTATAATTGAGGCCTCGTCAATTGTGGGGTCCGACAAGAGTGCCCATTGTCATTTTCTCTTTTTAATTTATTCCTGCATTTTGTTTTACACGACGTGTCCGTTGATTAACTAATTATAAATATATCACTACTGATTCGGATCACTAATTTTGTATTGGTAAAAATATTAAACTTCTACCTTCTAGCCTGAACTAATTTTTCTCTTATTACAAGCTTTATCAGAGGCTCTGATGAAGCTTGTAATAACTTTGCAGTTGACACGTTGTTATTTGCTGATGACCAGGCTATCCTGTCGAACTCGGAAAGCGGCTTGCAGACGGCTGTACACTCATTGAGTCAAGTCTGCAAGGATTTCGGATTACATATCTCCATATTGAAGGCCAAGGTGATGGCTTATCGTGAGCTGAACTCATACGAGCCAAATTGTTCGGTATAGGCTACGAGATACGAGCAAATATTGCCCCCGATTGTACGAGTAGTTCTGTTCTGGGGCAGGTCAACAATTTTGAGCTGTAATGTGTCTTACATTACAAACAATGATAAGGTGAAGAAGCTGCACACGTTCACTTAACGAAATCCAGTCCAGTCGTATTTAAGCGGGACAAATGAAATTTCTCAGGCACGTGGCAGGATATACTCTTCAAGATCGCAAAAGAAACGTCGATATACAAGAGGAACTGGATATTATGGCCGTACTTGATAGGATTGCCCAATGTCGGCTATAATGGTTGGAACATATTTACCGAATGGATGACTGCCGCATCTCCAATCAACTTTGGAATTGTTCATCTTGTTATTTGAAATGGAAGTCTCTGTACTTCCAACGTTGTCGTGCTGACTTGCTCAACTGCTACCTGTCACGCTCAGGACGAGGCCTTTCAGTGTCTCCACCAGTGGCGAAGTTACATGGAGGCAATTGAGGCAATGCCTACCCTAAAAAATTCTGTAGAATACAAATTATAAATACGTACGAACTACATAACGTAAAGATTATACATTGTTACCGCGACTGTCGAATTTATTAGGCCGAAACGTGCTTTACTGAGCGACCGCTAGATGGTGACAAGTGAGACTCGGCGTAGCTCGTTTAAAGCGAATGAGGCAACCTGAACTTGCCTCAGCGTTTTTTGTATACATCGTATGTAAGCAATGTGCCGGAGTGATAGGGAAGTGAAGGGAGGGGGGGGATTGTCCCGTGCTATACACATAGAGCGTTGAGGCATGCCTCACTTCTGTGGTCCAAACATTCAAGTTAAAGCGCGCTGTGTTCTTTATAAGTGTGTTTATTTTATGCGGTTATTAAAAGTGTCCCTGTTATTCCGCCGAACTAACAGATGATCAAGATTGTTATTTGAATTATTTGTAACATTAAACATATATATAGAAACTAATCAAGTTTAAAAATTTGAAGTTCAATCAGTTGTATTATTATGTATGACTAATACAAGGATTGTTCAATAGAAACACGTATAGAGCTGTAAAGCATTTTTTATTCAACGATTTTAAAAGAAGTCTCCATTAACATTAAGACATGAGTTCCACTGTTGCACCAACCTGTAGATTCCCTGCTAGTAAAATTCTTACGGCTGTTTGTGGAACCATTCGCTTATAGCAAACTCTACCTCAGCGTCCGATTTGAACCACCATCCTTTTAGTGATTCCTTAAAAAAAATTTAAGATAAGATTTTTGCCTACCCATTCATTAACTACTAGCTTCGCCACTGGTCTCCACCATGATCAATTATCAAGTGTATCCATTCACCATGGTCGTGGTTTTGGACTTGATAATGGTGGAGACAGTAAAAGGCTTCGTCCGGATCGTGACAGGTAGCAGTTCGGCAAGTAAGCACGACAAAGGTGGAACTACGGAATTATAAACCGAAAGGACGGAGAGGTGTGGGACGTCCGAAGAAGCGTTGGAGTGACCAACTCTAGTCTATCTGCTTGGGATAGGAACAAATAATTTTTGGTTTGATCCTTGTCGAAGATGATGATGACGCTAATGATGGTGAAGGTGCTGGTGGTGATGATGATGATGATTATGATGCTGCTGCTGCTGCTTCAAACAAGCAACCAAATTTTCGAGGCAGAATAAACTAAGCTTCCTTCGTGATTCTAGACTGAAAACGGAAGAAAGTCAGCAGCTACCCATGCAGTAAAGATAATAAGTTAGACATCGTTAATAAGGTCACTGACCTGAGCCAAATACAATAATTGACCAGATGTCGCGCCCTTTAGGGACCTCGCGATCTGTTCTGCTTTACGGCGATGTTGACAGTTCAGATACAGTGTCAGACAATCGCCTAGGCCTAATTGCTTCTGTGTTCTGTAGAAAACTAAAAAATACTAAGGGCACAGGTATCAACTGCAGCTTTGCAAATCTACGCCCTGCATGATGTGATAAAACGTTTTCCAAATTATGTGTGTGTGTGCGGGGGGTGAGAGAGAGGGGGAGCAGAAACGTTACAAACTCGTGATAAATACGCTATAACTCTCAATTCCCCGTTAATTGTAAATCGTAAAAAATGACAGACACTCACATAAAGTACTATATTGGCACAGATACGTTGACGACATCATAATACTATAGCCTACAGGGGAAACAAAAGACAATGTGAACAGTTACTAACACACATAAACAAAATACACAAAAAACATAACCTTCACTGCCGAATAGGAACACAAAAATAGCATAAACTTCCTAGACCTCTTCATCACAAAATTTGAATACAGGCAGAAATTCAGTATATACAGAAAACCGACTACAACTGACACAACTCCTCCAATCACGCAATACAACACAAACTAGCTGCCTTCAGAACCATGATACATAGACTTAACAACATCCCACTAGATGAAAAAGACTACAAAGACGAACTAAACACGATAAAATATCTAGCAGAATCCAACGGATACAACATAACAATAGTCAATAAACTCCTACACAAAAAAAACAACAGACAAAAACAACAAATTCATAACACTAACATACATCAATAACCACACTGAAAAAAATAGCCCACAAATTCAAAAAAGCAGGATACAGAATCCCATACAAAACTACAAACAAAACAGAACACACACTATCAAAACACACACACAAATTCGATCTACCTGGTGTTTACAAACTAAACTGCTCAGATTGCAACAAATTCTACATAGGCCAGACAGGACGTAGCTTCAAAGATACATTGAACACACAAAGGCACTACACTCCACCACCGAATCCACCTTTGCAAACCCACCTCATTGAAGCAAACCACACATACAAAAACATGGATATTCTACACGTACACACAAAAGGCCGAAAACTAGACACTCTTGAACAACTAGAAATATACAAACACACGAAAACACATAAAAACGACAGCCTAAACGAACAGACACAATTCAAATCACACACATTATTCGAACATATCACACCCCCCACACACACACACACACACAACATCGATCCTTGAAAAGTCTATACCGTCCCCATGAACAAGACGGACAGTGCTCCCAGCGGCAGCCTCTGAAGAAGCTTTTTAAAAGCGAAAACTGGCGCAGGCTATAAGGTAAAACGTTTACGATTTTAACCATAAAAAACTTTGTGTTCCGGGTCGGTAGTGATTTAATTATAAACAGAATTATCACTGTTGCACACCACTATAGAAAAATTATTCCGATTAGCGGTTTCAAGCTTCTCAGCTCATCGTCAGATAGGTATATTGAATAAGCATCTTAGCTTGAATACCGATCTGACGATGAGCTGAGAAGCTTGAAAGCGCTAATCGGAATAATTTTTCTATAGTGGTGTGCAACAGTGACAATTCTGTTTGTGATTTTAACCACTAACACAACTTTCTTCATTAAAGATTTAATTATATTTAGTAAAAAATAATTAAATATCACTATAGTATTGACGACTCGGAACACTAAGTTTTTTATAAGTAAAAACGTAAAGTTTTACTTATAAAAAACTTAGTGTTCCGAGTCGTCAATACTATAGTGATATTTAGTTAAGTAACGGACACGTCATGGACAGCGAAATCCAAAAAATAATTCATTCGAAACATATTTTTAAATAGATACTTCAGTGTGACCTGCAGAAATATGTATTATTTTTTATCAAAAAAACTCAGCTATTTTATCAACCATCTAAATAGTGAATTGTTGTTCACAACAAAGTGAGTGTGCTACACTTAAGACATTGGCTGTCTCGTTATTGCGTTCGTGTCACTCAGTTCAGAGATTGCCTGCGTACGAATCTTCAGTATCGTCTACAGTAAAAGCCCTGTAGCCTATGTGATACTCAGGAGCTCAATTGTTTTCACTGAGTCGTTTAAAGAAAATTAACGAAGGAGCATTACTTTTTGTGTAGTTGCATTATGTATTCTTAAAAAAGTAATAAGTTTCTTGGGCTGCAGAACTCGCTCAATATTTTTGAACAAAATATATTTATCTTTAGTAAACTTCGAATTAGATTATTTTTCAATTATCAGAAAAATTATTAACAAACTACTACTCAACTAATAGTTTTCAGTAAAATAACAATTGTGAAGCAGATAATCAAACAATAAACACTAAACATTTCGAACTACTGTATTTGTTTTCTAGTTAAATGTATATTCCGTCCATAATGCCCAACTGACAAATAATTTAGTCCCAGCTTTTAAGTTTAAGCTTTTAATTTTTATAACTACTTCCGTGGTCCTATAATTTATAAGCTTATAAAAGCTTATATTTTTATAAGCTTTTTTTTCGGGTTCCTGTGTTGTTAAATGCAGACATTTCAACCACTCCATTGGTGGTCATCTTCAGTGCCTGAAGGACTGAAAATACTGACACGGTCTCCGTCAGTACTCTGCATAAGGCTGAACACAGTACTATGGTGTTACTGACACGGTCTCCGTCAGTACTCTGCATAAGGCTGAACACAGTACTATGGTGTTACTGACACGGTCTCCGTCAGTACTCTGCATAAGGCTGAACACAGTACTATGGTGTTACTGACACGGTCTCCGTCAGTACTCTGCATAAGGCCGAACACAGTACTATGGTGTTACTGACACGGTCTCCGTCAGTACTCTGCATAAGGCTGAACACAGTACTATGGTGTTACTGACACGGTCTCCGTCAGTACTCTGCATAAGGCTGAACACAGTACTATGGTGTTACTGACACGGTCTCCGTCAGTACTCTGCATAAGGCTGAACACAGTACTATGGTGTTACTGACACGGTCTCCGTCAGTACTCTGCATAAGGCTGAACACAGTACTATGGTGTTACTGACACGGTCTCCGTCAGTACTCTGCATAAGGCTGAACACAGTACTATGGTGTTACTGACACGGTCTCCGTCAGTACTCTGCATAAGGCTGAACACAGTACTATGGTGTTACTGACAGAGACCGTGTCAGTACTTTCAGTCCTTCAGGCACTGAAGATGACCACCAATGGAGTGGTTGAAACGTCTGCTTTTAAAAACCCAGGACCACGGCCTGACAGTCCGGAAAGTGTTTATAATGATTACGAGGCCGGCCGTGAAAGCTTAAGAAATCAGTTTAAGCTTTTAAGTTTACATATGTTTCCAAAGACACACACACACACACACACACACACACACACACACACACACACACACACACACACACACACACACACACACACACACACACACACACACACACTGTATGCCTAAATATAATACTTTTTACAAATCTACGTAATTGATAACAATAAGTAAAGCTTTTTTGCAGCAAACATATCTTAAACATTTTTGAAGACGGTACAAAAACATTTGCAAGCGTTGTTGGGAAATAATAATTTTGCAAAAATTATTAAAGATACAGAGTTTGAATTTTGAATAGAATTCCTCATAACTTGATGCCCCACACACAGTTTTACAATTTCATTAAAATTTTGACTTGTGTTGTTGCCCACATTTTCCCTAAGGTAAACAATTTTCGAAACAAACACTGCACTCGCGTTTGGCTTAACACTCTCATTAGTCTGATTCTCGGCATGGATTTAAATAATTTTTTGTTCATTTTTAAATCTTGATATCCTAAAATGAGAATTCGAAAACCAACCATCATATTTGGATTTTTGTTACAGTTCTATTCGATTCGATACCCCACATAGATTTTTGCAATTTTTACAAAATTTACACAATCACATTTTTTTCTTACATTTCCTATACATATTTGGACGAATGGATCTCGGAAACTATAGAGGTGTGTAGGGTAATTTGAATTTTAGAAGTCCACGACTGCCTGCAAGTTAAAGATTTTTGTTAAAAGAGCATATTTACATGATATATGAAGGATACTTTGTAGTTACTTTTCGGATCCACTGAATTTTCCTGGGCTTCGGGGCAATTTTTTGAAGTTCATACAACTTTATGTATTACACGAGAAATACGTGATACGGATGTAGGCTAATTGGGAGACTTTGAAATACCGGTACGTTAGAAAGTTGAGATTGGGTGGGTAAAACATAGCTGTGGTATGTTTGCACACTAATGTGTGATGCTCGAAAGTAAAATGTTAAAATAATCAAGTACTAAAATGTTACACAGTTTTTTCCACTTTAGCAAAATTTCCAACCAATATTACATGAGAGGGAGACAATACCTGATTTCCAATTTGGCTTCAGAAAAAAACATGGCACCATAGAACAGGTCAATCGCATTGTAAATAAAATAAGCTGCGATCTCGAAGGTAAACGATATTCCTCTGCAGCCTTCCTGGACATAAGCCAGGCCTTTGACAAGGTTTGGTACACCGGCCTGTCATACAAATTGAATAAACTCCTTCCACACGATTACTATCTTGTCCTCAGATCATACCTCCAAGGCAGATACTTCTTTGTCAAACATCAAGATGAATTTACAAGCTTGCATCAAGTCAACTCTGGAGTCCCACAAGGAAGTATATTGGGTGCTGTGCTCTACCTAATATATACCGCAGACCTTCCAACTTCAAATCAAGTTATGACAGCAACTTTCGCCGACGACACGGCGATCCTGGCCTCGCACGCAGATGCTGCCCGCGCCTCACATAACCTACAGATCAACCTTAATGAAATCCATCAATGGTTAAAGAAGTGGCGGATAAAGGCGAACGGAACTAAATCATCACACGTTACCTTCACTATGAGACGTGACAGCTACCCGCCGGTAACACTCGATAACTGCCAACTACCGCAAAAGAAGATGTAAAATACCTCGGTATATATCTGGACCGCCCCCTTACCTGGCGAAAGCACATAATTACCAAAAACAAACAGCTCAGACTACAGTACAGGGAAATGTATTGGCTACTCGGAAGGAGATCTCCTGTAACTCTGGAACGCAAACTCCTTATCTACAAAGCCATACTTAAGCGAACCTGGACATATGGCATCGAGCTGTGGGGGACAGCGAGTACTTCAAATATCGAGATTTTACAACTATTCTAGAATGTGGTGCTCCGAGTTATGGTCAACGCTCTTTGGTACGTACCGAATAGTGTCATCGAAAACGACCTCCAAGTGACTTCTGTCCGTCATGAAATCAAACGATTCTTCGTTAACTACAGTAAGAGACTAGCAGCGCACCCCAACGAACTAGCTTAAAAGCTCATGGAAGACGCAGACACAAGAAGACTCAAACGCCACAAACAAGTGGACATTCCGGCTAGATTTATGTAATATTAGTGCTTAAGGAGGAGTGATCAATGGACCCTCTGCATGTCATATATATTGTCACCAATTTTGCCAAATGTTTATTTTGGAAACAGATTGCAAAAAAAAATTTTTTTTTTAATTTAGTAAAATGAACATATACCCTTTTAACAATGAGCGATTCATATACTGAAAATTATATTATATTCTCGACTTATATGAGCTCCTCTATCGATGGATGTACAAATATTAAATAATTCAAGTCGGAAAAATAACATAATAGTCGTCTGAGATACAACCGGAGTAAACATATTGGACACGGATTGTAGAATCCGCCATTATGACTTGAAAAGCGGTCAGTTGTCACTAAATAATTGTCGGATTTAACAAAATTTTAACCTTTTAGAGTTTTGCTGCCAGAAATACGTAAAAACAGTTACGTAAAGAGTCTACCTTAAATAACCTTTACAATTTTTAATTTTTGAGAGCGATCTTTCCCCATTTGCAGCTGATGCCGTTAATATGCTGTAAGTAATGTTCTTAACGCTACCGCTGTATTTGGTAATGTTGAGAACAAGTTATTTTCTAAAAGGTATTATGAAAAATGTTTTCGGTTCATCCAGCAGATTTGGAAAAAAAATTTCAGTTTTAAAGCATCCAGTTAATTAAACAAGTCAGACCCGTCGATATCTGCCTCATATCGAGATTTGTTTTAAGTTTATATCTCTACAATATATAATTATTTCGTGTTTCGCAAACAAATTACTACTGAAAAATCCAAATACGCTAAGCAATGTTTTTAAGTTTTCGAGCCTGCTGTTTAAACAGGATAAGATCTGATGCTGGACTTTGTAAAAAAAATCTCTACTTTATAGTTACTTTTCGGATCCACTGAACTTTCCGGGGTTTCGGGGGTCATTTTTTAAAGTTCATACAAGTTTATGTGTTACACGAGAAATACGTAATATGGATGCAACTGGAAGATTTTGGATTTTGGATACGTAGAGGTTGTGTGGGTAAAACATAGGCCTAACATTTATACATGTCTATGGTGATGGGACTGTGTACAGTGCACACTTTGCGCGCCCTCTTGCGGCGGCTCTGTATATTGTAACGGGAACCCTATCGAACAGCCTAGAACGTTCTCCCCCCCCCCCCCCGGGCAAGTCAAGCAGGTGTAACCTGAGTCAAGGCCGCGCTAAGTTACGTTCCACAGTCCTCTGGAGAACACTTGAATTACGCATTAAGTGGTGTGCAGTTGAGGATGGAAAATTTCTAGAAGACGTGGGCTACCTATAAAAAGCCATAGCAGCCGGCTTGACAGTTAGTTGACAGTGAGCAATTTCCTTAACGCGGATCGAGTGTTTGCAGAAGTATTGTAGCGAAGTGTTGTTATAATTTGTGCAGAATTCTTTATAGTTGACATTATTATTGCGTGTGGACAAATTTTACTTGAATTGTTGTAAGAGACTCTCTTGTTGATTACAAATTATTAATTGTGATATAATTAAAGCTGGTGATTAGTGACTTAATTAGTGTCTTGTATTTTGTTTTCTATCGTACCATACGACGACCAGTTAGACCGTCGTAACAGAATTGTAGTTTTAATTTAAAATGTGTTGGTATTTATAATTTATGGTATAAAACAGAAAAGAGAATCGCCATACAGTAAAATGTACTCCCAGGTCAATCGGGTTCTAAAACTAGGACAATGTCGAATATGAAACCTGTAGGCCTACGCTTAAAAACAACAAAATATAATCAGAAACATTCGATGTGCTATATGCAAGCCATTCGTAATAAAATAACTCTGTTTTTGGAAAAATAATTATTATTTTCAAAACGAGCGAGGTTTTGATAATTAATTTTTTTAGTTAATAAAATACACAACCATTTTCTTTATAAGGCCACACAAAATTTTTCTTTGGTGACTATTTTATATGAATCATTTTTCTTAAATATAAATAAATATCGTCATAAATAAATAATCTTTACCAAATAAAATCATTTAGGTCATTTCATTACTATGTTACTTTTATATATATTTAAATTTGTAAGTAGTAATGACCATGGTATCTTGTAGAATACTTTGTCAAGAAAATGGTTATTAACATTTAGAAAAAAAAGGATTATATAAATAAGTTATTCTTGTTTTATTTTCTTAACGTAAACAATATTTTAATTAAATGGGAAACAATTTTAAATAAAAAAAATGAAACGATAATATCGGAAAGATAAATGAAAATATGAAAATACACAATTTGATTTTTTTAAAGTGATAATTATTTTTTTTGTGCCCATTTTTAAGAAGGTCTTTATTAATTTTCTGATTCGGAACCAAGTTTTCCATTTTTCCATAAGGAATAGGTTGTTTGTAATGCAGCAACGCGTTTTGGCGTTTTCTAATTACTGAAAAAAAGTCTCTCTCTCTCTCTCTCTCTCTCTCTCTCTCTCTCTCTCTATTTATGCACCTAAGCATTCAAAGAATTTCGACGAAACCGAAACATCGAAGCATGATAATGTTTTTAGGCTTTTTTAGGGAATCGAAAATGTGGAAAAAATATAGTGTTAACATCACCTGGAGCCTTACATTTTTCGATGACGTTACACATTTTGCATCACGCATTTTGTGGAATGACCCCCAGCCTAAAAACATTATCATGTTAATAATGAAATGTTAAAAATAAAAGAAACTGATGCTATTTTTATTTAAGCGAAAAATTCGCAATCTAAAAAACACTAATCAACTGATTTATAGTCCAATTAATGCCTAACCTAGCTAATATGCTTTTTAAAATCAGTGTTGCCAAGCGTTTTTAAGAATTGGTAAAATTCCATGCTTCGACAAAAATCCTTCCCCCTGACATTCTCCTTCAACATAAAAATATCTGACATGTCTGTTGGGAAACCCAAGTAAAATATTTTGCCTTACACCTCACATTAAAGGGGACTTACATAAAATAATATAAATAGACCCATGTTTGCGGTCTATACAAAAGGTTTGGAACGCCTACAACTACATAGAATTCAAAATCATTTGTCTGGGTCATGATTGTTAATCAACACGAAATGCGTTAATTAAAGATGTAATAACATTTGCAGAATTGAGTAAGTTTACGGTACAAAGGTGCCCCCCCCCCCGAAGCCCATGGTGCAATTGCCCCCCAATATTCCGAAATTCCCCTACAAATTTTGATTTCTTGGGTAGGGGGGATCACAATACGGGGATATGGAATAACACCCCCCCCAGTTAACTATGGATCTTGGGGCTTTATCCAAAACGTTTTGAGAAACTAAAGCCATTTAAGCAATTATTGGAATCAAAAAAACTAACGTTATTCTTTTTATCAACACCAAAAGAATTTCTAGTATGCCCAATCAATAACTAAATTATGAGAAATGTAAAAGCCTAGTGAAACCTGGTCTAACATAATTAATAGTACATTAGGCCTTATCAAGATAATCTAACTTGATTCTGTACTTGTATTCTTTTTCTTTACTGATTTGTTTGATTTACGACGCTTGTAAGAGGGTTAATTGAGCTCCTGGTTACGAAACTGGCTTAAATTCATGTAACTTCTACTTCCAACAAGGAATTATGAATGGAAAAAGATGATTATTAATAATGGCAGGGAAGGTTTAGTAATAAAAGAAAATCTACTAAATTTCGAAAAATTACCCCAAAAATTCCAGTGGTGCGAATTGTACCATGCTGTGGGCACCCCTGATCTGTATCATCGGGAGATTGTTATAATCCAAATCGTTTATTTGTTTTTGCTATATAATAGACATTTATCTTGACTCCCAGGACACGGCTGTCTTCTCTTGAACGAAACCAGTACTTACAGGCATATATCAGAATTTACATATAAGTACGTAAATGTAATATATAAACATGTTTTCACTATATTTTGATATACATTTGCATACATTTGTCAGTTGAGTTTGGTAGTTTAAAAATTGCTGATTAAAAACAACATTGAAATCTCGATCAATAATGCTATTTGGAAATCAGTCTTGAAGTAAGATAAATGGCATTAGAACTTTCAACATGCCCTACGTTACCTTTCCTCTCATATAAATTAAAAAAAACAAGGTTAAAGGTTTTAGCGTAAATTACAAGAAACATTTTTTAGTTTTTTAATTCGAAGAAATAGTTCTCCACTTATTCGTGAAAACCAGAATCTCCTCAAGTGGTGCTCGACTTTGAAACGCCGTAACTAGGTTTTTAGTTTAGCCATAGGGAAGTAAATAAAAACAAATTAAAGGTTTTGGGGTAATTATTTTTTGCATATATATATATGACTATATACACAGAGTGAGAAATCCCCCCCCCCCCCAATTGCAATAGTGCGACTTGCAGCATTGCACCATGCTGTGGGCATCTCTGTTACGGTAAACGAGGGGAAACTTTTATTTCCGTTTCCAAAGTGGTGTAGACAAAATCGGTTATATTATTTGTCATTCCTTTGAAGACGACAATCGAGTGCACAAACGCACATCCGCCCGCCAATTCCTTTCCCCCCTAAATTCGAAATAAAAATAGCGTTTAAAAGCCAGGAAATAACAATTCGGAACGGAACCCTTCATTCAAGTCGGTCGGTTTCCCACAGTTTCGCCGTAAATAGCGTCTCGTTTGACACCGGCGGGCGTTTCATGAATGGACGTGCGAATAAACGTACGAATGACGGAGGGTGTAAGCCACCCTATTTAAAAAGGGAAGTTTGTTCCTGCCTCCCTTTCCAGTCAGTTCCGGATCTTCATTCATCGGGTTTCCGTTAGAGCCTGTACGACAACAATTGGCCGCTAAGTCAAACATCCTGTCATGTGTCAGTTGTTATATGAATCGGCCTTAGTTTGCGTGTACAGTAACTGTGACAGCGGAAACAGTTGTGTCCGTATAACCAACATCTGTGACTCCATTGTGGTGGTAAGCTGTTCTTCGCGCATGATCGGTAATAATCTACGATAATGAAAGTGACAAAATATGATGATGGAAACCCTTTCAATTCTCGCATCACTTGTTGTTTATCAAAATCACCACATAATACAGAGTTGTACGTCCCAGCGGCCCATTCTATATCATTATCAGACGCTTCTGTCAAGAATTTTGATTGTATGGTATTGAATATATTTGATATCTCCTCCATGTCATACGCCTGTAGCGACGATTATTGAATAAATATCGATATAGATGTTAAAACAACAGTCTACGAACTTCATCTTACAGAGTTAAACTAGCAGTGTATGATAATTCACCCGATACGTTTTTGTATTTCCGAAATTTGGAAGCGAAATACGGACAATAGCGAACAATACGAACAACGAATACATACACAACAAATGAAATTACTGAAAACACTAGTTTTGCACACGAGTTTTGACAGATACACCCAACCCATAACGCTAGAGTATGTCACAGCCCGGGCCTAAACGGTCAATTACCCCATCCAGCCCTAAATCACAAAAACGTTTTTAAGATAATAAATGTGAAAAAAATAGGCTACTTTGTGGCAAGAGTAAAATTGCAAGAAAGAGGTTTTTTTCAAATCGTTCGAATGAAGATGATAGATTCCATGATACTACAATTTGTTCGCTCAAAGTATTAAACTGGATTATTGATTGTAAAATGATTGATGCATTTCCGAATATATAATTTAGTTTATCTTCTGCTTTTGACGACCCAATAGCTAACTGCGAATCTGAAAGATCATTTTCTGTATTAAAAACTAAAGTACAACCAACCAACACACAAGTACTTCACAAGACTCAAAATTAGAAAGCCTGAGGATGGGAACACAAAACGTCCCGAAACATGTTCCAAATAAGGGAATAAAACATCTTGAGATAAATAATTTATAAAATTAAATAAATTAAAAATTAAAGACATGTTGAGTTCAACTATGGGAGGTGAGAGATGATCTTCGTTAGCAAGGTTGAAAAACTGAAAGCGAGATACTTGAATCCCTCGATTTAGAAGAAATTATACAAGATTTCGTTAAGGTAAAATGAAGAAAAAAAAGGATCGATTATTATTTTCTAAGCTTAAGTACTACTATGCTCATTGTAATCACTGTTTAGCTAAATATTTGTTGTAATTTGAGAGTTTAATATAATAATTGTTAACTTTCAAAATTGTGTATGCCATTTGTCAGTGTAAATAATGGATAAAAGTTGAATTTGAAATATCTACTGGGCTGTTTGGCCGTGGTCCAAGGTTTACATTAAAACCAAACGTTTCAGCAGCACCACTGGCTGCCATCTTCAATGGATATTCGAGTCTACCTAACACCACAGTAGGGCTACTGTGGGCCTGACGTACGACACCCCGCGTTAGGTCGTAATATCCACTGAAGATGGCAGCCAGTGGTGCTGCTGAAACGTTTGGTTTTAATGTAAAACTTGGACCACGGCCAAACAGCGCCGTAGATATTTCAAATACAACTGACACCGGCCGTGAAAGCCTTAGAACAATATAATGGATGAAAGGTTGAATTTCGAATCGGGGAGGAGGGGCACCAGTCTGATAGGACACGACGCGTTTTCTAATCCGCCCCTGCCAACACCCAAACAGTCAAAGACTGGCAAACAAAACTGGAAGGCTTACCAGAGGTGTCTGTGAATTCACTTTCTATAGGTCCGTAGAGTTTGTAATTACCACCTCCACGCTGCGGGTTTTATTTTATATGTCTTCGAATGTTCTATATTCTTAACTTAACGGACTAGATGTTACCAATAGATAGTATCGTACTGTTATTTTTTTTTTAGTTATCTGATTCTTTTTAACGGACGACACTTTAATTTTCACGTAATTGTAACTTTATGCTTCTCTACACCAGTTGCTATGCTCGTACTGCGACTATTGTGTTGTGATTGAATAGGCCTACTCTGCTAACTTGTGGTTTAGAATAAGATCTTCGGATGTTATGGAACAGTCGGGTATTACGATATACTTTAATATCTGACCCGTATTGTAGTTTAATTTAGAGTGGTGGAATATCACACGATGTTAAAGTTCTGACTGATTCCCGGGCTATTAGGCCGCGTGGTCTGAAACAGATATTAGAGTAGTGGAATATCACACGATGTTAAAGTTCTGACTGATTCCCGGGCTATTAGGCCGCGTGGTCTGAAACAGACATTAGAGTAGTGGAATATCACACGATGTTAAAGTTCTGACTAATTCCCGGGCTATTAGGCCGCGTGGTCTGAAACAGACATTAGAGTAGTGGAATATCACACGATGTTAAAGTTCTGACTGATTCCCGGGCTATTAGGCCGCGTGGTCTGAAACAGACATTAGAGTAGTGGAATGTCACACGATGTTAAAGTTCTGACTAATTCCCGGGCTATTAGGCCGCGTGGTCTGAAACAGACATTAGAGTAGTGGAATATCACACGATGTTAAAGTTCTGACTGATTCCCGGGCTATTAGGCCGCGTGGTCTGAAACAGATATTAGAGTAGTGGAATATCAGACGATGTTAAAGTTCTGACTGATTCCCGGGCTATTAGGCCGCGTGGTCTGAAACCGATATTAGAGTAGTGGAATATCACACGATGTTAAAGTTCTGACTGATTCCCGGGCTATTAGGCCGCGTGGTCTGAAACAGATATTAGAGTAGTGGAATATCACACGATGTTAAAGTTCTGACTGATTCCCGGGCTATTAGGCCGCGTGGTCTGAAACAGATATTAGAGTAGTGGAATATCACACGATGTTAAAGTTCTGACTGATTCCCGGGCTATTAGGCCGCGTGGTCTGAAACAGATATTTCAGACCCACCGTTGGACGTCACCATCAGTGTTACGATTTAAAAGCTAACTGGCACTGAACGTTTGCCACAGTAGTGGCACCCTCGGCCGATAACTCGCAGCGAGAGCCTAAGTTCATTACAGGAATCAGATCACAGCTCCCTTTGGCCAGCTCTTCGGTCGACCTACAAACATTTTATTCAAAACTACAGTCCTTCCTCACGAAGGTCGAGGATAGTCTTCACCCACCTGACATGGGGGTACAATTTTAGCTGATACGTAATTTCTTCAGAACTCAAGCATCCACTTAGTTAATATTTAAATGATTTTAAATATAAATTTTAGGACATGGAAGTCATGTATGGTTCTCCATAGCGATTTTTAATAAAATTACGTTACTTAAAGACATGCTATCTCCTCGCTATAATACTTTTTGAAAGGCTATCATAAATGTTTTATCGAGAGATAGAAGATTGGGTGAGGTGTGTGGGAAATTATGTAATTGACTAAATTCATTACAATTGAGTAACACAATATTTAATGTAAACGTCATTTTTTGTAGTGTAAATCTGGCCATTAATATGGAATACTAAAATTTAATACTGGGTATTATGAAATATTAACTATTCCGTTTTACCCGAATCGCCGTCTTCGCAAACAAAAGTTCTTCCAAAGTGGCTATAGGTGAAAAGTAGTAAAATTACTAACAAGGTAACAGTGGAAGATGAGAATTCAATCACTTCTGTAATCTTTGGTTCCGGAAAATGTGTCAACCTTTGTACAAGCGGAGTACATATAACTAACAAGGTAATATAAGTAATATTCTTTACTTTAAGTGTTAAGAGTAATACAGAGAAATATAAGTAAAAACTCTTTGAGTTTGTAATTACATTAAGTCTGAATCTACAATTCAAGATTCTAATTTTTATTACAGATTTTCTAAAACTTGGCTGCAAACATTTCTGAAACAAAGAAATAAAATCTTCTAACCACGGTGAATTGGCACACCACTTTCACCAATTTGAATTCAAAGGATCGTGTGAGAGGCTCTCACTGCCCTAACAGACGTCAACTCTGTTCAAGTTCTGACTAATTGCCGGGCTGTTAGTCGAAACAGACGTTTCACCCCCCACCATTGATTGGAGGCCATCGTCAGTGATATGATTTAATAGCTAACTGGCACGGTTTTCACCATTTCCACAGTACTGTGGCAAAAGTTCCGTATTCGTTTTACGGAACAAAGATTCTATGGCCTATACTAAAAGCTGAAACACGCGTAATTAGCCTCAACAGTGTAAGGACAGTGGGAACACTCAGAACAAAGGAGCTGTCAAGTGCCTGAAACTGAATACAAGCCATCTGCTCAAGCACACCTGCTTTGCTAAATACCAAACACAACACACACACACAGAGCGCACTGTTTGCACCAGTAAAACCGTTTCCCACATGAAATACTCCGGGCTTTCCTGTCTTGTGTAACATTAATGCCGGAAAAAGGCTAACCACGGATCGAGCGGCCTTCCATTTTGAGGCACCAGCTAGGTTCTTTGTTTTCAGTCGTATAGGTTTATATTTCGCAGTGTTTCAGCAATATACATCTGCGATTTGTGAACAACATTTAAAAACGTTTTTCGCATCCCAGCTTCCAAACTTTCCGATCATTCCGACCATCATCCTTCAGACTTCTCTATGTCATTGTATTCCTTATGCCTTCCATCCGAATCTGTCAGGAGCTCCCTCTTTTCAGGAGGGGCGTATTCTAGTAATTTATTTGGGCATCTATCATTTCCCATCTGGCATATATCCTTGTAGCATCTTAATAGGTATTAAAAATATAAATTGTATTATTTATATTGGTACATATATTTATTCTGTGCCTTGTTTCTTCATTTTTTACCCTGTCAGGCAATGAAAGTCTACAGCATCTTCTCCAGTATCCCATTTCCATGGTTCGCATCGTTTCGTCGTACGCTCTGCTGTAGTCTCCCACACCTCAGCCACATATACTACAATCCTTTCCACTACTGTCTTATATATTCGGATTTTTGTTTCTGGCCTTTGCTGATTGCTCCATAAAGCGGAATGTAACTGTCTTGTCACTTGTTTCCATTGTCCTATACGATTTTTTATTTATGTTACTCTTCTGCCGTCTTTTGTAACCATAACACCAAGGTATCTGTACGATACTACTTCCTCCACAACTCCCCGGTCCAACAATGTATCTCTGCATGTACTTCCGACGACAATATAGCCTATTCAGTCTTATTGTTAAGCACCCTTTCTGGAATTCTTCGTCTAACTTTCTCAGCATATAACAGACGTCATCCTCACCCTCAGCTATAATTACCTGATCATCCGCGAAATGCAAAGTGACGAGGTTTTCGTCATTGATAGCTATCTCCATGTTGGGACAGGAGCGCCTACAGCGTTCTAAAGCTGAAAAGCTGAATTCACGTATATCTTAAATAAAGTGGAATCCAGAGTAGAAAAAACATGGGATAGCCATTTGGGTGAATATCAGGGTGGCTTTAGGAAGGGCAGATCTTGTCCAGAACAAGTATTCACTCTCAAGTCAATAATCCGTCACAGGCTACTGAATCCAAAGGAGATTGTAGTAACATTTGTTGATTTCAAAAAGGCCTTTGATTCTTTTGATAGAGAATCTATAGATACAATAATCGAAGAATTTGGTGTTAAATCTAAATTCCCAAATCTAATCCGTGAAACCCTTACGGACACAGTTTCAAAAATAAAATTCATGGGAGAAATATCTCAACTGTTCAAAAATATACACGCAGAAGAAGCAATTGAAAGAGAAGTTTTTCGGGCAAAAGTGTTAAAAATCGAAGGAGTCCAGGGTAGGAGAGAGAAAAATGCAGGTTCAAAGTGGACTGAAAACAGGAAGAGAGACACAGTGAAAAGATAAAAGAATATTGGAGAAAAAGAAAAAAACGAATAAAGAATTGAAATTGGCATGTGGTCCTTAGATGGTCGATAAAAAAAAAAAGTGGAATCCATTGGTGACTGGAAATTCATCAGATTGTCTTGAGCCTGCTAGTAAGGTTGGTATAATGCCACTCGGTTTATCCAGTTATCTCGTAAATCAAAACATAATGAAGAGAGACAAAAATACTCATAAGGCCTATGCAAAATAATTATCCTTCTGCCCATGCTGTTGTATGGTAGTGTAACATAGGTACTAACCCAAAGACCACTAGGATACCAGGAAAATACCGGGAGACGGGTCCTGGACCTTACAAATGCAAGCACGCGCACGCGCACGCACATTACGATGAAATATTGTAGAACACTGTGTAAGAAGAACTGTAAAATTCCTGCGTATGTACATGTATAGAAAATGAGTTTGTGCAGTTTTTGTTTATTCGGTATAAGTATTGTATTAGATTTAGTGAACTGTGGTTCAAATTTTATGAATTTGAGGGAGACAACTTAAATTGTTTATAATTTGTCTCTGTAACCACATAGGCCTATGTGTGCATCCCTAGTGCGTGAGTGCACGTGTGCGGTAAATCGATAAAAGGGTGAGTAAGTCCTTATTTATTAACGTACTATAATCACAGTTAAAGCTACAGTTTCCTAATGTCGCATGAACGATTCAACATATTTGAATATGTTTTTTATATATAGGTTTGTGTGTTGAATATTTTACTTAGTAAGAGGCCAGTAGATTCAGTAGGTATGTAAATTATTCGAACATTATAAACATGTAAGGACAACAATCTATAGAACTCGATGGTGGCCCCACCTTAAAACTTTTCGTCTAGTTACGCCACTGGGTTTTGTTATAGTGTATCGGAAACACTGTCTATACGCGTTATACACTGTAATGCTCCTCATTCATTCAGTTTGAGACAAAAGTATATTCTTGACCACTATCGTGGTTTGTAAACTTCTTCTTCTTCAGGCTGTGGACCTTACGATCCGTTGCGCACTCCTTGGTCTGACCATCTCTTCTTTGGTCTTCCAATATTCCGCCGTCATTTCGGATTATACGCCAAAATTTGTTTTGGTATCCTGCTCTTATGCACTCTTTCAACATCATGGTCTGTCCAATCCTGTCTGTACTGCTTTATCCTTTCGTTTAGGTTGTATATACCAAGGATGTTCCTTATATCATCATTTCTTAGCCGGTCCCTCCGTGACACTCCTAAATTCTGCTCTTTGTTTTCTTCCACTTGATAACCCAACTTATTTTGAAGATTCAGAGAAAGCCTGAATATCGGCTGGAGAAGCTGCTGTAGTCAATGGCTGTGAAAGCAGTGTTGGGTTTAAGATCTGACTCCTGTCAACATCTGTAGTAGATTGAATGTGAGGTGGTGAAGCTGTTGATGTAGATGATAATGGCAGAGAGGATGGTGTGTTTTGTATGTTTTTCTAGATTTCAGGTTTCAATTGGTAACTAACTTGAAAAGAAAGGAAATCTTCATCATTGAAAATTTCAATTCAGTGGCTAAATTCTATCGGATTCAAAGCCTTTTTGAATGTTTACTGGTGTGAAGGCTGGAGAGAAACAGTAGACACTAAGTTTGGAAGGTCAGAAATATCTACCGTTTCTGATCGTAAAAATCTCATTTCGCTAGCCTGTATCCGGCTTTGGCTCTTTGCTTCCAGTGTCCAAGTCTCACTGACATAAAGGCCGCACGGCACTGCCATGAGGTTTGTAAACATATTCTGTATAATTGCAACCGTGTTTACTATAGGTATGATGTAACTAGAAAACGTAAGTGAATAGTTTTACAAGTCCGACATCAGTTTGGGAATAAAAAAAACTATCGTTTATTTATCCATTTTGGAATGAATATTAAATAAATAACTATTACATTTCTATTTGTTTTTAATTTGTCGGCGCTATTAAATTACAAATATCGGCATGGAGAACCATACATAACTTCCATGTTCTAAGATTTATATTTAAAATCATTTTCGAAATGAAATATTTCCATAGAAACTACTTCTTTCTTCAGCCTTAACCACAGTACTGTGGTCACTAACGTATACCACACCTCACGTTAGGCACTCGATTTTCACTGATGATGGCACTGTCGAAACGTCTGGTTTTGCAGAAAACGTTGGACTACGGCCAATCAGCCCGGGAAGAAATTTTGACAACAAACTACTTCTTCGTTGCCGATAATGTAGTACACATAAAAAAATTATCCCCTCTCCCTTCAACTATCATTTTCATTTATAGAAAATTACCCCCTCCCCCTTCAACTACCCTTTTCATTTGTAGATATTTCATCTACCTTTCTACAGTGGATTATTATGGCCGTCTTTCCTGGTTACTTTAATTATCAAAATTAAGAATTTTAGTTAAAACATAAAACGTTAAAGGTAAACTACCCCTTCCCCTTAACCGATCTTCACCAAAATCAATAGGCTTTGAGTCCTCTGCAACGCAGGCAAATATGCAAAAAATTATTTGATTTTGTTTGAATTTGCGGCAGTTATCGTTCGCAAAAAAATTCTACACACACACACACACACACATTTCACGAAAATGACTTTTCTTCATGTTTTTACGGTAGTACAATCAGAATCAGCCCTTATCTCGAACACGATTTTTTTCGCCATCACCATACTTCCATTTCCTTATGGAACTTGGAAGTAAAATGAGTTAGTAAATGATGACGAGGCTGATGCCCAGAAACTTACTGAGGTCCCTGTATGCCATTATCGAACAGCCAAATACGACTAAACTGGAAACAAAACATACTGTAGACTCTATTAGTGGGGTAAGGTTTTCCACGAATTTAGAAAACACGTCGGCCAATCGAGGCGCAATAACATCGCGTCTGTATACTCATGTATAACACACGTGTTATCGCGCTTTGTTATTTTTATGTGTACGTTGTTTTTTTCTGCTCTGATAAAACCAAGAACACACACACACACACACATTATTCCAATGATTTCCTGTGGGTTACGCAACTTCCGGCCGGCCTATCTATTCAGGAAACCAATTAATTAAACACATTTATTTATTTACTGCAACACACAGACACACGCGCGCGCACACACACACACACACACACACCCCATAGTTCGGATTTATTGTTTGCCTTCCAATATCGCCGTTTGTTTGACTGATATAATAATTTTTTTATGTGCTGACAAAGAGCTGTAAATTTTTTTTACCCGTTTCCGCTGGGTTTAAATAAGCTGGACCGTTTGAGTGTACTAGCATACGGTCGGTCTAAATGAATTAGAACGGCTATCGCTTTTCAATAGTATCCCCTTACTACTGAATAACAGTAATATTCTTTCTGGTCTTCTTACTAAGAATAGTCTTCCTGGCAGTGCCGGATTTAAGATTTTTGAGGCCTCAGGCCAAGTTTTCTGAGCACCCCCCCCTCCGCCTTGATTTTGAAGTAATGACTCTGCTACAGAAATACTTAGAACATTGATGTCAGTTTCTGATACACATTTTACTGCAGAACTATCATTAGAAACTGGCGTAGTTTTAAAAAATTTATCTAGTTTTTTGAGTTTTTTTATTGTTTCCAAATTCTTTTTTTTTTTTTTCCTCTTTATTTTTTTTAGCTTACGTTTGTAGGCTCCACTAGCCGTATGAACGTTTATGTTCACGTTCATGATGGATACGTTTAGTGTACGAATTCAATTCTATGTTCATAAAGTTTTCACACTAATAAATAGCAACGAAACAACACGTTACCCACCACACAAAGCTAAAACCTTCTTTACATTCAAAACAAAATAAAAACAACATCAAATCGCAAACCGTTCAGTCACAACGCAGATAAACAATGATAACAAACAAGGGTGGTACCACGGTTGTGTAAATTCGGGAGCAATATAGCGGACGTTCAAAATTCGCATGCGCAGATTAGTTTTCAAGGATGCCAACGTCTTAAAAATAAGCGCGTAATATTTAAATAAGAACTGTCTTCCATTTGTATTATTAACAAAAATTGATAATTTAATTTCAAAAAGTCACACTTAAATAAATCAAAGTGCCTCCTACTTTTATAAAAATACTTCTACAAAAAAAATATCAGTAGCCGCGGCCTAATCGGTCTAGTGGTAAATCCGGCACTGCTTCCTGGGGTTCATCTTTTAGAGGTGGTTGAAGACAGTTTTCTTCTTCTTCTTCTTCTTCCTTGTTATGTAGGGTAGCGAGCCGCCCAGGTTTTCCTGGACATATCCTGCTTTTTACCCGAGAGAGGAACGTCCGTGAGGGCGGATTCCCTAAGTCTGGGATTTTATCATCCTTACGCCGCTTTTGAGATACACTTAATTACACATACTCAGTCAGTTGACAAGTGCGGTTACGTTGTGATTTTTGCGTTTAAATAAACCCAGCGTCAGTTTATTTTGTTTTTACCGTATCGTTATTTCAATTGCTAAACACAAAATGCTAGAGCACAAGTGCCTGTTTACTGATACACTAGCTGCATACCCATTCTACGCTACGGACTGGAAAAAAACGGAAATTAAATTTTCAATCCAGCATATACTCAATGTGCTAACTTTTAGTACTGGACTGTATTCTATTAAAAAAAGATTTGTAATTGAAACTAACATATCAAAATTCTATCTGTTTTCTACAAGCCTGCAAGGTTTCATAGGAACTGAGTTGAAAAAATTCATCAGAAAGTAGGTTTTCCTATTGGAAATCGCCCCCGAAAACCCTTTAAGAAGTAAAATTTCTCAAAACAAACTTTCCTTCTTAAAACTTCTCCCAGCGCCCCGCTCACTGCTAATTATGCAGTGTCCCTGTAATTATTCTTTAGCCGACTGTGGATTTTCCCAGGTGCGCAACCCTCTTCCACCAGAAACTCAATGATAACTGCTTGATTTAACCTCAGATACGTGGTTTTAATTAATAAATGTGAATACGAAAACCATTCATTAATGAATTATAAGGATAACACTACCGACTCGGAACACAAAGTTTTATGTAGTTAAAAATTTTACATTTTTACCAATATAAAATTTACAGGCCTGAACCAGTTTTCGCTTATTATAACCTTCGTCAGAGCCTGCCACTGGGATCGCTGTCCGTCTTGTTTTGCGACGGCGCCGTCTTTTGAAAGATCGATGTTGTGTGTGTGTGTGTGGGGGGGGGGTGATATGTTCGAATAATATTTGTGATTTGAATTATCTCTGTTCGTTTAGTATGTCGTTTTTATGTGTTTTTGTGTGTGTCTGTATATTTCTAGTTGTTCAAGAGTGTCTAATTTTCGGCCTTTTGTGTGTAGGCCATGTGTAGAATATCCATGTTTCTGTTGATGTTTGTGTATGTGTGGTTTGCTTCAATGAGGTGGTTTGCAAAGGTGGATTCGGTAGTGGAGTGGAGTGCCTTTTACATTTTTACCAATATAAAACTTTGTGTTCCGAGTCGGTAGTGTTATACTTATAATTAGTTAATCAGTGGACACGTCATGGACAACAAAATCCAAGAACATTCATTAGTGGGTGAAGGGCTCCTGTATACAGGGGTACCGATCCCCCTCAACCCCTATGACGCTTCCCCCTATTTTACAAAAAATATCCCCCTTTTTCTGACAAGATCTTTTCTCTCTTTTACAGTAAAATTTCTTACCTAATCGAGCAAAGGCCGGGGCTTTCTAACTCAAAATGATTACAAAATATTACCTTTTACCGAAACGATATATTGATTGTAGGTAGTTATAAACTAAAAAAAAATAAGTATTTCTAATAAGAAACCACAAATTAATATTTTCAGTAAAACGTGACTTGTTTTACAATACCAGTACTCTATGACTTTATTGAAAAGGTACTTAGTTTTGCAACTTAAACGTCTCACTTAAATCTGTTTTCATGGATAAAATGCTATATAAACACAAAGTTCTATTACACACTGTACTTTATTAATACAGTAAACAAAAAATAAAATGTATTTCAAAATTACATTATCATAATATAAACAATGTAATATTTTAAGCTTACAGTCACAATATTTATGGTATCTGAAGTTGAAACATAACTTATAAGTAAGCAAAAAAAAAAATAATAATAATAATAATAAGTGTTTTTAGCTGTTTAATAATATTTGTTGTCTTTGTTTGGTGGAAAAGGCAAACTTGTCAATATTTTCTTCGTGCGGAATCTTGCTTAAAACTTCAGACTCACTGCATAAAATGAACAAACTTTTTAACCAAGTATCCCCCCAAAATTGTCTAATGGCGACACGATCCCCCCTACCCCCCGTAGGCACCTCTGCCTGTATAACATCCTACAGAGACATTCACAGTAAGTCTGATAAATAGAAAATTTACAGACACAGAGGCATTACGCAGGATATCTTGAGTTGACAACAGAACGTTCGTAGTGTGGGAGAAACATGGAGAAAATAGCGCTTATACCCCGGTCAGCCGATCACACACGGGTGGCGCGATTGTTGTTGTGTATAATACGTTGGCAACGTCACAACGCACGGGCGCACACGCTCACAAAATATATGTGAACATTTTCAGCACATCCTGTCTGCTGCTACTATTATATTCTCTTCCCCCTTTCACAAGACGTCTCCTGTCAGCCTCTGCTAGCGAATTTTCTCGCTTCCTTCCTCCAATTATTTCAGCAGCCTACTTAAAGTAAATAATAGTTGAGTAGTACAATAATAGCAATCGCAGCGGCGCGGCGGCCGAGAGCAGCCGTTGCAACTAAACAGGAAACGGAATTGGTACTTGTATTCCGTTCTCCCGGATTTCCGGAAATAAAGAATTGATATTTCCGGAGTCTAGCGGAAGGCGTTACTACACTTCATCCTGTGTCTTGCTTACGGCGTTTCTTCCCTTCCCTTCCCTTCCATTCACTGTCGTAAACACGTGATACCCATACTGTTCGATTACGTAACGAATTGTGCACAACAACAATCGTAGTTACATATGCGTAACTACATGCGTTCGCGTGTAATTAAGCATATTGCGCTTCGGACGCTCACCACCGTTATGATAAAAATATATCAGAGCATATTTTTTTAAGGAATTTGCACTAGGCGGCACTAAACCAACCAATGTATATATGCGCGCGCGCGCGCGCGTGTGTGTATTATATTTAATATTTATAAAGAAATTACCTTAAGATATTTTTTTCCTTATTAGGAACATGTTTCGAGAACCATTGTGTTCTCATCCTCAGCCTTCGCGATTTTGCGTCTGGTGAAGTACTTGTGTGTTGGCTTGTCGTTTATTGTGGTTTCTTGTTGGTATCTGATACTTTAAAGTGGTATTATTGTATGTGATTGTGGTGTATGTATTAGTATTTTGTGTATTTTCGATGTTGAGTGCTTTGAAAATTGTGTCATGTTTTATATTGATTTGTATTTGTTCAGGTTATGTCTGGGAATTCATGTCCTGTGTTTATTGCATGTGTGGCTAAATTGGATTTCTATATTTCGTTTTTTCAGCTGTTTTTTTGTTTGTCCTATGTAACATTTATTGCAATCTTGGCATTCAATTTTGTATATACCGTTAGTTGTAACCAATTTGAAGTACCAGAAGCCAACAGGAAGCCACAATAATAATAGTCAACCAATACATATGTACTTCACCAGACACAAAAACCGGAAGGCTGAGGATGGGTACAATATGGTACCCGAAACATGTTCCTAATAAGGAAAAAAAGGTATATATATATATATATATATATATATGATATTGAAAATTGTGTAATTTTTGACTTTAACTTGACTATGATGATGTTCATTGTTTACTCGTGAAATTAACTGTAAAAATAGACACAAATGCTTTAGACATTAGGAAAATTAAAAAAAAAAACACCACAATCATTCAAATGGATTCATTATAATTAATTATGTAATGTTCAGTCAATGCTGACAGCTAATATACGCAAATGAAAACGCACCTTCGTGATTTGCTGAGTGACTCCCCTTTTTTCTCACTTTTTGGCACCAGCACTGATACCTGCCACTAGGCGGCACTAAGTTCTTCACTAGGCGGCAGTAGTGCCGCCTAGTTTAATGCTTAAAGTATGCTCTATGATACATTGATCACAACGTTTCGACCGCTAATAACCTGTGGCCGCTTCAGGTGAGCTAAGAAAATTAAATGGTTTCAGCACTGTGTTAAAAAAAACACGCATACAAAGAGACCGTAATATAATTAAATGACAGATTTTGAATAAGCTTAAAATATAAACTATCAGGCTCCCTCGGCTGCAGACTCGCTCATTATTTCGAACGAACTATATTCAATTATTACATAAATTTCGATATTAGATAATTCTTCAATTACTGGAATATTACAACAATCCCGATTACTTTACCATTTCTTTAGTTTACATAACAATTTTAGAAGAAACAATCATATAATTCTTCTTCTTCTGATAGTTCCTATCCGTTTCGGGTGTTGGATATCATACAGACTATTTTAACTTTCTGTACTGCTGCACGGAATAAGTCAGTTCTATTCATGTCAAACCAGATCCTTAAATTTCTCTGCCATGAGATTCTCGGTCGCCCGACTCCTCTCTTTCCAAGTACTTTTCCCTGTAGTATGGACTGCAATAAGTAAAATCTCTGTTCATTTCTCATGAGATGTCCCAGATACTGAAGCTCTCTTATCTTTACTGTGTTAATAACTTTCCTTTCTTTCTTCAGCTTTCTTAGAACTTCAACATTAGTTACATGTGCTGTCCATGAAATGCTCAGTATTCTACGGTAAAGCCACATTTCGAGAGAATCATATAATAAACACTCAAAATTAGAAACATTTAGATTTGGGTTACAGTTACTTAAAGCCTGGACACCCTGCTACATTTTCACAATTAAAAAAAAAATTTTATCTCATTTTGAGCCTTGGGATCCAAAAAATTTTTAATTTCTAAAACGTAACACTATGTTCAGAACTCTTTAATTTGAAACACCACACGAATCTTTACGATTTTATAAAACTTTTCACCTACTTTTTGGGCCCTGACATCAACAAATTTTGAAATTTTCAAAAACGAATACTACATTTGAGTGTGGTTTAAATTTCCTATAACTTCATAGCCCACATGGGCGTTTGCGATTTTTTTCGTAATTTTGACCCCTCATATTTTTGCCTCTTGCCCCTCAATGTCTGTTTGGGGGGGGGGGATCACACTCAAAAACAATAGTAGGCCTACTCCGTAGGGTAAAAGGATGGAAACGCATTTCAATTTTTACCAAAATCGGTTGATGCGTTCAAAAGTTATTGCAAGACATACAAATCTCTAAAGAGATAGACAAATGTCACGCGGTCGAGTTAAAACTGAGAACTCACCTCGCTCGTTATCCCATCCATAGCACCCTACTTGCTACTGACATCTGTCTTCCCACTCGTCTTGTCGTGAACCTCTTCTTCCATCTCGTCACTGATATTATCTTTCCACGATCTCATGGCTCTAAATTTTTTTCCTTCCGTTTTCGATCCTGTTTAATAACGATCATCAGACATTCGTTCCATGTGGCCGTATGATATGAGGCGACTCGTATTATGGTAGTGTCTTCTTAATAGTGTTACTGTCTTCACGCATTTGACTCCTAATGTCTTCATTTCTGACGCGTTGGCGTCTGATACTCCACAAGACCATCTTATGAAGTCCGTCTCCACTACATGGAGTCTGCAGGAGTTTCTTTCATTTAGATACCAAGTTTTAGAACCATAGGTGACTAAGTATGAAAAGGGACAAATTAAATCCTCTTCTCGTTTTTCTGGATTATTTTATCACTGAAAAGCATTGAATTCAGTTGTCCTGCACCCCGACCTCCCTTGTTCTATCTGTTGCTGATCTCTTCATCACTAGTACCATCGTTTGTCAGTACCACACGAAGATAATTAAAAATGACCTAAGATATTACAATATTAAAGTAATTCAAGAATGTATTATTATATAAAATGTAATGGTGAGCGTGGTCCTTGGATACTGTAAGACAACAATACAAAATTTACCACTGAAGTGTCAACAACAATTTTGAAGTGTCATAAAAACCCTTAACTCAAACCATTTGCTTATATGCTAAACATTGTAAAAATTACTTGTCACCATTTTGAATTCTAAATTAGCAGTCGATAAAGTCGTAGTTACATTAGTTGAAATCGCAGTTAGAATTTTGTTGCATATTAAATTGGTTATAATTTACATTTTTGTGTAGCTTAGTAAAACATTTTAAATTATCAAAACTTTTGTAAAACTTTGTTTAGGGCAGCAGGTAGGGCTCCGAACCTGTTGTGAATATTGACTACCTATCGGGAATTAACCTCTATAGAAAATATTGGTCCTCCAGGGGTTGTAGGGTAGGGCTGACAATACGCCATCAGTTACGTATTCCTTCGAAAAATCTACATGATAAAAATCCTGCAATTTCCGGTCGGAATTCGGATCGGGGCATGCCATTAACAAAAAATCGTAAAAGCGATGGAGGTAGTTCAATAATATAAAGACGGGAAAATGGTGACAGACAACTAAATTCAGCGCTTTGGGGTGAAAAAATAACCAAGAACACCAAGAAGATCGTTTTCTCTACCACCTTAGAAAGCACGGCCACCTATGCTATAAAACTTGGTAGATCAATCAAAGATAAACTTCCAAAGGGTTCAAGCGCTGGAGAAAGTCTTGTGGAGTAGCCAGGCTCCAATGCGTTAGAAATGAAGACAGCCGAGGCAAATTCGAGTAGACAAAACAATTTTGGACTCATTGTTTGAAGCGCGCTATAAAGTACGACTAGGTGGAACAAACGCCCGATGATAGTTTACGCAGACAGTTGTTAATCTGGATTCAGAATAGTAGACGCAAACGGACTACATCCAGGGGATCGTGGAAAGAGGAAATCTGTGACATTTATGATGAGTGGAAAGAGGACATCTGTGACATTTATGATGAGTGGAAAAGAGACGCTCTTTGACTTAGTTTTAGAAGCAGTAATCAACAACATGAAAATCAGGGGTCATATAGGAACAAAAAATACTCATGATATAGTCATTATAAGTAGAAACAAAAACTCTTTGAAAGAAGCTGTAAGTAATATAGATAGTGAGGCAATGGAGAGAGGACTCAAAGTAAGTGATAATAAACTGAAATAGGTGTACTTGGAAATAACATAAAATAATAGACAACTTCTACAATGAGAAAATCATGAATTTGAGAGCGAAAGTAAATTTTCCTACCGAGGATCATAAATAAACTACACTTACACCACAAGCAATTATATCCAGGCGAGAATCTTTAATGGTAACCTATGTGTTAATCCTTAGAGGTAACACCTACTCAAAATTAATGAATTCAAAAGCACTGAACAAATCATTAAAAGCAAAATTATACAAAAGCATAATTGTAACATATGCATGTGGAACGTGGGTATTAACGCAAAAAAGCCGAACAATATTCAGAGAGTATTCAAACGAAGATTACTGAGACAAATTTTGGACCAGTGGAAAATAACGACGACTCATGCAGAATATGAAGGAATCATGAAACAAATAACAAGCTAATACACGGAACTGATATAGTAAGGTTTATAAAGCGTAGACGGATACACTCGCTGGGACGCACATTGAGGATGAAGGAATACAGAATTCCCAGAAAAAGTCTAGAATGGAGACCAGTAGGTAGGAGATGGAGAGGAAGGGATGAATCGAAGATGTTGAGGAGGATCTGAGTAGTATGGGGATAAGAAGATGGAGAGGGCCGAATGGAGAAAAATCGTTGAAGAGGCTGAAACCCATACTGGATTGTCACGTCAGTAGAAAAAGAATGAAAACAGCGTCAGAACGCCTGACGTGTTCGTGCACTCTCAGTGGATGAATGGAAACATTTTAAAATGTTACCATAATATAATATTTTAACTTCTATTTTAACATCATTCATAATTTGTACTTTGATTACTGGATGTTAATGGTTTCAACAACATCTGTTTTCTGATGTCCAATAAAAATAAATATCGGTATGGAGAACCATACATGATTTCCATGTTCTAAGATTTATATTTAAATTCATTTTGGAAATGAAATATTTCCATAGAAACTACTTCTTTCCTCAGCCTTAACCACAGTACTGTGGTCACTAACGTATACCACCTCACGTTAGCGCACTCGATTTTCACTGATGATGGCAGTCGATGGCACTGCCAAAACGTCTGGTTTTGCAGAAAACATTGGACTACGGCAAAACAGCCCGGGAAGGAATTTAACAGCAAACGACTTCTTTGTTGCCAATAACGTAGTACACATATTAAAAATTATCTCCTCCCCTTTCAACTATCATTTTCATTTATAGAAAATTACCCCTCCCCCTTCAACTACCCTTTTCATTTATAGATATTTCATCTACCTTTCTACAGTGGATTATTATGACCTTCTTTTCAGGATACTTTATTTATCAAAATTAAGTACTTTACTCTTGTTAAAACATAAAACGTTGCAGTTAAACTATCCCTTCCCCTTAATCGATCTTCACCAGAATCAATAAGCCTCAATCCCTCTACAACTCTGCACATATGAAAAAAATTATTTGATTCTGTATGAATTTACGGCAGTTTTCGTTCGTCATAGAAAAAAATACTCTTGTTAAAACATAAAATGTTGCAGGTAAACTACACTTTCCCCTTAGCCATACTTCACTGAAATCAATCCTCTAAAATTCAGGCACGAATGCAAAAAACTATTTGATTCTGTTTGAATTTGAGGCAGTTACCGTTCGCCATAGAAAAAAATTCTACACACAGACACACTAACAGACACTTTTCGGAAATGACTTTTCTTCATGTTTTGAGGGTAGTAAAATCAGAATCAGCCCTTATCTCGAACACGATTTTTTCGCCATCACCATACTTCCATTCCTTATGGAACATGGAAGTAACAATACGCTAACAACACTTGGTAAACGTTATTTCACAATACACGGGAACGTCTGACTATCGTTTCAGTCAGTCAGGCTATGTCAGAGTCAGTGCTTGAGAATAGTATGAATGACTGAACCGATCGTCAGCGATTGTTGTTTATTAACAAATAAATATTGTAACTTATTTATCGTGTGCTTTCTTAGGAGACTGTCCACATATTTAGTAACTTGGGCACATCATAAATGCATGCAAAAAGGTATTGAAAATGGTATTAATGTATTGACTTCTATAGGGCGAATATATGTCAAAATATTAAAAGAACGGGTGGAGGAAACTTTTCAAGACCATGAAGAGCAAATCGGCTTTCGATCGTACTTGTATTGGCGGTATGTTTTCTGTCTGTCAGGTTACGGAAAACGTTTAGCCATAAACCCTGCAACCCACCTGACGTTTATTGTCCTCCATAAAGTTTATGACAACGTTCCTTTGACGAAGCTCTGGAGTGCATTAAAATCAAATGGGCTACATGTGAATTACGTAAGCGACGTTCAAAACCTATATAACGGCAGGACTAGTGCAGTTGAAGTAGGAGAAAAATAATCCGAAGAATTTCGTGTAACGAAAGGACTAAGAGAGGCATGTTGAATTGTTTCAGATTTACGTTTTTGAAGCTTGAAAGTTATGGCGAGCTAAATGTCGCAATATGGGAGTCCCAATCGTAGAAGATGACCAAGTCATATGTTCGCAAGATAAAGTGGCACACGCTTAGAAAACGTCAAGAGGAGTACCAATAGTGGGGCCTTGCAAATCAACCTAAACAAAATATACAGCTGTAGGTAGAAAAGCGAGAGACCTGTCTGTGAAAGGTGAAACAGTAGCGGCCACTCAAAGATGCAAATATATCAAGGATCAATAATAACAGATAAGGCTGATTGTGAAGAAGATATAAAAATGTGTCTGAGACAATGGAGAACAGCTATAAAGAGATTGCATCCAGTTATTTGCGATCACACGGTTTCCAAGAGAATGACAAGATTAATATATAAGAGATGTACTATAATAGAATCAATAATATCTTATGGGAAAGAACTGTGTAGTAAATCAACCAGAAACGGGGACTGAAATGGAGTAGGCCTACTGGAGAGAACTAGGAGCGATTTGACGAATATGAGATCAAAAGAGGTACACGTAACAAACAATAAATAAAACAAAGATAAGGAAAGTAGTAGCTCGCTTCAGTCTATGAGACGGAGACGTTGATGGCGAATAAGAGACAAAAGGAAGTATTACAAGCTACTGAAATGGTTTCTGGAAAAGAACAGCAGCAGGGAAGTCAAGGAAAGGGAAAACTAAAATACAGTGATAACACACGTGATGAATGTTGGGAAGGATACAGGAGAAACTGTAGAAACGAAAAGATTACAATGGTAGAGGCATATTAGAAGAATGGGGGATGAAAGATTGCCAAAGGCAGCGACACTATGCGAACCGAATGGAAGCAGGGGAAGAGGAAATTTGCATGACACCTGGATGGACGGAGCAAGAGAGAGCATGGCTCTTAGAGAACTGCACAAGAACGTGGAAGACAGGCAAAAGTGAAAGAACGGAATTAGATAACATTTATAATGTATAGTGTAACGTTTTTATTATGTTTATGTAATTTATGCATTTGTTTGGCTGAGAGCAATCGAACCATTGTGGAAACATACGAAGTAGAGATAACTCACCGGTTTAGTGTAACGACTATTAGGCCTACCAAGAAAGAAAACAAAAAAATCTTTGAAATAACTGTAGAAAGGTTTCCTTACTTGTCCCAAGTGTATGACAGGAAAAAGAAGTATATACTGAATACACTGTACTATAAAAATGATGTTTTGGAGAATATACTGTAGATTAACGTTCAGGTTAAAGTGCAAAAGGAAAGAATGAGGGAACCGGTTAATTTAAAAGACATAGTAACTGAAGAACTAGTGATATAGGCAAACGAATAAGGAAGGACTTCCAATAAACACGTAAGAATTGGGGCATAATAAAAGAAGGAGGAACATTTCCTTAATAAAAGAAGCCTTAACAATAATTTGCTGAGGGAAATCCTGGGATCCAGGACGCATATCAGCGAATGAATTAAAATTTTATTTGAGACCAAATCAAGATTTGTATAAATAGTTTGAGAAAATTTCGACCACAATTAAGAAAACACAAATAGCTCTCTATGGGCACATTAGAAAACACAAATAGCTCTCTATGGGCACATTAGAAAAATCATAATTTTCACATCACGGTATAGTTAAGGTGCTGCAGAAATATCCTGCAAGGTCTACCTGTGTTCCATAGGTTTATACTTCCAGACTTGTTTTGCCAGTCTTGAATCTGACATTCTTACTAAATGTTCTTTTCGCCGTTGTCTATAATCTTTTTATCTTTCATTCAAGTTAAAAACTTGCAAGTCTTCTCTTATGGCCTCATTCTTTATACGATCAAGTTTAGAGCACCTTTTATCTCCATTTAACAACGCCATTTCCTGTACTTTACTTTTTTATTTCTTGGTTGTTCATAATTCACATTCATAGGACAGTACTGGGAACACCACAACTTTGTAAACCTTCAATTTTTGTATCTCAACGTAAATTGTTCTAAGGATTTCACGGCCGGTGTCAGTTGTATTTGAAATATCTACGGCGCTGTTTGGCCGTGGTCCAAGGTTTACATTAAAACCAAACGTTTCAGCACCACCACTGGCTGCCATCTTCAGTGGATATTCGAGTCTACCTAACGCGGGGTGTCAAACGTCATGCCCACAGTACTGTGGAGAAGGCTGAATACTGTCGTGTTTAACACCCCGCGTTCAGGTAGACTCGAATTCCACTGAAGATGGCAGCCAGTGGTGCTGCTGAAACGTTTGGTTTTAATGTAAACCTTGGACCATGGCCAAACAGCCCGGTGCATACTTCTAATATCAACGTAAAGTGTTTCTTAAAAAACGACTTATTGTCCCACAGACCGTCTCGGATTTACCTAACATGAACATAATACGTAACTAAAAATTCTTATCATAGACAATATCATTTCCAAAATAGTAAAGTGAAGGCGGACATTAGAAGAATGAAACCAGAAAGGACAGAGAACAAGACCCTCACCTTCCATGAGGTCAGAAAGATGCTGGTACCATGGGTGAAAAATGTCCATCGGGATCTAGCAAAATGTGCAATCAGAGACAAAATGTAGGCAACAGAGAAGTGTTCTGAAGGAAAACTGCGGAGGTGAAGAATCTTTCCGCAGGAAATCAAGGAGAATCAAAAGCGTGTTATCGGAAAGAAGAACGAGCAAGATCGAGACAGAGAATGAAGTAAAACTGGCGAAGGACTAGAGAAATGAGGAAAGTGAAGGAAACTGGAAACTGTGTAATCGCAACCCATAAATCGATAAAACTGAAATAGGAAGTAAGGAAGTAAAATAAGAAAGATAGAAAGTTTAAATAAAAAGTAAAGGTATCAATGGCAAAAAGGCGCTTAGAGTAAGACCAAGGACACGGTACGACAAACGGTAAGTACAGGTGTACGAATTTTGTTTGAGGTAACCGTACTTCATTTGATTTCGTTAAAAATTATATTTTGGTCGTTTTAGGGTTGATGACAGGTTTATAAAGAGTAGAAGGGTAGCCCGCCTGGGACAGACAGTGAGGATAGAACAACACAGAATTCCCAGAAAAATTCTAGAATGAAGACCAGTTGGATCGAGGATGTTTAGGAGGATTTGAGAAATACGGGGTAAGAAGATAGAGAAGGTTATGAGAGGGCTGGATGGAGAAACATCGTTGAAGAGGCTAAAATTCATACTAGGTTCTACGCCAGTAGAACAAGAAGAAGCAGAAGAGAAAAAGAAGAAGAAGGATTAACGACAATTTTCTTTATGACGCGCTCGCTCTCTCGCTTATTTATACAATAAACGAAAATCGCAAAAAATGTGGAAATGCTTAGGTGCGATTTATAGATGGAATATAAATGACAAACTTTTAGTGTGTTTGGGAGCGTATAAGGCTAAGTAAACGTTACTTGGACCAACCGAGTAAGTCTTTTGTTGTGCACAACATGGCGCTAGAAACAACCTCACCCACCATTCTTACCCTGTTTAGTCCAAAGAAACTTCTACGTCTTTTCTAATCTCAAAATTGGCTCTCGGTGTGAAAAGATTTACTGACGACAACCAATTCAGCAAAGTTGTAAATGGTTACTTTGATGACCTCGAGAAATCGGCTTATCAGTTTGGCATAATCGCTTTCGAACATCGTTGAAAAACTGTATAGAGCTAAACAGAGATTTGTTGAGAAATAAAATACATATTAATCAAAAAAGTGTTGTTTTCTTATTCAGGCCAGGGACTTTCACCCTACCCTCCAGGGCCGGATTTAAGGGTAGGCTGCCTAGGCTGTAGCCTAGGGGCCCGCACCACATAAAAATAAAAAAAATAAAATTATTTTAACAAAAATATTGAATTATAGTATCAAGAGAATTGAGTTATCCAACTGTACTTAAGTTACAGTTTAGTTGGTGCTTTGAGCTATCTTTCAATGTTAAAGCATTTCTAAAAGCTATTTCGTCTCATTGTCCTAATAGAGTTAATTTATTATTCCTCTATACACTTTTTACCCGGACTTAAGTTTGGTATATTTTCCCTAAGCTTATAAAAAAAAATCTGTTCCCCTGAAAAAAATTTGTCACGACTGAAACGAAGGGGGCCCGCACCACAACCTCAGCCTAGGGGCCCGCACACTCTAAACCCGACGCTGCTACCCTCGTACATAAATGTGATGTGATGGCAGAAGTGCCTGTAGGAAAACTAGGAGTAGGAAATCAAATGTTGTAGCAGCATAAGACTAACACTGTGAAACCGTAGTTTACGGTTATACGGTCGCTCAAAACGACGCAGTTATACGGAAAGCAGGTGGTATTAGAAAGAGATATTAGTGCTTCAACAACTATTGAAAGGTGTAAAAAACAACCACCGCTGTCAGTAGGGATTAACTACTGGTAACGAAAGGGATCAACTAAACTGTGGACGAAAAGGGGTTTAGTGGAATGCGATCGATCAGGCCTTAGGGGAAAAAGTCAAAAGATAAAGAAGAATTTCGACGAAACCGAAACATCGAAGCATGATAATGTTTTTAGGCTTTCCAAACGTATAATGTGCATAAACTGCAGACTCTCCTGTTTAGCGATGTTCGTACGGATTTCTGACAGATTATATTTCTGTGTGTGGATTATACACAATCTTCAGTTGTATTTGATGAGAACGCAGTATTAATTAAGAATTCATTTAATTCTTCACGATCCCTGTCTTCGCGTTGTCGTTGACGCAGGCGTCGCACACGTTCAGTGGAAGACATCACGACTAACACTGAACAATATAGGCCTACACTGATATGCATCTTATTTCACTGTGACCAAATTTTATTTATTACTAACATCACCTGGAGCGTTACATTTTTCGATGACGTTACACATTTTGAATCACACATTTTGTGGAAAACATTATCATGTTTTCTATATGACTATATAACAAATATTTACTATATAACAAACATTATCATGTTAAAACGACAGAGACCGAAGATTTCTAGACTGTGGGGAATCGAAAGTGTGGAAAAAATATAGTGTTAACATCACCTGGAGCGTTACATTTTTCGATGACGTTACACATTTTGCATCACTCATTTTGTGGAATGACCCCCAGCCTAAAAACATTATCATGTTAAAAGTCAAAAGATAAAGAAGAAATAACTGTGCAACGTTTGTGCTACATAATGCTTGACAACATGATGTTCTTTTCTGCCATGTATTGTAATTGGTAGAAGTTACCGATAATTCCGGCTACTTAGTAATGAAGGACTGCTGTGTGAAAAAATGAATAAGAATTTAAGGAAAAGGTTGCCAAATGTTATATGTGGAGCGTTGCTTTATATGGTGCAGAGACATGGACACTGAGGAAGGAGGATGAGAAAAGATTAGAAGCATTTGAGATGTGGGTTTGGCGAGCAATGGAAAAAGTGAGATGGGTTGATAAAGTAAGGAATGATGAAGTTTTAAGAAGAATAGGGAAAGAGAGAAGAATCCTGAAAGTAATAGAAAATAGTAAAAGGAATTGGTTAGGTTATTGTTTAAGAAGAGACTGCTTGGTTACAACTGCCATGGACGGTGTCATAGAAGGAGAAAAAGAAGAGGGCGTAGAAGAATAAAGTTGATAGATAGCATTAAAATCAGAGGGTGTTGCGAAGAAACGAAAAGACTGGCATGCGATAGGACAAGCTTGGAGAGCTTTTACCACATTGCCTTAGGGCAGAACACCAAATAATAAGTAATGAAGGATTTAAGAATTTTAAGCTTTCACCGAGCACACACATGGTTAAAAACGAGTCATATTCTTTCTTCTGTAGGGTTAATACGCGACTGTCAACCTTTTGGGAATCTCAATCGTTTAAAAATTTAACAACCAAATTCACTTCCGTACTCGAATAATTATTTCCATTTCACTCAATAAAACAAACGCAAAAACTACAAATATATTGTATACAAATGTACAAAATATGTTGTGCTAGAAAAAATTCCTCATTAATCCCTAACTAAAAAGAAAGTCATCACTATGATATTCCTGTTTGCAAACATTTCTTTGTACGGTATTTTCAGGGGGTTGGCCGCGGAGCGCAGGCTGCCTAAATTTTCCAAAGTTATCTGCCATCTTGATTTTGCGTCACCTTGGTAACGCAGAGGAGGACTTAATGTTACGCCCCTTGTTCCCCACATGTAGGCGACGACGCCTACGTCAAAAATACACACCATCACGTGGACGCCGCAGAACGTCGATAGTTTTGCCTCCTTCCTGACACAAACTTCACACAATTTTGTTGCCGTTACTAGTACGCACACCCACACAGATGTATATCATAATGACGTTTACCTACGACGTCATGGATTCAGTTCTCTCTGAAAGCTTTCACCTCACCGTCAGTCCTACATCCCCTCCTCCAAATTTATCTGCTTATATAGTTGTCTCTCTACTTAAAGTCGCAGAATTAAGTGAAATAAAAATGGCTAATAATGGAAAAATGAACAGTTCAGTCTTCGTGCTGAAAAAAGTTTAAGCTTTATTAGAGAGAGGAAATTCTGAACTAAGCACATGATACGAAGAAACTGACAACGAAGAAATATCACAGAAATATGCAGAAAAAACAACAGTTTACGCATAAAATATGCATGTTAAAAGGTGAAGTTAGTTAAAATAATAATTTAAAAAAATTAAAAGATGTATTAAGCAATGTGTTACTGAATTTTATCAGATACAATTCTCGCAGCACTGGATCTAACATTTTGGTTCGGGCGGAAGGACAGAGTTGGTTTCCCCCGAAACACTGGTTATTGCCTTTCTGTTTAATCACCTATAGCCTACAACGTGTTACTTTCAAAGTCTGTTCTATATCAACTACAAAACAAAAACAAAATGAAAAATACCACATTTAAAGTATAACTATTGATTTTATCTTCTTCTCCATTTCTCGTTAACAGTACAGGTATTCGCCTCCCAACCTGTTCCACCTCCACAGTTGATCCATCATGAGTTTTCTCATCCTTCCTAAACTTCGTAAACCTTTAGATTTGTAGGCCGATATTCAATATTTTCTTCTGGATGCATTGCTATACTTATTATCCACATGTTTCAACCATTCCCCTCGGTAATAATCATCATCAGCATTATCTTCTCATCATCAACAGTCGGTGTACAACCATTGGTAGGTCTTGGCCTGCTCCAAGGTCGATCGATTCCATTCCTCCCTACTATTGCATGGCCGGGCTTTCCAGTTTCTTATGTTCAGCTTTTCGAGGTCGTCCTCTACCTGGTCTTTGAATCTAATTCGGGGTCTTCCCCTTTTTCTACTACCCATTGGTTTCTGGTAGAAAATATGTTTCGTAGGCTGTCCTTCCTCCATTCTCTCTATGCGTGCAACCCACCTTAGCCTGTGTATTTTGATTATCCTGACAATGTCCGGCTCTTTGTAAAGATGGTATAGTTCATAATTATAGCGCCAGCATTATCTTCTACAAAGATTAAATCAAAAGTGGTCTGTTCTGAAGCCAAGCAGATAGACTACAGTTGGTCATTGCAGCGCGTTCCACACTTCTCCCTCCCTTCGGCTTATAGTTCCGTAGTTGTTTGGGGATGCGGCAGTCATCCATTCGGTAAAGATGTTCCCACCAATTCAGCCGATACTGGGCAATCCTGTCGAGTATACTCATAATATTCAGTTCCTGCCGTATTTATGGATTTCTTCTACGATCTTGTAAAAGAGAATACCCTACCACGTGCCTTAGAAATCTCACTTCAGCCGCGTGAATATGACTGACCTGGGAGTTCGTTATAGTCCAATTCTCGGATCTATTGAGAAGTGTGGGAAGGACCAGCGCTTTGTTGAATTTCACGTTTTTCTTTACTCGTTGATTTTAGAATTCTCCTCATGGTCCCGCGTGTATGGTTGAACTTATGTAACTTATTCTTTTCTCCGTGTATCATCCTAATTGTATGGAATCAGATCAATGCTACGTATTACGCGTACAAACTTAAGGCATTTAATTTGAATAGTTTGCAACTTCCTAATTTTATTACGCGTCAGAATCCAAGTCTCCGAGCCTAACAACAAAACAGGACCGCTGTCACTTCATATAACCTTATTTTTGAGCCTTTACCTGTCTTAGTTTTTAATGTTCTACTGATTGTGCCACAAATGTGTTGAAATACACGAATTTAATTCTACGTCCTCATACTTCTAAATAACTTCACAACTAAACTTTAAAAATCTTGCAATCTGCCCTTTAAGAGTAACGTCCAGAACAATGATAACGTCATCCATCAACGATGTGTTTTCTTCGAGCGATATATTTATCTAGGAAACCAATTAACTTTGGTTTTGTGCAATGAATTTAAATTAAATTTTAAAATTAAACTTCTTGTTTATTTTTTGCAATATATAAATTGCTTTATGGCGGCTCAGTAGACCAATGGGTATGGTACCTGGCTACTAATCTAGAGGTCCCGGGCCCGCACCATAAAATCGAGGTGCGTTTTTCAGCCCCCAGGTCGGCTCAGCCTGTTGAAAATGAGTACTTGGGATAACATCCTGGAGATAATAATGGCCGGCTGAAGCGTAGTGCTGGCCACACTGCCTTCCTTGTATGCCGTACGGCTCACATAAGGTAGCCTAACCTGCCTACTCCTATGCTACTTCGGTGGTACACATGTAAGCCATTAATTATTATAAATTTCTTTATCTAATACATAGTGCGTATTATTTATTAAGGTATACATTTTATTTGATGTTTATTTGCTCCTATTGGAAACTACAAATATAAAACATATCCTCGCCACATCCTGTTTGGAGAGGGTGCCCTCTTAGTTGCAGCCTTGGATACTGTACTTGTCTTCTGTGCATCTATCCTACCTATACTATTAATGACACTACCTGGTGGTATTCTCTCTTGTTCAACAGTTCTGCGCTGTTTGAAACGACCATCTTTGCGCGTCTCTCCGAATTACGAGAACTGAACCAGAAATCAGTCTCGAAGGGGAAATGAAGTATCTTTGTTTTGTTATTACAGCCAATTCGCTTTTCAACGGACAGTAATGTAGGATACTGCCTATGCTATAACTGCATGTGTCTGTAGATTATAAACTAATTTGTTGAAAACCTCAATTCCTGGTGACTGTGGTTGACCACATTCTGAAGCCCATTATTAGGCCCAAGTGGTTGGTCGCCACGCGTACATTATCATCATCTTCAGCAAGGATTAAACCAAAATAGTTTGTTTCGGTGCCAAGCGGATAGACTAGAGCTCAAACGCTTCCTCGGACGTCCCACATACCTCTCCGTTCTTCCGGCTTATAATTCCGTAGTTGTTTGGGCATGTGGCGTCATCCATTCGGTTAATATGTTCCAACCATTGTAGCCGACATTGGGCGATCCAATTAAGCAGCATACTCATAATATTCGGTTCGTGACGTAAATCGACGTTTCTTTTGCGATATTCAAACTATATGTCCTGCCACGTACCTGTGAAACCACAGTTTGCCCGCTTGAATACGACTGACCCTGCGACATCGTTAAGTTCAATTCTCAGACCCGTAGAGAGCCACATAGAGAGCCAAATAGAGAGCCACATAGAGAGCCACCACCTAGTAGAACTTCAGGCGTGTTTCTTTACTCGTGTTCGCCATGCTTACATTCAAACCTATTCCTAAGATCACGTGATCCAAGAGTCTCTTCTGGCCTTGTCCCAATGTTTCTTTCATCAATCTTGCCTTCTTTTATCATAATTATATAGCTATTATGACTTACCCTCTACGAGACCTTTCCACTGTCTTCTTTTTTCACGTAGCTTATAAAATACTCCAGCATTGCTCCTCCTACTTCTACACAAATTCCTGCACAGTCTCCTGCAAGAGCATATCTAAAAAAAGTCCAATAATGCCTTGTCTTCCCCCCCAACGATTCGTTATTCCAGAGCCAATTTCCTACGCTATCTTACATTAAATATTTTTAATTGACCTTCCGTGCACTGTCATTCTGCTGCCCAATTATTTGACACCCGTATTTAATTAGCTAGAAAGTCTGCTTAAGAAATAAAACCGTCACTTCTACAGTATTCTGTCCTTTTAAAACAAAAATAGTTCTTTAGAAACTTGTAACAATGCTGTATCGGTCGTTGTAGACTCCATCGAGCAAACACAAATTTGAATAGGATTATGGCTGTTAAACATTCTTTTAGTGTTCTCTAAATTGTTAACTAATTAGAATTAATATTAGGCATTACCTGTATTAACTTCCCGTCTTGTGACTTATCTGTTTTGATTTCTAAAACGACGCGTTTCGAGGATAAATCCTCATCTTCAGGTTTTTAATATTACAAAAACATCAAATTCACCCGAACGGGGTCGTCAATCACTTAAAACACATAAAAACACCACACAGAACTTTACATTAATATAGTGTCGGCAATATATCAATGTAAAGTTCTGTGTGGTGTTTTTGTGTGTTTTAAGTGACTGACGACCCCGTTCGGGTGAATTTGATGTTTTTGTAATATTAAAAACCTGAAGATGAGGATTTATCCTCGAAACGCGTCGTTTTAGAAATTAAAACAGATAAGTCACAAGACGGGAAGTTAATACAGGTAATGCCTAATATTAATTCTAATTAGGTAATAAACGTGACTTGGAGACAAATAAAACAAAATGAATCTAAATTGTTGCTGCAATAAAAACAACTTGTACCAGATCAGTAAAGAAAGCGTGATTTCCAAAGACCGCTTTAGGTAGTTTTTTGAAGCAGAGAATAAATAATTGCAAAAGTCTTTGCACGGATCTTTCAAAAACTTGTGTTAATCCAAAAAGAGAAATGGATTTAACACCTACAGCGTACGAATGGATCAAACATTCCAAGAATGGTAAGAGCTTTTGAACTAGCTCTATAATCTTGACAAACAGGAAACATACGAGTGCGTAATCCTTCTTAGAGACAGGAAGCGGAAAGAAGAATATGTTTTCTTCTTCTTCTTCGGTGCAACAGACGCGTTTAGCTTCCTTTGACCTGCTACCGGCCGTGGGTTTTCGATTAGGAACTAATTGAGCGTGACGGATCCAAGATTCACCTGGCACAGATTGGTTTTGACCGGAGGCGCTTATTATGAGATTGTCCTGGAAGTGGTGGTTACGAAGGGATTCTGGTTCTGAAGTTAGATAGTGGGCTTTACATGCCACTAGAGACTGAAGCTTAAGTTTATGTATGGGTTTTAGCCAAGTAGCCCCATATCCGACCACCACGCACGTAGAGACGATAAGCTTACCTAGGCGGAGAATCATAGACTTGCTGCAAAGTAGTGGTCGGAGCTTTTACAGATAATTGGCAGTTTTACGGTTTCTTGCTCAGAATCTGTCTGCCAGGTGAAGCCCGAGGTACTTAAGCTACGTTGTAGTCCTTATCTAAACCTTGTGTGTTGAAATTTCGTCCTTTTTGCGACTGAGACAGGCCTGATACGACGCTGAGGTCGTGTTAATCGTTGCGGTTTTTATTGTTAACATGATAATGTTTTTAGGGTGGGGGTCATTCCATAAAAATGTAACGTCATCGAAAAATGTAACGCTTCCACACTTTCGATTCCCCACAGTCTAGAAATCTTCGGTCTCTGTCGTTTTAACATGATAATGTTTGTTATATAGTAAATATATTTGTTATATAGTAAATATTTGTATTATATAGTAAATATTAAAAACATTATCATGCTTCGATGTTTCGGTTTCGTCGAAATTCTTTCTTTTTTGTTGTAGAACTTTCACGAAAGTACAGTTCAGTAAAGCACTATATTATCCATGCAAGTTGTAAAAATGTGTTTAAGACGAACGTTAATTTGATAATTCGTTAATTCACTTGCCAGTTTGTTCCGATTATAATAGCGTTAAAATAAATTGTGTCTACCTAAACCGTCACGACTTCCTCGATATAAAAATTCACTGTTTTTAGGAATCAATGTTTGTTGTTTGCAGCCTTTTATGAATCGGGTCAGTGCAGTTAGCCAATGAATTGGTTGTGATACCAGGCTGTGATGAACTCAATAAACATCCAAGTATATGCCTCTTAAAAGTAACGTGAAGACACATAACAGCATGGGACTCGAAGTCTCAGATCAGTGAGTGCTGATTTTCTTATCCCATTAAGACTAATCCTTTCTCATTTTTTGCTAACTACCACAGGTTTCTACCTTAAAAAATACTCTTTTGCCCAATTTTCTTGCAATTTGAAACGGTCATTGACAACGTTATAGTTACCTGTTTTCACGTTATTCCGTCCAGTTTGTTTAATCGTCGTCTGTATGGCCTAAACATTGCCTGATCCGTCGACTTTTATCGTAAATATTCGAGTAATTTGAAGTTTCCTTAGTGTACTGCTTAGGGGAGGGGAGTATAGTCGCCTACGTATAGTCTGTCGGCAAAGACTACACCTATACTCTTGACCCTCCATTTCTCTGCCCATCCAGTGTAGGAGTCAAGCTGTTCTTGGAACCAGATAACGGCCATCTCAGCAATACGATCGACCGCATACACCGCCCGTGTCGCCGGCGAACATGGCCAACCTGGTTTCAGGCAACTTGGGCACGTCGTTGACGTACACAGAGAAAAGCAGTGGGCCCAAGACGATTCCCTGAGTTACGCCACCCGTAATTGCCTTTCCGAAGAAAGAACGCCGTCTTCTCCCACGCGGAAGGTTCTCTTTCGAAGAAAGGTAGCAATCCGGAAGCATTCTAAATCGGCGACGCACTAATTCAGTTACGTAACAGATTCATTAATTTGTTACTGGCGACAAAGCAATTACACAGAAACACCCTACACACACACACAAACTGTACTCAATTGAAGCAGTTAGTTTGAAGAAGGGATTATTATTAATTCGGGGTTCGACGTTGTCCTATGTCCAGCCCCCATCTCTGTCTGTCGTTGGAGTTTTCACCGTTTAATCCTCTATAGCTCATTGATCTTCTTATGCCCTCTATCCACGTTTTCTTGGGTCTTCCTTTCTTTCTGTGCTCTGCAGATATCCATCTCATTGTTTTCTTTGGTACCCGCTCTTGTCCCATTCTTTGTACGTGTCCGTACCAGATTAGAAGGGTAAGATTGGTTACGTATACAACTGGTTACCAGGGTAAGACTGGTAATATTAGAAGGATGTCGTATATGGTAAGACTAGTTGTAGATGAGCTCTTTGATTGACTTCGGTTTGAAGAATCTACTCATTTTCATAACTTATTATCTGAGTTTAGTAATTGAGAAGAATTCGCTAAATACGGTAGATTTCCCGCCTTACATTTCGTTTTGTGTCCTCAGACAGAGAATTGGGTGACACCAGCGACAGTACTTTCATCCTGACGTTTATTCACTACTTTGTCACTTACTTTTTTATCGCTACTCTGCCTATATATAATTCACCTTTCCGAGTGTCAATTTCTTTATTGTTTCGATTACTTCAAAGTTTATCTAATTTCTACTTTCCAGCGTTCTATTTCTCACACTCGAACATTTATTCTGTCCTTAACTAAATAGTGTAATTAACATAATTCTGTCCCATAATATATTCTATAATAACATATACACATTTTACCGAACTATTAGATCGCAGAATACGACCAATTAATTGTTACCGAACGAGGAAAGAGAGTTCTCAGTTTTAACTCGATCGTTTGTACCGTTTGCCGTTTGTCTGTCCATTTGGGGGAGGCACGGATCCACGGTGGGGGAAAGCGGGAAATTTGGGTTAGGCGCGGATCCACGGTGGGGGAAAAGCGGGAAATTTCCCCTCCCAAATGGTCACTTCAGACGATTTTTTTTTCGTCGTTTTATAATATATTAAAAAAATATATATCACTTTATGCAGGTTTTTGGTTTTACTAATCACTTTAAATACTAACTGTACCTTACCAGCATGTTAATTTTGTTTGATACACACCATAGAAATAGTTATAGAAAAACAGTAGGCCTAATGTGTGTACCATAGTAGTTTGTATTTTAAACTGTAAGTGAAAATTATTAAAAGGACAATGAACTGACAAACACAGATCAATTTTATATTTGTACGTCAATAAGCTTATTGCGTTGATAATAACAAACTGTATTTGTGGTCTTCACTGATTTCTATAATTTACACTTAGGCTTTTAAATAATGGTCCAACTTTCAATAATCCTTCTTACCCTAAAGTCTACTTTTCCGCATCCAAAATTGCTTACTGGATCCGCCCCCTGATTTGGGGTGTATGTCTCACGATAACATTTGAACGGATCATTTGATTTTTGCGAAATTTAGCATGCGTCCTACTGAACGCTATCGTTTTTCAGATTTATCCGTAGAAAAATAGACGGGCGGTAAGTAAAAATGTGAAGGGCTCAAAATTGTGAAAAATTCGCACAAGCCCTTGTGGGGTATGAAATTAAATGACCTTTTAAGCATAATATGAATATAGTGTTCATTCAGATGAACAACGTAACATTGAGATTAACGTAAAAATTTATGGACGTTAAGGACCAAAAAGTGGGTGAAAAGTTTGATAAATTTAGAAAAATTCATGTGGGGTATAAAAATTAAAGATAATTTCAGCAGAATCTGAATGTAGTTTTACGTTTTGAAAATTTAAAAATTTTTGGACTCCAGGGCACAAAAAAACAGATCAAAAAGGTGAAAAAAATTTTAAACTCAAACAAGGAGGGTGTCAGAGTAAAAGGAATTGTAACTCAAATCCGAATGTTTTGAATTTTTTAGTTTTTATTATACGATTGTGTGCTCTACAATTGTTATATGACTAAAGACGTAATAGAGAAATCGGAATTTTGTAACATTTCCCATAGTTGGAAAATGATCTAATATCAAAATCTAATATCATTTATGTAGTAATAAATGCAAATTGTTCAAAATAGTGAGCTCTTTCTGCAGCTCACGAGGATACTAAAGCAGTCTTTGATACGTTTATCTTCCATAGGCATTTTTCTGTCATACTCTTCCTCATCATATGATTAGGATGACGCAGTGCGTGGTCTTCTTCTTCCGCTGACACTTGCAACTAAATTAAATTAAAGTTTATTTTGGAAAGGTTTACCAATTTATTGCTCTATTCTAAGTGGAGAATCGGCTAATTTTTAGCCTTTGATGATCCAGGGAGGTAACGAATTCGCCGTATAAGTTTTAGTATCTTGTTTACTAACTCTAAAAGGTGGAAAGCCGTTGCGCCAGATCTACCCCACTTAAGTTCTTCTCTTCTGCTTTTATTACACTGTCGTCGTTGGTAATTCTCGGGACAGCGTTACATTCCCCAATAATGTTTTACCTAAAATTAGATTTCGACTCTTTTCCTCCACAGTCTTATTAGTGTGAGGACGGCCTACGGAAATTTTAAACTGTACCCTGTAGCATGTGGCATTATTGCAGCGGGTGTCTCTGTAAATAATAGGTACTGAAGGGCCCTTAATGGGCGAACACTAGTGAAGAAGAAGAAGAAGAAGAAGAAGAAGAAGAAGAAGAAGAAGAAGAAGAAGAAGAAGAAAATGTGGTGGGAGTTGGTAAAGAAAGAGCGACTCCTGACCATTAACGAACAGACATAGCGACGCCTCTTTGTAAGGCGGAGGGATAGTCTGTTTTAATACCAGTGGCGGCTGGTGTTATGGTTGCAGCGTTGCAAAACCACCAATATAGAATACCTAAACCACAAAATAGTATACAATAACATTAAGCAGCTAAAAGGTCATAAATTTCAACGGAGAGGGTATCAGATTCTACGCGGCAATATTCGCGTACAATTCAAATGTAGTGCGCAGGCTGATGGTTGTAGGCCGCTTGCAACTTCAACAGTACATGACAGAGCTTACTACACAAACATATAAGAGAACGTGCGCTACTCTTCACTACTGTCCTATGTTCCCTATGTTGGCGAGGCGGTTGCAAAGTTTCTGCAACGCTCCACTAGTAGAGCTGTAACGCAACTTTGTGTCATGAAATCAGCACAGCCTTCTTGATTTATAAGTTATGCCAGGTTTAGTGTTTACATTGTTTCAAGGTAAACGTTATCCATTGTTTGAGGTTATAAAATTGTAGTAATAATTTTATACAACTGTGGTTATGATAGTTTAATGTCTTTTAACCGATCTCCCATCCACTTAACCAACTACTGCAACCACCAAAATTTGGAATCACCAGCCGCCAGTGTTTAATACCACAGTGCAGTGAGCCGGGCAAGATTTGGTCAGGAAAAAATTACTGAAGAATCCTTAAGAAACAGTCGCGCAGCAGTGGACAAACAAGCGCTAATGACGACGATGATGATGACGTATCATAATGAAACTCTATGACGAAGTGAAGAGAAGCACTCCTAGGACTGACGAAGGAAAAGTAGACAGATTGATTGCGAGACAGAGAAACCGTCGGACAGGTTGCTTGAGCTGACGACAGGCAGACGCAAAAACAGAGTTTCATCATCATCATCATCAACCTCAAGGTTTAAAAAACCAAGAATCGTTTGTTCCGATCTCAAATAGGCAAATATTACAGCTGGTCACTCCAGCCCTTCCTCGGACGTCCCACACCTCTCCGTCCCCTCGGCTTATAGTTCCATAGTTGCTTGGAGATACGGCAGTCATCCATTCGGCAAAGATGTTCCCACCAATTCAGCCGATACTGGGCGATCCTGTCGAGTATACTCATTCAGTTCCTGGCGTATATCTGTGTTTCTTATATAAATCTCATTTCAGCCGCTTGGATTATTTTAAAAACAGAGCTTAAATAATCAAAACTAACTGCAATGCAGATATTAAGAACTGCAAAGTACTGTGTCATGAATATCCGTGTTGAAATGTGGGCGATTGCAGTCTGTTTGAACGAAACGGCGGCGAACACAGCGCCGTGTTTTCTCTGGACAGGCAATCGTGTGATACAATTTGTCGCTGCTATTTCTACGGACGCAGATTTCTCCACGCTGTTTACAACGTCTATTGGTACTGTCTTGCTATTTGGTTCTGGAAAAAGAGTGTCTAAATGTGTCGGTAAAACTGAGTTTCTAAGCTAGAACTGTTTGAATTCAATAAACCAAACAACCAATCTTAGAAAGATGAAGAAAGATAGGGAAGTTATTAACACAGTGAAGATAAGAAAGCTTCAGTATCTGGGACATCACATGAGAAATGAACAGAGATTTTACTTATTCCAGTCCATACTACAGGGAAAAGTACTTGGAAAGAGAGGAGTTGGGCGACCGAGAACATCATGGCTGAGAAATTTAAGGGCTGGTTTGGCATGAATACAACTAACTTATTCCGTACAGCAGTGCAGAAAGTTAAAATAGCCTGTATGATATTCAACATACGAAACGGATAGGAACTATGGGAAGAAGAACAATCAATATTACTACAATAATTATATATGAATTCAGGGAAATATGATTGTTGTTTGTACGTTTTGAATGGTTTGATTGGTCTTTAGCATATCAGAAGCTAACGAATGCTTCTCTCTGTCGAAATGTTGCTTTGATTTTTGAATTACGGTGATGGATATGACTTGAACCTTTATTATTGACAACCAGGCCGGCCTACTGGGTTAGAAAGGATGGATGCACTTGTACTGGGTCCGGAGCTCAAGCGAGCTCCGAAAAATTAAATACAATTTTCTTGTTAAAAATTATTGGAAAAAATATGTACAATCTATATAGATACACAAACTATGTACTTATAATCCACTTATGTATATAGCCTACAACACATTAGTAAAAAGTTTATTTCAACAAAATGTTCTAATCACCACCGAGAATGTAATTCGGAAACAGTTGTCACTTTCTAATTACTGTTAAAATTAACCTCTAAAAGACAAATTCTTCTTCTTCTTCTTCTTCTTCTTCTTCTTCTTCTTCTTCTTCTTCTTCTTCTTCTTCTTCTTCTTCTTCTTCTTCTTCTTCTTCTTCTTCTTCTTCCTTGTTAGGACTCTGTCCTGTTCAATAACAACGGTCCTACATGCTGTCAACTCTGTCAACTGCTGTGTGGTAAAATTAATAAGAATTTAAGAAAAAGGTTGGCCAAATGTTATGAGTGGAGCGCTGCTTTATATGGTGCAGAGACATGGACACTGAGGAAAGAGGATGAGAAAAGATTAGAAGCATTTGAGACGTGGGTTTGGCGAGCAAAAGTAAGGGGGGTTGATAAAGTAAGGAATGATGAAGTTTTAAGAAGAATAGGGGAAGAAAGAAGAATCCTGAAGGTAATAGAAAATAAGAAAAGGAATTGATTAGGTTATTGTTTAAGAAGAGGCTGCTTGCTTACAACTGCCATGGAGGGTGTCATAGAAGGAGAAAAAAGAAGAGGGCGTAGTAGACAAATGAAGTTAATAGATAGCATTAAAATCAGAGGGTGTTACGAAGAAACGAAAAGCCTGGTATGGGATAGAACACCTTGGAGAGCTTTTAGCATTTGAAGACCTGCCTTAGGGCAGAACACCAAATATTAATAATAATAAACATTCTGTCACTCCACCAACTCCTTGGCCGACCAACGCTCTCCTCTTGGTGTCTGGTTGGCTATTTCACTAGACTTGTGTCAACCATTCTTGATACGTGTTCAATCCACATCCTTCCTTTTCCGCAATTCAAAATTAATATCTGTTACATTGCACGTTTCTCTTATACTATTGCTTGGAAACCTATCGTACCCTCCGTAATATAGTCATTTTTATAGTTAGTCGGGAGCGGTCGTGGCGTAGTGGTTAGCATGTAACGCTGCTACGCTGTCGGCGCGGTTCGATTCCCGCCGGGGCTATCTGATTAAATACGACCGTTCCCCCTCCAAGGTAATGGCAAACCAACGAGAGGTATCCTGCCTAGTATAAACCCTCCCCAACTATGCCGTTCGGATCCGGTGTTAAACTGTAGGTCCCACATACCTGTGAGAGACTCCGTAACACACGCACCACGGGTATATGCGGGGAAAGTAGAAACCAGTCGAGAGACTGAAGGACCCAATAATAATAATTATAATAATAATAATAATAGTTAGTCGTTTTCTTTGAGTTTTTGCTATATCCGGGTTGATCTCTGATGCATAGGATATTAATGGACTTATTGTGCTTTTGTAAACTTTAGTTTCTGCTTCTTGTGTGAGGTATTTATTATTCCATATAAGGTTTCTCATGCATCCAGCAATTCTTCTTGCTTTCATCAATTGATGTTCCATTTCTTCATCTACCCTATTGTTACTTGGAAGCCTTATTTCTACGCAGTCTACATCTCCATTACTTGTTTTCTATTATTCAGTCGTTTATCACAAGCTTACACCTTAATGGGTCATGAGAAATTGTAATTGATTTTGTTTTCTCTTGTGCTATCTTCTTCATCATCATCATCATCTTCAAGGATTAAACCAAGGATGGTTTGTTCCGGTCTCAAATAGGCAAAGATTACAGCTGGTCACTCCAGCGCTTTCTCGGACGTCCCACACCTCTCCGTCCCCCTCGGCTTATAGTTCCATAGTTTGGGGGATGCGGCAGTCATCCATTCGGCAAAGAAGTACCCACCAATTCGGCCGATACTGGGCGATCCTGTCGAGTGTACTCATAATATTCAGTTCCTGCCGTACATCTGAGTTTCTTCTATGATCAAGGAGAGTATACCCTGCCACGTGCCTGAGAAATATCATTTCAGCCGCTTGGATGCAACTGGTCTGGCCTTTCTTTAAAGTCCAATTCTCAGACCCATAAAGAAGTGTGTGAAGAGCCGTCACCTTGTAGAATTTCAGGGGTGTTCCTTTACTTGCTGACTTAAGGGTTCGCCTAGTGGTCCCGCACATAAGGTTGAACTTATGCAACTTATTCACAACGTCGTTGCTTGTGTTATAAGACACAAGTGTGTAGCCCAGGTATTCAAAACTTGTTACAGGTCAGTATCATCTATAACAATGTTTGCACGTAGGGGATCAGTTCCACGAAAAGACATCACCTAGGTTTTAAGTGTGGATATATGCAATCCAGAGTCTTTGCAGATTCGATTTAACAGATGTATACCTATCTGCAATCTGCTTTCAGAGTCCGACAGAATAGCTTTATCGTTCGCAAACAACAAAGTGTCAATTGTAGAGTGATTAATCCTAAACTGTTCTGGACGTATTGTGCTTCTGTAAACTCTAGTTTTTTGGTTCTTGTGTGAGGTATTGATTATTCCCTATAAAGTTATTCATATAGTAATCTATTGTAATTGATTGTTTTCTCTTCCACTATCTTTATGAGAAAACAAATAGTACTCATTAAAACACCTGACTTCTATCGGTAAACACTCTGCGCGGACTGTTTCCGTCGTAATGTTTATACACTTTACGTTGCTATCCCTAGACTCTGGGATCGTGATGACAACCTGTGAGTGCGGTTGAAAGATCCTGTTACTAAGTCTCTCTGTGACAAGTTCTCTCGACAGCCGGTTATAGCTTTTGAAGACGACCCCAGTTTCTACGAGTCAAAATGTTAAATGTAAAATTATTACGATGTAGACAGAGCCCTAGCAGAGGTTTTACCTCAAATTAAGCTTTGTTAAAAGGCGAAAGCAATGCACACTAGAATGAGCAGTTTATTCGAAAGTCACGATTTAACAATAAACACAAAGATGAGACTTTTACGCTGCTACGTATTCTCGGTCCTCTTCTACGGTGTAGAATCTTGGGCTTTGACTTTGACTGAAGCCACAACTGAAAAATTGAAATCTTTCGAAATGTGGCACACATAATACTGAGCATTTCATGGACAGCACATATAACTAATGTTGAAGTTCTTAGAAAGATGAAGAAAGATAGGGAAGTTATTACCACAGTGAAGATAAGAAAGCTTCAGCATCTGGGACATCTCATGAGAAATGAACAGAGATTTTACTTATTGCAGTCCATACTACAGGGAACAGTACTTGGAAAGAGAGGAGTTGGGCGACCGAGAATATCATGGCTGAGAAATTTAAGGACCTGATTTTGCATGGATACAACGGACTTATTCTGTGCAGCAGTACACAAAGTTAAAATAGTCTCTATGGTGTCACATCCGAAACGGATAGGAGCTGTCAGAAGAAGAAGCTCTGTTACGCTAAGCTATGCTACAGGGTTCGTGGATTACGCTTAAGTTAAACTGGTTAGGCCAAACTCTGAAACACAGAGTCAAAAAGGAGTGGGTATTAAAAAAGGCTCCAAAATTTCTACTCGCGAGAGGTGCCAGAATTTCTGTCGATAGCCTGCTGACGGCAACAGTTTCATTAAATGAGAACATCAGTATACGTCAAATACGTTTCGTTTAAACACGGTTTCGTATTCAGACGACTTTCGTTTCTATTGTTTGAAGGCTGACAGATAAAGAAAGGGTTAGTAATGGTTAATAATGACAATCCAAAAATTTTTCAAATATTTACATGAATGCAGTAAAGAATTAAAAAAAAAAATCACTTATTTGGTTCATATATACCAATATAACCAAATATATATATTTTATTTTACGTGGGATAAACGCGTTTTGCGTTTTATTTTGCCAAATATATGGGATATATTTTATTTTACGTGGTAAATACTAGATATACTGTATGTATATTAAAGTAATCCAACATTAATTTTAAATGGTTGATATGCCGACACTTTTATTAAAATACCAGTATACTTCCTCAGCTGCAGAACTCGCTCACTATTTTTAATGAATTAGTGATAGTGATATACTGTATGTCTACAGAGAAAGAGAGACAGAGAATTATTGAACTAGCGAATTGAGTTATCACTTTTAACAAGACCGTTTGGGATTTGTCTGTCTGTCTATCTGTTTCGGGTATGTCTCGCGATAACTTTTGGATCGCATCAACCGATTTTAGTAAAACTTGGCTTGCGTGTCCATGAAGGGGGTCAAAATTGTCAAAAACCGCAAAAGTCCATATGGGATATCAAATAAAAGATAATTTTAACCATAATCTGAATCCAATGTTTATTTTTGAAAATTTCAAAATTTTTGGACACCACAGTCCAAGAAGTGGGTGAAAATTTTCATAAAATCGGAAAAATTAACGTGGGGTATCAAAATAAAAATAATTATTAACCTGAATGTAGTGTTACGTTTTGGATATTTCAAAATTTTGGGACGACAGAGGCAAACAAAAAAATTAAAAATTTGAAAAAATTTTGAAAATCCAGTCAAACTAAAAGAAACTGTGAGACAAATCCAAATGTTTCGAATTTTCAGTGTTTATTGTATGATTGGGTGCTCTACAATTGTTATATTACTAAAGAAATACTAGAGTAATCGAGAATTTTGTAACTTTTTCCCTATCTGAAAAGTTATCTAATATTGAAATTTATGTAATAATTATTATTTATTTGGCGTTCTGCACTAAGGCAGGTCTTCAAATGGTGAAAGCTCTCCAAGTTGTCCTATCGCATGCCAGTCTTTTCGTTTCTTCGTAACACCCTCTGATTTTAATGCTATCTATTAACTTCCTTCTTCTACGCCCTCTTCTTTTTTCTCCTTCTATGACAGTGTCCATGGCAGTTGTAAGCAAGCAGTCTCTTCTTAAACAATGACCTAACCAATTCCTTTTCCTATTTTCTATTACATTCATGATTCTTCTCTCTTCCCCTATTCTTCTTAAAACTTCAGCATTCCTTACTTTATCAACCCACCTTACTTTTTCCATTGCTCGCCAAACCCACATCTCAAATGCTTCTAATCTTTTCTCATCCTCCTTCCTCAGTGTCCATGTCTCTGTACACCATATATAGCAACGCTCCACAGATAACATTTGGCCAACCTTTTTTATGTAATAATAAATGTATTTATAATTAGAGCACCATAACCACTGGTCAACTTTATTTCATTGGCTATTGAAGTAAAGTTGTTACTTCTCTTGGGCAACCATGCGACATATTCTACTAAAAATATATCGACTTTCGAACGTGAAAAAAAGTTCTGTAAGGACGTTACCAGTCACCTGTAGAGAAGTAGAGTAAGACTAGTCTTAAGAACGCTACCTTTGAGCCTCTGGTCCTGATCTGGGTTCCGTCCGGAGACCGTCCTCTTAAGTTCTTTCGCCCCTACCATCTTTGAGAAACTTTCGTCTTCCGCCCTTAGGGCCGTTTATCGTTTGCACCTTTAACTCTGGCAGGGCTCTTATCGGGTAGCATGGAAGGGGAAAAAATCAAGAGTTTTAAAGTGTGGTTGAATTATGTAAATGCAAGAATGCCTAGCCCTCTGAACCTAAAAAAGTCAAAGTCGAAAGGATCAAGAGTGGGTCTAGGAACGATTAAAGAAGGGGATCTCACCCAAACAAGGTGACACAAGGTGAGCTGGGATACATCGGATGTGCTAAACCCGTATGCGCCAGGTGTGGAACCCTAATGTAAAGTTGCTAATTTCAGTCGTTAAATTTGAAAACTTTTCACCATGCTTACGCCTAAATATATTTTTACTGAATGTTGCTGTTGCTGCCATACATACTGACCTCCTCCATGCATTTGGTTTTTGCTTTGTTCGAAAACGGTTACCAGGTCATTAAACCAATCTACTGTTCTGATTTTGTATTTAGTGTATATTCGTTAAGGGGGTTAAAGGTGGGTTACAGGTCTCGGAGGTTGTACAGGATGCCGATTACTGTACAACACTAAGACTCTGAGAAACGCCGACTGTTTCTGAAGAAAGAGTCAAAGGTTCCCGGAAGGGAACTCAGCTCTCCTCATAAATCCTACTCTCACGTTCTCGAAGACGAAAGTCGCGTAGCCTCTGAGTACGTAATGTAGCAGACGAGAGAGGGTGAATGGCGAGTTCCCGACGCCAGAAAACTGGGACCCATCGGTTAAGGGAAGGGAACCCTAACAGAAAAATCCCTGGTCCTCTAGGTTGGGGGTTGGCCGGTAACCTACCCCCGGAAAAAATACCACACCACGGATCGGACGGAAACAACGGCAACGACTACGGCAAAGAAATATGGAGAACATGGAGGATGCGAAAGAAATACTGAAAGTGCGTTCCTGGAGGAGGATGACTACCGAAAGAAGAGAATGGGGGGGGGATTGAAGGAGGCCAGGGCCCAACAAGGGCTGTAGTGCCATAGGAGAGAGAGAGAGAGAGAGAGAGAGAGAGAGAGAGAGAGAGAGAGAGTATATTCGTTAAATGGATTACGTGTACACTGTTACAGTATACATCTGCAATTATTATTTACATGAACGCGATGAGGAAACTGTAGCTCAATAAACAGCAGAACAACTACGTACACGCTACAACAATTGTCCTCACAGTGCACGAAATGTTGTGTGCGTGTGTATTGTGTGTGTGTGGGAGGGCTGGAGGCGAAACGTCCATTATATTGTGCCCTGTTGGTTCAACGTTGCGAATAAAGTTTCTGCGATCATTCTTACATGCACTCTCTGACACTGTGGAAACAAACAACGGTTTGTTGTAGTTTAATGCGAAAATGGTGTCCTTGTTGATGACAGTAGTTGTTACTTAACAAACATATCAGTGAATACACCCAGCGTGCGGGTAAGACAAAGCGACTGAAATTCGTGTTAATTCGTTCGGGCCGGACAGAACCAGACGGAGTATGTCCCGCAACCAGCCTTTCTTGTGTGACCGCACCTAATCTTTCCTTATCTTTCGAGTGACGGGTGAAGCTATAAGAAAATAATAACTAGAATTAATCATGCTAAAATCTCTTTTTCTTCTTCTTCTCCTCAAGCCAGAGGGTGTTGGGCTTGCAATTTTTTTTCTTTTCCGTTTTGAAAAAAAGAAAAACGGCTTTAATTCAATTAAGGCCAGTTTAAAAGTATGAAAGAATTAGTCATATGTGTAGCTCTGTACTGGAGCAAAACATAGACAGTAGAAGAAGCAGAGAAGAAAAGACTCCAAGCATTTGAGACCTGGAGTTACAGAAGAATGGTCAACATAAGCTTAGAGAGAAAATAACTATCGGGGATGTCTTTAGTAGAGCTCAAGAGTACAGACGTTTTCTAGGAAACTTAAAATGTACGAGACATAAGTCAATAGGGACATGTACTTCGACACAATGGACCAGTGAAGAGAACAAATGGAGGAAGAACAGAAGGAGGGAGACTCCGTTTAGACTACATGAAACAGACTATGAACGATATGCGGACTGAAAAGGAAAACAAAGAAGCGAGAGAAATGGCGAAATGCTGCCCAAAAGAGAGAGAGAGAGAGAGAGAGAGAGAGAGAGAGAGAGAGAGAGAGAGAGAGAGAGAGAGAGAGAGAGAGAGAGAGAGAGAGAGAGAGAGAGAGAGAGAGAGAAGAGAGAGAGAGAGAGAGAGAGAGAGAGAAGAGAGAGAGAGAGAGAGAGGGAGAGAGATCTTTTCCCATGGTTTTATCCTTTTAATTTCTTTCTCTCTTTGGAAACGGGTGCCATAGCTTATAGGATCTTGGGCACCCATTGAGGACGACAGGTGTGTGTGTGTGTGTGTGTGTGTGTGTGTGTGTGTGTGTGTGTGTGTGTGTGCGCGCGCGCGCTGTAAGTACTAAGGCACAGTCAGCATCAGAGTAATTTGGGCATGAACACAATTGGGAGGGTATGAGCGCCTCAAAACTCGAACAGTTTGGCTAATCGAGACAACGCCTACAGAAAAACAGTCATATCGCGGGGTCTGCGAGGTGTCAGCTAGGAGACCTAAGGAAACTCTAGACTAAGGAAACTTCCAGTTACTCGAATATTTACGATAGTGCATTTTTGAAGACTTTAGTTTTGAAGAAAAATGTTCACTGATAAGGTTTCTGGTTTCAAAGGATGTAAAAAACGTTGTTTTGAAAGGAAAGTAACTTGTGACGAGACGTGGATTCATCATTATGCGCCAAAATCCAAGCAGAAAGACAGGGAATTGAAACCTCCAAGTTCTGCAGTCAGAAAAATTCATGATCCGACCGTTAGCTGGTAAAATGATCGTAACGATCTTTTGGGACGGTGAAGTTCAAATTTTCTGTATTTTTATTTATTTATTTTTTTTTTGGAAGAAGAACATATTATCAACAGGCATTACTACAGAGATAATAATATTATATTCCGACTGAATAATAATGTGGCAACAGATTGAAGAGGAGGGTGCTACCACGAAGGACAAAGGTAGACTGTTGTCGTCGAGAAGCAATATTTACAGGTTCTAAAATAATACTGTTTTGTAAACATTCTGAGCATAAACATAATTGCTTAAGAAAATTATTGCGGCAAAAAGATAAAAAATCTGAGATACATAAATGGAGGTTATTTGTATAGGCCTACCCGGTAAAATAATCCTACGTTAGATGGCCTAAACAATATGAATAATGTCTCTGACAGAGTGGTAAATATAAGCACTATTTGCATGAAGTAGTGGCACTCAGTGGCATTTACTGTACATTCACGTTAGAACATTTAACAGTTTTAGTAACAGCCGAAATCATGTGACGACAAGCGAAATCTTCCAGGCCCTCTTAAGAAATAGGACACGATTAGCAGAGATAATCGAATTATTCAATTATAAACACGAATACACCTTACGCATGACCTACGGGAAAGATACGAAAAATCTGCACGTCAAACACCTCTTGTTAAAAAAAAAAAAAAAAAAAAAAAAAAAAAAAACTACCGTACGTTCCACAATGAAGTTTGCGCTTTTGATCATCAGCACTTTTAGGTATTAAAAAAAACAAAAAAGCGGCTGTTTACATAAACCTAAAAATTTTAAACATGCGAGTTACTTTTTTAAAGTCATCCGAGCTCTTAATTATTCGAGCTGTAGCCTTTCAGTGCATTATTAAAAACCTATACATAAACAGGAAGGTGGAACGTTAGGTTACTAATCGACTTTAAGACGTTCGATTCGTCAGAGAAGTGATTTTTTGGACTCTCACCAAGACATGATATCACTTGGACAAGACAAGAAATGGTAATCTTAACAGAAGACTCTCTGGTTTCTTCTGGTAGGGGGCTGTGCAACAGTCCAGTAACCTGTTCATATAAAACTATTACACACTGTTACGACGGTCAAAATGATCGTCGTATGGTACAGTGGAAAACAAAACACAAGACACCAATCAGTAAGTCACTAATCAAGCTTTAATTGTGATAATTAAAGAGTTTGGAAAAGTGGAGATACACCTCTATCGCCTTGAGTTTCATCATCAAGTACTTGTTGCAGACATTGTGCATGAAGCAATTCTTGGTGTAGACGTTATGAACCCATATGGATTTATGGGCCAACTTCGAAAAAATGTCAACTAAAATAAAACACAATTGTATTACAATATTGTCCCGCACACTTATTAAACACATAACACTTCGCCACAATACTTCGAACCGCACTGTGTAAATCGCCCGACAATAACTGAACTAAAAACCGCTGACTCCCTATATTTATACCCCGCTGAAACATCAGAACATTCCACACTACGAATCAGCGCTACAGCGTAATTTATTGCGGCCTTGACACAGTGCGCGCGGCCGGCGGAATCTAGAAAAGTCTCGCTAACGCATGTTGAGATCACGTACGCGCACAACATTACAGCCGGATCCCACTGGAACATCCGAGAAACACGTAGACTATTCTGTAATGGTGTAACTCAGGGCCGGCTCCAGGCAGGGGCGAACCGTGCCACCGCCCAGGGCGGCAGATTCCGGGATGTTAAGTTTTGAAATTGAGGGAAAAAATAAAATATTCACTTAATTTCATCACAATATGTAAGATCAGTAAGAATTACTTTGTGTATAAAATCAGCGGAGTTTAACGAAGAGTCGAAAACTCGTGAACGTAAACCTGACAATGAATGCTGCTTTGCATGAGTCATCAGGAGATACTAGTGGTCTGGCGACTGTATCTATAGAACATCAGTTAGCTGAATCACTTGATTACAATGAAGTCATAAAGGAGTTTGCCAGTGCAAAAGCTAGACGAGTATTTTTTAACTAAGGTATACGATACATTACTTTTGTTACATTTCAGTCATAATAAATTTTAGTTAGTATTTTAATTTTAAGTCATCACATAGGCACACATTTTTATTGTATCACGATTCCTTGTATTGTCTCTACAATTTTTATTGTAGCCGTTCGCCGCACCGTAAACTTGAAAAAGTTCTAGTTATTTGATGAACACAACAATGCAAACTTTCCTAGTCGTCATTTGAAGGCAATCGCTGTATATTTAGAGTAGCTCTTGTGTGCGTGAATGTGTTCAGAGTTGAAATAGGGAGAGGGCGGCACTGATATACTGCACAGGGCGGCAGAAGCGCTGGGGCCAGCCCTGGGTGTAACACTTTTTCTGCATTACGTAACAATACTTACAGTACCGAAAGCAACCTCGGTATAAGGATTGGAAGACAATGCTGTAATCATTTGCGAAGGATGACGGAGGATGGATTGCCAAAAGCTGCGCTGAAATATAAAGCGATTGGTAGAACAGACGTGGGTCGTCCGCGGATGAGATGGGTGCCGGAACAGGTGTATATAACTTAGGCCCTGTAGTAAAGAAGAACAAGAAGAAGGAGAAGACTAATCGTTTTGCTGTGAATAAGTTACCTGAACACGTTAAAACTTTATCTAAAAATGAAACTTTTACTTGTGAACTTACTGTTTTTTCGTCTCGTCGAACGCGTTTCGGCGTCGTATTCGCCTTCTTCAGCTTAGAGACAGACTGCCAGTATTTAGTAACGGTTGTTGTATGGAAGGTGTAGTGGGGGTGGTGCGTGGAGGAAGGGGATTGGCGCGGGGATTCGAATTAATGTTTGTTTTTTGTATAATTGTGTCAAAAAGTGTATGTGATTTATATTGTAACTGTCGTTAAGTACGTTGTTTGGTTGTGTTGTGTGGTGTTTGTATATTTCGTATTGTTCAAACAACATACTTAACGACCAATTACAATATAAATCACATACACTTTTTGACACAATTATACAAAAAACAAACATTAATTTGAATCCCCGCGCCAATCTCCTTCCTCCACGCACCACCCCCACTACACCTTCCATACAACAAGCGTTACTAAATACTGGCAGTCTGTCTCTAAGCTGAAGAAGGCGAATACGACGCCGAAACGCGTTCGACGAGACGAAAAAACAGTAAGTTCACAAGTAAAAGTTTCATTTTTAGATAAAGTGTAGTGCTGTGAAAGAAGAAGATGAACAATCAAGACAACGTTAAAACTGACGTATTTATGAAATGCTTGAATTTTGTTTCCGTGCAACAAATATATTTCTATTAATCTTGTTATTAATCTTGGAGAGTTTTTACCATTTGAAGACCTGCCTTAGGGCAGAACACCAAATAAAAAAAATCTTGTTATTTGAATTGGCAGTCTCTGTAACTCCCACTTCGTCGTGGTTATTTGCTAAACCTGCTAATTGTCATGTCCTGGACGAGGCCTTTCATTGTTTCCACCATTTACGACTTAGGTGATTTAGGACTTGAAAATGGTGGAAACACAGAAACGCCTCGTTTAGAACATGGCATTTAGCAGGTTAGCAAATAAGTATGACGAAGTTGGAATATATTTCTATCTTAATATTTCTAAACCTTTGTTAGTTTTTATACAAAATTTCGACGAAATCGGTTGAAAAAAGTAAAATAGTCTTCCTAGATAAAATTTAAAGACGATCTTTAAATCATATCATCGTAGGACACATAGTATATGGCTATCTATTATTCCCGATGCTGTCTGAAACGGCCAACATCGCGTATGAAGACTATCAATAAAATGTGTTTAGCGCAAACTACAAGGTAACAATCAATACTGGGAAATGGAAATATGTTTGTTATATCAATTATAAGACGTAGAATGTATACTATTCCTATAGGTGATGAACACAAATCACCGATGTAGTGATGTAGCACGGTCGATCAACTATGGAGCTGAACAGCACGTTGTGGCGAGACCAAGAGAAGTCGGGTTATGGCAGACAAGACGCTTGTTTAGAAATAAAGTACGCTTGAATATTGTGAAGAGACTTCGTAGGCTTACTAGTAGACCTACACGGACGGAGTCAATGTCAATCAAATCCATTCCCGGGCTGTTTGGGCGTGGTCCATCGTTTCTAACTAAAAAAGATGTTTCATACACGTCTAACGTAACGTGTAACGCCTACGTTAGTACAGCTAGAATTTATACTGACGATGGCAGCCCACGGTATTGTCGAAACGTCTGTTTTAGTTAGAAACAATGGACTACGGCCAAACAGCCCGGGAATGAATTTTAATAACATGTGAAAAGAGTTGAGAAAGGGCTCCGGTTTTCCTTGGCGAAGAATAATTATTGTCAGCCGGAAAGGTGATATTCCTTCGGAATATAAAAAAAACTTTTACTGTGAAGTAAATAATTTTGGGTATTATGTGACATTGTTCGAATAAGGATACAAAACTGCTAACAAAAGACAGCGGAAACATTTAGAATACGACGCTGAAGTGTAATGGGAAAATATGCTGAAACGAAAAAATTGCTGAAGAAGAGACGTTACTCTGCACGAAAGTAAGGACAAGAGTAGTTAGAAAAATGTTAATCAGAAAACAAAACCAGTAGGAAAAATACAAAAACATAGAATGTTAAACAATGAATATAAAAAAAATATATTTTTTACAGTGGATTTGAAGCCAAGGCTGGAATTATATTGCATAATGTAGCAGAAGAAATATGAGTATTGTATCGACTAGAGTTAAAGCTGATGATAAATCAAAAACGTGGACCAGCAGCTTTTCAGTTACTAAATTCTTTGGTCTGGGGACTAAATAACGAAGAAATAGATACAATAATCGTCACAAAACATTGCTGCCAACGGTTGGCAAGAAATAAGACCTGACAGTTAACAGGGACAACAGGAAGAGAACTTAGTGAGGAATCGTTCGCATCGATGCACAATTTCAGAACACGGTAACGTATGCGTTGTGGTGAGACTTCTTATGACGTAACAGAGAGTTAGTTTTAAAGTTAAACAGTTAGTTAAAGTACAGACGAGGCAGAGACGACTTTTGGGCTGAGATTGCATCTTGAAAACGTTCGTTCGGAGAGTGGCCAAGCGACAGTTACAGAAAGGCACTTGAGATAAGAAGAAAGTGAGGAAAACGTTGGGAACAGACATGTCCACGTCGGAAACAGATGTGTAAGAGACCTGACAGTTTATTGGGAACAGACACGTCCATGTCGGGAACGGATGTGTAAGAGACCTGACAGTTTATTGGGAACAGACGTGTCCACGTCGGGAACGGATGTGTAAGAGACCTGACAGTTTATTGGGAACAGACACGTCCACGTCGGGAACGGATGTGTAAGAGACCTGACAGTTTATTGGGAACAGACACGTCCACGTCGGGAACGGATGTGTAAGAGACCTGACAGTTTATTGGGAACAGACACGTCCACGTCGGGAACGGATGTGTAAGAGACCTGACAGTTTATTGGGAACAGACACGTCCACGTCGGGAACGGATGTGTAAGAGACCTGACAGTTTATTGGGAACAGACACGTCCACGTCGGGAACGGATGTGTAAGAGACCTGACAGTTTATTGGGAACAGACACGTCCACGTCGGGAACGGATGTGTAAGAGACCTGACAGTTTATTGGGAACAGACACGTCCACGTCGGGAACGGATGTGTAAGAGACCTGACAGTTTATTGGGAACAGACACGTCCACGTCGGGAACGGATGTGTAAGAGACCTGACAGTTTATTGGGAACAGACACGTCCACGTCGGGAACGGATGTGTAAGAGACCTGACAGTTTATTGGGAACAGACACGTCCACGTCGGGAACGGATGTGTAAGAGACCTGACAGTTTATTACTATTTTCTCAATACTTTCAGTTGAATAATTAAGAGATGGACAGAAATACAGAGCAAATGGAAGACTTAAACATAATTTACTCAAGATAAACCTGTGGAAGGTCTCCAAAGGCTTTGAGAGAACAACAGACACTGAGGAACCAATAGAAGCGATGGTTAAAGAGGAGCAAATCAGCAGGGCACGATGGAATTACGCCAAGAAACAAAGGCCTGGAAATGTTAACTAATCTTGTTAACTAAGGCTGCATTTGAAATATCTACCGGGCTGTTTGGCCGTGGTCTAAAGTTTACATTCAAACCAAACGTTTCAGCAGCACCACTGGGTGCCATCTTCAGCGGATATTCGAGTCAACTTAACGCGGGGTGTCGTACAAAGTGTATAAGGATACAAAACTGCTAACAAAAGACAGTGGAAACATTTAGAATACGACGCTGAAGTGAAATGGGAAAATATTCTGAAATGAAGAACAGAAAAGTTGCTGAAGAACAGACGTTACTCTGCGCGAAAGTAAGGACAAGAGTAGTTATAAAAATGTTAATCAGAAAACAAAACCAGTAGGAAATATACAAAAACATAGAATGTTAAACAATGAATATAAAAAAATATATTTTTTACAGGGGATTTGAAGCCAAGGCAGGAATTATATTGCCTAATGTAGCAGAAGAAATGTGGCCCACAGTAATGTGGTAAAGGCTAAAGATATCCCGCGATGTTACCTGTACTTATAAATTCATTAAGTCCCACGTACAGGTAAAAATTGCACCATTAACCAATCAGAATAATGCACAGGTAAAAATTTTGCACCATCAGCCAATCAGAACTAAGAAGGTGTATGTGAGGCTCGCATCGCGCTCTGCGTCGTTAACTAATCTGTTACGTAAAGCATGATAAGTCTGAACCAAAGGACTGTCGGCTCACCTGGCGTACCCACGCTGAGACGATGCGAAAGAAAGCGTCCGCTCGTCTCGGTCAACTGTTTCCGATACTCGCCAACAAGGCCATGACCCGCAAGCTGGGTAAGTTGATTGTCAACGCGTATCTGTTGCCGATCATTACCTACGCTCTTCCCGTCTGGGGTTACCTCGCAACCGTTCATAAAAGAAGGTTGCAAAGCGTTCTCGATAGAGGGCTTCGGCTAGCGGCCAAAGTCCCCTATCGGTTTTCTTCTCGTCTCCTGAGAAGAGGACTCGGTGTCCGCTCCTTGGATGACACCGCAAGGCGACTTGCACGTAAATTTTACGTCCGAGCTGCGAGGACCCAGACAAACCCACTCATAGCTGGCCTTGGCAGGTACCGAATACGTCCAGGTGAATCTTGGAAACGGCCTCGACAAATACTGTACTAGTCGACCTAGTACGAGCATGTCGTTGTAGCGACCATTAAAAATTAATTAACAATATTCCGTCTGGACAGGACCACTAGGCAGGAGCCCCTACCGGAGGCTCGGTACTAGGAAACCATTGGGTCGTCTCACGACGCTCAACCCAACAGCTCTGACCACTTGAACCAAAGGACTGAGAATTCAGACATACGAACTGTGACTTCAGACCCAGCTCTTGAACAGACCGGACCTCTCCTGGACTGCTCTCTCTGGAAGCCGATTTCGCTGCTCTCAGCTGCTGACCTGCTGCCTTCGACTACGAGGACAGACACACATCTGATGCCCTGCTTGCTGGACAACTTGCCTTCGAAGAAAGAAGACTGCAACTCAGCTGGCTGGTGAACTGAGTAGCCAGCACTACAGCTGAGTTCGTTCGTCGGACCTTCTAAGGGCCACCAGCCAAGTGACCCTTTTCAGGACCACCAACCGCCGTGGGAAAGGAAGCAATTCCAGCCTGCCAGAGCTGTTGGTTGCGCAGCGCATCTAGCCCGCTGACGCTCAGGCTCTTAGGTAGCGCTGCCTAGGACGATCCTTGCGAGCCCCCACCAGTGGTAAGCGAGCTTGGATATCGCCTAGGTAAAGAGGCCGGTGGACACCTCTCTTGGTAAGGGGAGGTATCTAACGAAGCCGGTCATTTGCCCAGCTCATAGACAGCCTGAGCGTTTCAGTCCCGCTTGCGATCCGGCTCGGGCCGGACCCTAGGTCCCTGGTTACCGCCGGAGGCAGCCTGGCTGCCTCTGGTCGGCAAACCTCCCGCTCGTTGGCGGAAATGCCCGCTCCGGGCGCGTCAACGAGCACGCAGTCGCTCGCCTCTTCCATACCCCACACGAGCGATTCGCCGTGTTCTCCGGCTATGGATGCGGACCAAGCTGTCGATCCCCGGACGGTTCCGCTGCCCGGTGACGAGACCGACGCTTTCGTGGCGGTTGGGCCACGGGGGCGCCCGGTTAAGAAACCGAGGCGGAACCGGTCCTCCTCAACCTCTTCCTCGGCGTCCGCCATGGAAGTTGTCCCCGCCGATGGCGAATCCGGCTCGGGGCCGACTGTGCCCGGCGCTGCCCAAGCACCGCCGGTCATTCGTCGCATCCCGCCCGTGTTCGTTCACGGCGTGAACAACGTCACCGGTTTTTACCGGCGACTCATAGTGGCTCCCGGACTTTCCCCGGCCAGCGTTGACCTGAAGCTCCTTGGGGGCGACACTGTCAAGATCGCTGTCCGCGGAATGGACGAGTACCGCAGCGTCATGGCGTTCGTCGAATCAGCCAACCTGCAACACCACACCTTTACCCCGAAACACGTGAAGCCTCTGTCCCTCGTGCTCTGAAGGCTTAGACGTGGACTCTCCTCTCGAGGAAATCCTCGATGAGCTGCGCGAGCTGGGTTATCCGGTTCGCGCGGTACATCGGGTATTTGCTCCCGCCGGACCAAGGCGCCCAATTCCCCTGGTTCGCATCATGGTCGAGAACAGCGAGGCAGGCGCAAGCCTACTCTCTCTTACGCGGCTTTTTGGTTTCCGCGTAAAAGTGGAAAGAAGCCGCGCTCCCGGGGCTCTGCCTCAATGCTACAAGTGCCAACGCTTCGGGCACCATTCAGAGACTTGCTCTAACGCTCCGGCGTGCGTGAGGTGTTCTTTGCCTCACGCCAGTAAACATTGCGATGCTCCAGCTTTTAAAAGGTGCATCAACTGCGGCGGAAGTCACCCCGCCAACTACCGGGCATGTCCGGTGTTTCAGCGGGAGCTCGAGCGGCGAAAGCCGAAAGGGCGCCTGCCACCACCGAGGCATCCGGAAGCTGGTTCCAGACCTGCAACCGAGCAGCCAGGCCCTGCGCCTCCTGCTACGGCTGCCGTGTCTTTCGCCGCAGTTGCCAACAGGCAACGTAAGCGCAGCAAAGGCCCGAAGCAGACACCTGTAGTTCAGGCATCTCCATCTCAGGCTCCTTCCCAGGCCCCTGTCCCGCCTCAGGCGAAAAAGCGCCGCAATCTCGCGACTTCTAAAAAAAGTGAGACAGACCAGCCACTGCCAAACATCTCGGTTGTGGAGCCTGAGAATATTCAACCCTCCCCAGCACCGGAGAATCCTGCCCCTGCTTTAGAAGCAGCCTCGCCAGACCTCCCGCCCCCGCGGTTCCCTAATGCAGGCAAAAAGAAGCGGCAACGTAAGCCCCGTGGCGCTAGATCCCGGGCTCCTGCCAACCCAGCCGCACAGTCCAGACAGCCTGCGCAGCGCGTGAAGACCGACGTTATCGCATCTGTCCCTCTTCCTAGCACCTCCGCTAGAGGCGCTACACCTGGCCCTAAGAAACCCCTGGCTTCCACCAATCCCCCGATTGACAAGCCTCGGCGCTCTTACGCGCAAACAGTCTCCGGGCACTCTGCCTCAAAAACCGTTCCTGACGACTATCAAGTCGTCAAAGACTTCCTTGCGGAATTTGACCTCCGCAAAGTTGCCCAGACCTTCAGGTCCATCCGCTCCCGCTTGGAGACTGCCGATACAACCGAGAGATTCATGCTCTTGGTGGAAGCCGCCACTTGTGTAGGTTTTCTATGAGTCGGGTCCTCAAACGAGATCTCTCAATTCTTTCCTGGAACGCCAACGGGTTGTCCAACAAGATCCAGGAACTCCAAGAATTACTGGCCCGACTCAAACCCGACGTAGTCCTTCTCAATGAGACCCACTTGACTCCTGCGAGTCGGTTACGACTGGCCAACTATGTGTGCTATCGAAACGACAGGCCGGGCACTGCTGGTGGCGGTACTGCCGTCGCGGTGAGGCTCACTCTCGAGCATCACCGAGTCGTCTTGCCTGCAATGACTCACCTCGAAGGCACCGCTGTGGAGTTGTTAAACACTCTAGGCGGCGTACAGATGGTCGCGGCGTATAAAGCGCCGCAAAAAGAGCTCCTTCACCCCGATCTCGCGGTCGCGTTCGATGCACACAGGAGGGTCATCATGGCCGGCGACCTGAACTGCAAACATCGCGATTGGAACAGTCGCTTGACTGCCCCAAACGGGAAACGTTTGCGCAGGTTTGCCGATTCTCGCAGGATTCAAGTGATTGGGCCTACCCAACCTACGTTCTACCCCTCACAACGCAACGCGGCTCCCGATGTCTTGGACATAGCGGTGATTCAAGGAATTGACTGTCCGGTCCATGTGTCCGTGCTAACGGAACTATCGTCCGATCATCTCCCCATCCTGATACACGTCGCTACCCAGCACGTCGTACGCAGAGATGTCAGGAAGGTGGTAGAATGGGACCGCTATGGCCCGGCGTTAAGTCGCCGATTGCCAGACGCGGGACCACTCGAAACCGTCCGCCAAGTCGACGAGGCAGTTGCCGCGTTTGACGAGGCTGTCGTATCTGCGATCGACGCGTCTTCCAGGATGAAGCCTGGTGTCACGCCCCACTGGCAGCGGATCCCAGAGGAGACGAGTGCTCTCGCTTGCGAGAGAAATCGCCTCCGGAGACGCTGGCAGCGGACCCGTGATCCGGCCGACAAGGCAGCGTACAACCGGGCGACCGGCATTTTACGTCGTGATGCAGGCCTACCGGAGACGCTGTTGGGAACTCGCCGTGGCCCAGGCAGGGGACGGATCGGACGAAAGTAGCCCTTACCGGATACCTTCGGCGTTGGTAGGGAAGAGGCGCCGGCCTCGCATCCCGGCCATTGCTGGACCTTTCGGTCAAATCCTGGCTCGCCCGGAGGCGAAGGCCGAGTACTTGGGCGCGTGTTTTGAGCGACAGTTCGCACCTAACCCGCCCATGGACTGGGACTTCGACGAAGAAGTCGAGAACGAAGTGGAAGACTTTCTATCTCTTCCGATCACTTCGGAGCCCGAACCCATTACTAGGGAAGAGGTCACAGATCGGCTCGTTGAACTCGTGCCGAGAAAAGCTCCTGGCCCGGACGGCGTCTCGAACGCCGCTCTTACTCGACTCCCGGAGCGAGGAGTACTTTTCTTGGTCGCGCTGTTCAACGCGTGTCTTAGACTGGCCTATTTTCCCCAGAAATGGCGTAAGGCAACGGTCATAGTGATCCCGAAGCAGGGAAAGGACGCTTCCCGTCCCGGCAACCTCCGGCCCATTAGTCTACTGTCAGCCACGTCAAAGGTCCTCGAACGTCTCGTACAACGGAGAGTACTAGATCATCTACGAAACTTCGATGTACTGGTCCCCGAACAGTTCGGCTTTCGTGTGGGGCATTCCACCACTCATCAACTGATGAGACTGGTGGAATACATCACGGACGCCGGGTGTCGGAAAGAGCAGACTGTCGCCTGTTTCCTAGATGTGGAAAAGGCCTTTGATAGTGTCTGGCACGACGGGCTCTTGTTCAAGCTCCGGGAAATCCAGCTCCCAGATTGCTACCTTCGCTTGATTGCTAGCTTTCTGACGGAGAGGACTTTCTGCGTGCGAATAGACGACCACGTCTCTTCCGAGAGACGTATCACAGCCGGGGTACCTCAAGGTAGCGTGCTAGGGCCTCTCCTGTTCTCCGTGTATGTCAACGACGCACCCAGAGAGCCTGGAGTCCAGATGGCTTTGTTTGCCGACGACACGGCGGTCTATACCGCCGATCGGAACGCAGACTTTGCTATCCCACGACTTCAGCGCGCACTCGATGCGTATTCGACGTGGACGGAAAGCTGGAAAGTTGCCGTCAACGAAACCAAGAGCTCCGCGGTGCTATTCACAAAGCGCCGGAAAGAACCACGAGGCCGAGTGAGACTCGGTAGAACGTACCTGCCCTGGTCGAGGGAAGTTAAGTACCTCGGTGTCCACCTTGATCGTCGGCTCACCTGGCGTACCCACGCTGAGACGATGCGAAAGAAAGCGTCCGCTCGTCTCGGTCAACTGTTTCCGATACTTGCCAACAAGGCTATGACCCGCAAGCTGGGTAAGTTGATTGTCAACGCGTATCTGTTGCCGATCATTACCTACGCTCTTCCCGTCTGGGGTTACCTCGCAACCGTTCATAAAAGAAGGTTGCAAAGCGTTCTCGATAGAGGGCTTCGGCTAGCGGCCAAAGTCCCCTATCGGTTTTCTTCTCGTCTCCTGAGAAGAGGACTCGGTGTCCGCTCCTTGGATGACACCGCAAGGCGACTTGCACGTAAATTTTACGTCCGAGCTGCGAGGACCCAGACAAACCCACTCATAGCTGGCCTTGGCAGGTACCGAATACGTCCAGGTGAATCTTGGAAACGGCCTCGACAAATACTGTACTAGTCGACCTAGTACGAGCATGTCGTTGTAGCAACCATTAAAAATTAATTAACAATATTCCGTCTGGACAGGACCACTAGGCAGGAGCCCCTACCGGAGGCTCGGTACTAGGAAACCATTGGGTCGTCTCACGACGCTCAACCCAACAGCTCTGACCACTTGAGAATTCAGAATGGTATTACCAATATATAGAAAAGGGTGACAGAAGGGCTTGCACAAACTAACGAGGATTGTAGCTAAAATATATGTACGAATGTTAGAAAAAAGATTAACGGAGCAAGCGGTGGTTCGCATATTAAGTAGTCGCAGTGGTGATTTAGGAGTTCAGGACTACACATTTAAAAAACACAACTAACGTTCAAAAGATACCACGGAAAATATGCGTAGCCTTCCTAGATATTGTAAAATGACGTTCCCAGAGGATTAACGTGGAGGAGATTGAAAGGAACGGGAATTTGTAAAAAATAAATAGTGTAATAACATAGTTGGAGTACGCGTGTTTACTAGAAATTATGTGCTTATAGGGAATTTAAAACTCGTCGACTTTTTATCATCAAAAAAAGTTTAAGACAAGGAGGAATTCTTATCCCAACACTTTTTGCGGTTCTACTGAGTGACATAATACAAGAAATAAAATCAATAATAAGAGCGCTAAAAGTTGGATATGGAAACTTGGCAGTAGAAGAAATCACTGAATTTTCCTTCGCTGACGACTTGGTTATATTTGCAGGAAAAAAGGAAGACAATACATTATAATCTGCACATATGGAAAAAAAACGCTTCAAACCAATTTAAAGATAAATGTTGCTAAAAGTAACGTGATTGAGACAGGCAAGGGAGACGTGGAAATAACAGTCCAACTAGACAAAAGAATTCAAGAGAGTCTTATACTCTCTATACCAAGAGAGTCTTACCACCCTTATAGATATAAAATGGCGGCAATCAATTCATTTTGTTACAGAGCTCAGAAGTGTTTAAAAGAGACTGAATCAAAAGATAGGGAGTTAAAAACGATAAAGGGAATTGTAAGGAATAATAATTATAACACCAACATAGTGGATAAAGTTATGAAAAGGGTTAACATACAAAAAGCTAAAATAGAACCAGAACAAAAGAATTATGCAGGGTCATTGACATACATAGGTTCACATACTAGAAAAATTATAAAATGTTTTAATAAATACGGAGTAGATATAGCTATTAAAAAATGTGAAACGGTATTTGATAAGATAAGGAATAAAAATATATAAAAAATTCCAGTATTACAGAAAAGCGGAATTTATAAATTAAAATGTAAAGACTGCAACAAAGTGTACCTAGGTGAGACAGGACGAAAATTCGTATGGAGGTTGTCTGACCACAAACGTGGAGAAGGTAATAGAACAACCAATTCGTTATATGCAAGACATTTCATAGAAGACAACCATAAGTTTGTTAATCCTTTGGAAGACTACGAAATTGTAAAAGTAGTAAATAACACAGTTGAAAGGAAGCCTAGAGAGGAGTTAGAAATATTGAAAGAAAGAGAAAAAGGGTTAGACAATTTAATTAATATTAAAATTAAATTTGATAATGAAGAAATATTTTATAACATAATTAAGAAGTAAATGATAGAGGACAGATAGATAAGATTAAGAATTAAGCTTAATTCTTTAAATAACCCATTCAGTAGGAAGAGATAGGTGTACCAAGAAATACAAAGCTTGTAGCATACAAAACCTTGTTTACACCAATTCTGATGTAAGAAAGGGACTGTTGGGTTCTAAGGTAGCAGTTGAAAAACAAACTGCAAGCGGTAGAAACTAAATTCTTGAGAATTGTGAATGGTATCACCAGACGAGATGGGATCAGAAACGACATAGTGAACATGGAGGTGGAGGTTGAACCGCCGATTCACTGTACAGAGCATGGCGTAACTACGGGGGCATCTCCCCCCCCCCCAAGATATTAAACATTTTAGTAAAATTTCATAACCACGTAACGTAGACCTACTTATTAGCCAGTTCGTGTTTCAAAATTACGCCTATAAACAACTATAGAAATAAATGGAAATAACAATATTCGAAAATTAATAAAATTAAAGTTTTTCTTAATAATGAAAATCACTCTACATTTGGTAAATAACGTAGGTTATTTGTACCATTCAAAACACAATAACTCACGCGCCAGATAACGAAGGCTAAGCTTATTAATCTACCTTTATCTTTTTCGCCCATACACAGTTCGCCTTACAGGGCAGTCTGTGTCATGATTCTTCTAGGCTCGTCTGTCTATGGTTTGAACCGTCCTCGTGCGCAGGTAAACTGGCAGTTTCTTGACTTCAGTTCGAAAAAATGAGATTTTATTGCTGGATTTTACATTAAAAAAATAACATATTTTAACGAGAGCTATAAATTGCTTTAAACATTCTTCGGACACCATCCTTAATGTGCAAAGAGGTAATACAAACAGGTTTCTCAAAATATCTTCGGAAAGACTCATTTTTACAATATTTGTTAAGAATACGGAATTAAATTCCTAGTGGCATGAAATGTATTACCTTTAATTTGAATGACAATTAAGCAAGATAGAATATTTTGAAATCAGTGCAGTTACATATTTATTTCAGTCCTTATACTTCAGAATATTTTGAAATCAGTGCGGTTACATATTTATTTCAGTCATTGTACTTCAGAATATTTTGAAATCAGTTCTGTTACATATTTATTTCAGTCCTTATACTTCACGTTGGTTTCTTAAAAAACTACGAGACGAAAAGTGTTTATAAAATGTATTTATAAAGTTATATGGGAAAATCCTGAATTCTCATTTGTACTGAAGAAAACCTTGAAGCTAGTCTCACTCCCCCCCCCGCAGGATCAGATATTTACGCCACTGGAGCTACAGCATGGCTTGACAAACGAGGGGGCTTCAGGAAAGCACTAGAAGAAGGCCAGGTACAACATGGAATGGTGTGGTAACACGGGCATGGCCTTTGCTACTCTGCAGGGATCAGAATGACGAAAGACAATTAGAAGTGGACAAATCTGTACATAAAGGAAGGTGTGTAATTCTATGTTTTGCTTATTTTTGTTCATATCATACATTTTTGTATGTGCTCGTTTATACTGCCCATCGTTGGCACTATAAGTCTGTAGGGTTGTTTATTTCACTGTTTAACTATATAGTGTCAATACTTACCGGGTTAAATAATGTTTATTCCATTATACTACTAAAAAAACGAGGTTTGATCAAAAAGTTCGTGTAATTTTGCAATTTCCGCCGTTACAAGTGTCCGATTAAAACAAGCTGTCCGATTGAACAAGCGGTTTACAAGCTTCAAAGACTCCCGTAAATGAGTTGAAGACGTGGTTGTCAGATGAAGATTATGTTTTGTGTTCTACGGAATTTCATCGCTAGGCGCAGTGGTAAATAAAGAGTACTGTTCGGACACTTTACGCCATTTGTATAAAGCTATTTGTAGAAAACGCCCAAATTTATGCGGAAGAATAATTTATGAAAATTGCAGCCCGATAATGCGCCTGGACGCACTTCATTGCTTGTTAAGAATTTTGCCAGGGTGGGCAAAAGAAAACGTCATAATGATGTCACGGCAACTGCCGTACTCACCAGACGTGTCCCAACGGGATCATTCCTCCTCCCAGTAGTGATAATTCCCACGAAATGACAACGTTTCGCGACCGTTGAAGACGTAAAACAAAAACGGCTAAGCGAGCTCAAGGCCGTACCAAAATGTGTATGCTAGAAATATTTCGAAGACTGCAAAACGGCTGGCTTAATCGTGTTACATTCGACTGAGACTACTTTGAAGGGGGGGCAGTATAAGTGCCGATGAGTTAAGGCATCATTTTTAAAATAAACAAGAACTGCATGGACTTTCTGATCAAACCTCGTACAAGGACCTAAGTGATCACACTAGTACATGATGAAGCTTATTTATGAGACTGAATCACGAAACGTTGGGAAGACATGTAGGCAGCGATTAGTACATTTTGTTTCATGTTACTGAAGACAATGCAGATTAACAACAACACTCTTCATGATTTAACACACGTGGTTTCATTTTTCGTTAAACCAAACTTTTCGCGATATGGTATCCTCTGTGGAAATGTATTCCGCATCTGAGAAATCCCCATTATTCCGCCACTGAGGGTACCCCATCGCAGTACGGACGAAACGTTTGGTCTTATTAACTGTGAAACAGCACGAAAGCTTACGGGCGAGGTGATTTTATGAAGCAGTAGAATGAAACATTATGAAGTGTTTAAGAGGGTGTTGCAAGGAGAGACGGTTAATTCGCAATCTATACCTTGGACAGAAAGTGGGTGTGCAAATCGGAAAGAAGAGTTCAGAAGGAATTAAAATTGGAAGAAGAGTAAGGCAAGGCTGCTGTATGTCATCAAATTTATTTAACATATATCTTGATGACTTGATTAGGAGAAGTGCTTTGACAAAACAAGAGGTGTGAATGTCGGTGGAAGAGAATTGAATGTATAAGGTTTGCTGATAACATGGCTGTTTTAGCAGAAAAGGAAGAGACAATGAATGAAATGATAAGGGATTCGAATTTAGTATGCGAGGAATATGGACTGAGGATTAATAAGGAAAAAACTAAGTGTATGGTGACAAGCAAAGGAGGATAAAGGGCAAACATAAAGACAGGGCGAGACAAAATACAACAGGTGGAATTGTTTAAATATCTTCTTGGAAGCTTGATAAGTGGAGATATGTCCTGCACTCGTGAAATTAGAGCAAGAATTGCTCTAAGCGAAAGAGGCATTTAATGGGAAGAAAAGACGTCTGTATGTATTTTAATGAGAAAGTTAAAATAGTCTGTATGATACCCAACATCAGAATTAATAAGAATTTAAGAAAAAGGTTGGCCAAATGTTATGTGTGGAGCGTTGCTTTATATGGTGCAGAGACATGGACACTGAGGAAAGAGGACGAGAAAAGATTAGAAGCATTTGAGACGTGGGTTTGAAATGAGCAATGGAAAAAGTGAGGTGAGTTGATAAAGTAAGGAATGTTGAAGTTTTAAGAAGAATAGCGGAAGAGAAAAGGATCCTGAAGGTAATAGAAAATAGGAAAAGAAATTTGGTTAGGTTATTGTTTACGAAGCTGCTCGCTTACAGCTGCCATGAAGGGTGTCATAGAAGGAGAAAAAAGAAGACGTAGAAGAATTAAGTTAATAGATAGCATTAAAATCAGAGGCTGTTACGAAGAAACGAAAAGACTGGCATGCGATAGGATAGCTTGGAGAGCTCTTACCATTTGAAGACGTGCCTTAGGGGAGAACACCAAATAAGAGAATACATAAGGAAAACGATACTGAAAAGCCTTATCAGACGGACATCCCGAAAGAAAAGGTAATAGGATAGGAAATGGTAAGAAATGCCCGATGACATTCTCGAAACATCTTCTTGGATCAAATGTCTGTTACAGACATTAGTTTGAAAGTATGCAGGTGTTGTAAAGAGAAGGCTATCAACACCACACTCTGACGTTTTCAAAATATGACCTCCTCCCAATCCTCTGAATGAGTCTGGAAAGAAAAATAAACTAAGTAAAATAATTTTTCATTGTGATATCAAGTCCCAGTGATTTGTTTAACGTTCACATTATTACGGGTGTTCTCATTACATCCAAATTATTTTTACTTTTATTAAAAATATTTCTCCTTAAACGCTTCGAGACCGATGGAAGTATTTATTTTTTTTATAACAAATAAACAAATAAGGAATAATTCTGTGTTAAAGACGCTGACACAACGCCCGCGCAGCCACTACGGCCGTGCGCGAAATCGATGTGTTTTAATTAACAATATTTGACCGAGCGTTGTTATATATAGAAATGAAACAGCTAAGTGGTATGGGTGGACGCTGCCGAAGGGGAGGAGGGTGCGTTGGTGGTGGTAGTGGTGGTGGTGGTGAATGTGTGTTGGCGTTTCGGGGGTGCAGTTAGGTGGGTGGAAGTAGCAGACGTTGTGTGAATGTATTATTGATCCAGGGACAAACTCATTCAAAGGGTAGGAAACATGAATGGGCAACGCCGAGCGAGCGTTTAGCCCTTCGACTAACCTTTAAATAAACCTTTCAACAAATCTTAATTAAAATATAAAATGTAAATAACTATCGACACCTTGAGTCGCCTTATTAAGACTTATTGTCTTAAAATTTTTTTTTTTTTTTTGTACGTAGACTACAACAAACTATCAGACACATTTCGGATTATTAAATACAACAAGATAATTATATTTTATCAGTGACGATAGTTTCCTTATTCGTAGGCGGTTCGTGGCCTACGACGTTTCATAACTGGAAAACAGTTAATGAAACCGTATCAGAAAACTGCAGAGAAGTTTTTCCGACACCCACGTACGCTCACCCACACACGCCATATCAAAATTCAAACAAATAAATAATTTAAAATGTACAAGAATATCGTATATTATATTCTATATATTTTACTGTTATAACAACAGTGTTATAAATATAAATTAAAATAATAAGAATTAAACAAGATACAATATTTTGAAATCAGTGCTGTTACATATTTTGTTCAGTCCTTATACTTGCTCAATTAACGTATATATTTTTCTTAATTAAATAAATATTAAATTATAACAAAGAAAATTAAATACAAAAATTAAAAAATTTTTTTTTCTTTTTATTGAGAAAGTTAAAATAGTCTGTATGATACCCAACATCCGAAACAGATAGGATCTATCAGAAGAAGAAGAGAAGAGATGTTATAGTGATATTGATATTTTGAATTGATAGCAATATTTGTAACATTTATGCGTTGCTGGTGTCGAACAAGTACATACACACACATTCATAACAGCTCCTGTAAACAAATTAAATTCACTTTAGAACATAACTTTGTTTACATAATGCTCACTGATCTCTAGCTTTCTTAAACCTAAAATATTTTACGAAAGAGCTCAACATAATTTGAGTTTCAAGTAAAGAAAAAAAAACACAACTAAAAACTAGAATTTGTCGTGGCGAATGGTCGAACTGCAAATTAATCTTAAACAATATAAAAAAGAAAACAAGGATTATAGCCTACTTTTATGTATTGTTCACAGAGATTCAGCATTATGTACCTGCAGGTCTGTGTAGAGTCTTACGCCTGCGAGTTCTGTCCGATTTTTTTAGTATTTTATTAACAATGTATCGTATCCAAGGGCATAATAATAACGTGAGGTATCGTCCATTAGTGGCTATACACCAAACTGGCAGCGGCCGTTCAATATCTTATTGTTTAACACCTTGGGATACTTGTAAAAATAAAAACAGAATCTTGCTACAGCTGCAAGAAATATTTCTACACGAATAAACAATTCGACAATCCCCCAAATACGCAGCATCCCTCGTAACTCGATATACAGTTCGATAATAATGGATATCACAGGCAGGCTTACACTGTATCTGAGTCGACAATGATTATGTTTAATTTATGTTTTAATAGCCAATCGACTGAGTTGCAGGAACGTATAAACAGAACAGAGAGAAACACGCGATAACTCCGAAAGGCATGGCCAATACTATATGCACAAAATATTCGATAGTCTCTAACAGGTGGAAAATCTATACACAATTTGATAATAACGGGTAATGAAAGGCTACATCTCATTTTTTTATTGAGAAAAATAAGAATATGCACCCCACACATACAAATACAATATTATTCTGTTTGTAACAGTTCTGAAAGGCAATTCTGAACACGAAGCAACCATTCGGACACTCCTTAAAAGTGTAAAATCGATACACAGTTCCATTTAACGAATAATATTGTATACAGTGTCTGCGTGTATTTACTTACTGAAATGATAATACTGAGGGACAACATTTTATTGACATGAATTTTTTTCTAGTATCTATTTGTTAACAAAATCAGGAATGAAATGTATTCCCTCCTTCTGCCGTTTCCACCCTGTAGGAGAGCGCGCGCATGCGTCGGTTCGTAACGCTGCTAAAGTCAAAACGGGGTCTTGACAATGACACAACTGACACAGACTACCGAGTCATCGCGACCGCGACCTTACCCTCGGTAGACTTCAAACCCGCTGGATGCAGACAACTTACCTGCAAAAAGTAATCTCTTTGTCGAATCCTCTGCGCACAAAAACAAGGAGTTGAAGCACGGTCACACCGAAAGAGAAACTCGCGTCAGTATTATAATAATGGCCGTTTGAAATTCTCGCACGACCGATCGATCCCGTTACCCCGGCGGGGGTAATCTTATAAATAATTAATGATCAAAGTTATTAATTGCGTTATAAATAATTAATTATCCCGCGTTAGTAGAAATGACGCAATACCGTACAAAACAACGGAGGCCTGCCTGCGGTTTACTGAATCTACATATCGCCGCCGCACGCCACTCAAACGCATTTCATTTGACTTGTGATAATAATATTAACATTAATAATTAGAACTACCCAGCTACACACTAAGGAGCCTAATTTGCTATATTTATTCCAGTAAACTAAAAAATAATTCTATCCAAATTTTATCGGCACAGTGTCACGCGCCTACGTTAATAATGAATAAATGCCATTAAATAAAATACGAATACAAATAACAATTTTATTATACAAGATATATATTAAGTACCTAAATTACCAAAACCAAAATTGTCTGGCACTGTATAAACCACTAAACTAAGTTACTGACCTAACTTAAACTGGCATATAGTGACAGTATTTTGGTATACTGCGCTATTGATTTGAGGTACTTTTTCACGTTTTCTTCAAGATGGACTCATTTGTTTGACCGGTTTTAGACTTTTCCTAATTATATTCGCGTTATGTAAGAATATACATTATCTATAGCGCGTTAAGACAGACTACCGAAATAAAAACATATTTAGATATGAAACTGGCACAATTCGTTTTGTTATTATATATTTGAGTATCCTTGTTATAACGCATACATGTAGGGGAGGAGAGGAGGGAAGAGAGATAGACAGAGAACTCTGTCACTGTTCAATAGTATTTCACTTCAATAGTTATTACGGACATGAATATTACACTCTCCGGCTAGGATCTGATTTGAAATAGGCCATGGGTCTGACACCCCTCCATCTCGTCGAACAAACTTTAATAATAAACGCGTCAGAAAAATCGCACTTTTCTATCTGTAGTTCTTCAAAAAATAAAATAAAAATTTTCATTTAGTAATTAGCACTGAAGACTAGCTTAAATTGCAACAATTTACAAATACTTTACAAAAGTAGGCCTAATAGTAAAATCTGAATTGAAACACGTATAATTTGTCATTTTGAAGATTACACAACACTCACTAAGTAGCCTATGACTTTAAAAGCAGTCAAAATGACGTGTGGTTTGTTTTTCTTTAACAACAGGCCAGCTTGTGTATTTTTGTAGAATAAAGACAACATTTAGGCCTATAGACCTATACTCAGAGATCAATGCGAATCTTGGGTGTCAATTAACTATGCTACTACTAAGTAAGATTAGCGTAGGAGAAAGTAAGTATTTAAGAAGAAAAAACACAAGAGGAGATTGATAGTATTAAAATTATCAAATAAGGGAAGAGCCCTATTCAAATAAAGATGTGTGACCTATGAAAAATTTGTAGAATAAAGACAACTTGGTCGGTGGAACCATCTACGAAGATCGAACAGAACAGCACTGGTTAAGAGGATTTGGGAAACAAAAACGCAAGGGAAAAGAAGAGGGGAAGACGAGAAGAGGCATGGGACAAAGCACTGAGTAAATGTTTAATGAAAAAAGAAATAACGAGGTTGGATGGAAAGAGCTTGCACAAATTAGACAGGACTAGAGCAAGTTTGTAAATAAGCCATGTAAATAAACACACGTGCATGCAGACACACAAAAGGTACGCATAAACAATATTACTCAGAAAATCGCAACAGATTTTCTCTAATTTCATTATTTGTATTTTAGAGACGACTTCTAGTTTAATGGCAGGTGACAGTATAAAAATATTTGTAACAAAGTACTCTTAACAATTTGCAAAATACTTGACTCTAACTAGGATTACCATACGTCCTGTTTTACACGGACACGTCCTCTTTTTTTAGTGTTAAAAACCTCTCCGGGAAGATTTTTTAAAAAACAGCGAAATGTCTTCTTTTTTCGTAGAGGAAACATTAAATTCCCTTGGAACCAGAACAGACATCTACGTTGATAATAACAAATGTTTTTAACAAGTTTTTAAAAAATTACTCTGATTTCTATGATAACCACCTTTTCAGTCAGTTACGGTGTAAATATTTTAAGGAAAGTCCAACGTAACCTTGTTATTTAGAACTTTTGAAAATTGTTGAGTATTTTTTATTCCATTCCGAGTAACAACTCTGTTACAGAACGGGTATTTTCTCTGATCAGTTCACAGTGGACCAAAGACAGAAATAGATGAATGGTAGAAAATGTTAAAGGTATAATTTGTGCACAGTACAACTTTAAAAGTCTTTCATGTGTTCAGTTCTATGATTATTTATTAGAAAATAAAAAACTTTTGATCGGAATTGGTTCATCTAATAAATACCTATGGCACCACAAAGACACAATTGAACATTTAGACTGTGCATCCGATTCAGACTGATTAGTATTAAATTAATTATTGCTATGATTAAAAATAAATATAGCAAATAATCTTTTCCTATGTAAGTTCCGCTTCTAACTCATAGTTTTAATTAATAACTTATTTACCTTAAATTATCCGCCGTGTGATTTCTTGTAACTTCGTCTATGACGCGTTTCAGAGCATATGCTCCATCATCAGATATTAAAAAGGTAAAACTATCACTCTTGCGAGATCGTTAAGTAGTAAAAATGTCAAAATTTGCATGTGAACCGTACGCGGATTTGGGTGCGCACCCGTTCAAGTTCATTCTGCCACTGAGCGGTTGCTACCTTATCGTAGCCCCAGCTAGCAGACTCAAGGCGGTATCGTACAATCGGTTGGATACAAAGTTCAGGCGGTCATTTAACACGATATCGCGACTCCTTCGGTTTGCATATGCACTGTAAATTTCAAATTCCTCCAAGGCATTCATGAAACGGCCCTTCTTACACACATGTAACGGTATTAAATTGGAACTAAAATCTGTGTAATCATGATTGTGTGAAGTCAGGTGTCGGGCGTAATTTGATTTGATGTTGTCAATGTTTCTTATTTTCTTAGGTAAATGTTCTCGAAATCGTTTAAGGAAATCTCTCCCAGTCTGTCCAATGTAGAAGCACTCGCAATCATTGCATGTTAACTTATATATGCCAGTTTTTTCTTCTGGAGGCGTGTGTTTTTTCGGTTTGAGAATATCCAGTAACTTATTATTAGTCCTGCATGAAATAGTGAAACTATTATTATTCAATATAGAAGACAAAACCTTAGGCATAGAGCTAGTGTAATTAGTAGATATAAAAATGTTGTGCGTGTTGTTGTTTATTCGGGGTTTAAGTATTCTTTTTTCATGTTTTCTCAACAGTTTGTCAATGGTTAAACTATTGTAACCATTGGCAACCGCGATATATTTTATGACATTTTGCTCATCACGAAAGTCATTATCATCCAAAAGGAATGGAAGATTATGGCCTAGCTATGGGCTCACCCCTCTCCGGCTTACTGGCCGATATTTATTTGAATTATTACGAGAATACTCACTTGTTGAACAATAATATATATGCAAATAAAATAATATTTTATGCACGGTATGTAGACGATACGATTCTAATTTTTGATGGTACTATAAGACAAATCGAATTATTTAAAAACTGTTTAAATAAAATAAATAGAAACATCCAGTTTACTCTTGAAACAGAGGTTGATAACAAGATAAACTTTCTAGATTTAACCATCACTCGACAGATGAATAAAACTAAAGTTCAACATTTATAGGAAACCGACTACCACTGACACCACAATACACGCAGACTCTCATCATCCTTTTTCACATAAAATGGCAGCGTCAATAGTTTCATTCATAGATTATTGACAATTCCTTTGGATGATAATGACTTTCGTGATGAGCTAAATGCCATAAAATATATCGCGGTTGCCAATGGTTACAATAGTTTAACCATTGACAAACTGTTGAGAAAACATGAAAAAAGAATGCTTAAACCCCGAATAAACAACAACACGCACAACATTTCTATATATACTAATTACACTAGCTTTATGCCTAAGGTTTTGTCTCCTATATTGAATAATAATAGTTTCATTATTTCATTCAGGACTATTAATAAGTTACTGGATATTCTCAAACCGAAAAAACACACGCCTCCAGAAGAAAAAACTGGCATATATAAGTTAACATGCAATGATTGCGAGTGCTTCTACATTGGACAGACTGGGAGAGGTTTCCTTAAACGATTTCGAGAACATTTACCTAAGAAAATAAGAAACATTGACAACATCAAATCAAATTACGCCCGACACCTGACTTCACACAATCATATTACACAGATTTTAGTTCCAATTTAATACCGTTACATGTGTGTAAGAAGGGCCGTTTCATGAATGCCTTGGAGGAATTTGAAATTTACAGTGCATATGCAAACCGAAGGAGTCGCGATATCGTGTTAAATGACCACCTGAACTTTGTATCCAACCGATTGTACGATACCGCCTTGAGTCTGCTCGCTGGGGCTACGATAAGGTAGCAACCGCTCAGTGGCAGAATGAACTTGAACGGGTGCGCACCCAAATCCGCGTACGGTTCACATGCAAATTTTGACATTTTTACTACTTAACGATCTCGCAAGAGTGATAGTTTTACCTTTTTAATATCTGATGATGGAGCATATGCTCTGAAACGCGTCATAGACGAAGTTACAAGAAATCACACGGCGGATAATTTAAGGTAAATAATTTATTAATTCGTACAAGTGATTTGGTTATCATATTAACATGAATATTAAAATAGTTTTAAGTTTTGTTTGTAAACATTTTCTTGTTATGTCACAAAAATTAAATTGTAGATTGTATAAACTCTGTAAAAATTACATAAACTGTGTAAAAATGCTTATCTTAATCATGAATACCTTCTTAACCATAATGTGTAATGTTTTTACTGTCAAAATTTTTTTGGATCGTAAAGTAACAACCACGCTGTTAAATTTTCAGGTTGTCCTCTTTTTTTTCTAGGTCGTATGGTAACCGTACTATAACTCAAGACCTTGATATTTCATGCGGAAATTCCAAGCACCCACAAAATCACAATTAATTCTAAACACTCAAATTAACAATTAATTAAAAGTTACATAAACCTTTTTAGAGATGATTTTGGATTTTAGCTACTAGCTAATCAATTAATAGACTACAGTTCATAAATTCGTGGTGTAAAACAGATTGACGTTGAAGAACGGACCTGCGACAGGAGGAAATAGATTCTTGGATTTCGTTGTCCATGACGTGTCCATTACTTAACTAAATATCACTAAAGTATTGACGACTCGGAACACTGAGCTTAGTGTTCCGAGTCGTCAATACTTTAGTGATATTGAGGAAATAGAGTAATTACTTTGTGAATTATAAGGCTTCTGTTTGTTATAAATAATAATAATCACATACTTCATGTGTGCACGGTTTAATCCTGGTGTCTATTTCAGAGTATTCATACCTACTACTTCATCAGAGAATAAAGTATATAAGATAGATCACGTAGGCAGTGGAACGAAAAAATCTCGTTAGGCGAAGCAGGTAGTAAGTGTTTCGTAGGTCTCGATCACGAAATGGTGACGAATACGCTGTAAAATAGAATGTATTTCTCAGCGGCCTTTCATATATACAAATATATAATTAACCTTTACAATAGGTTAAGGTTAACTAACGTATAAAATAAGTTACAATGTAACTTTTTTGTAAGTTATTTTAAAGTACAGTATTTTAAATATGACGTATTATTTCGCGACGCCCTCTGTCGCTTAACATACTTAGTTTATGTTTTGAACGCAGCGCAGACGGCGGTTGTCCGATCATCTCAGAAGGCTAGATGTTGGCATTCAGATACAGTTAAATCACCATCATCTTCACGGATTAAACCAAGAATGGTTTGTTCCGGTCTCAAATAAGTAATGCCTTATGGTCTCATCTCTTGATGAAAGGAAATATCCAACCGCACCTCCAAGTGGTAGGGGATGGGCAACACCTATAGGTGGCTAACGCGGCTCTGGAGACCGAGTGACAGCCGGTATAAGCTGTACCTCCTCTACTTGTCATTGTCAAGTAAAGGTTAGGGCACCCTCTTACCCTTGGGGTGAGAAATTTCCCCTAAAGACGGATAACCTTCCATTGGTCAACGACGTAGGATGTGGGAGGTAAGGAGAAACCACCACATTAAAGATCCTTATGGATGTCTCAACAGGGAAAACTGGTCTTTTTAGTCTGGTAAGATAGGCAGTTTATGGGAGAACACCCAGACAGAAAATCGGGCTGGACGTTAAGCCTGAAGGTGGCAGCCCCACCATACGTCTTACCCTGCGATATGCTAGTAACATATCCAGCGAACATACGTATTCACTAATAAATTGCCTCAAATAAGGAATAGCCGGACGAATACAGTTAATTTGATTTGAAAAACATGTCAAATGTAGATACCGTGGTTTCACGACACAAAAATTGAGTCACGCCCTGATACAGATGTTGGTAGTATATCGAACACGCGTCACAGTACGTGCGGTCTGCATTATTATTGGTAGATATTAGTCCGCGACTGCAATATTGTAGATTAGCGAAGGTGAGTAACGTAAAAGTTGTTGCAAAATAAAACAGAAGTTCTAGTTTAATGAATAATACACGTGTGTAAGTGTGGGTGCGCGGGGAAGCTAATCGATTAGCAGCAAGCGCTCCGTCTCGTAACGTTATTGCAGAGCACAGCCCTACACCATCGCGTGAAGGCTACACTGCAGGAAGCCGAAAGACTGAACAGCTGTTGTTGTTGTTGTACTTTCCTTACGGATGAAAACAGTTTAGAAATTAATGGCCCTTAATTTCGACGGTTCGAATCTTATATTTGTAAGCAGATTTAACATAAGCGCGTCGTTACCTGCTGACCGCAAAGTCAATTCTTGGTAATCGCCTGTACATTGGGCGTTCGTATAAACATTAATTGTGCCACAGTTAATTATAATCGACTGCTATGTATACCATCGAAATAGTGTAGCTGAGGCCCGGTAGACCGGATACGGCTCACAAAAGTAGCGTGGCCAGCACTACGATTCAGCCGCCTATGATTACCCTATGCCAGGGGTCTCCAAACTACGGCCCGCGGCAACCCGGCCGATGCTGCGTGCAGTTTTTAAATAGATCGTCAAAATAGGCCTACTTCAAATATTACAACATTTTACTAAATAACTAAACAAGAAATAAATATAAAATCAAAGTACAGGGCTAATTTGTCCGACGAACACTTGAAATTCATTCTAGTGATAGGAGCATTAAAATTTGACCCAAAATGGACAGACATTATATGTCAGAAGCAACCCACACATCCCATACGTACATAAGAAAGTCAAAAAATAATAAATAAGAAATATCTTTGAATGTTATTTTTGTATTACTTTTATTTACATTATTTTGAATAAATGAATTTGTTTTCTTTGGATAAGTCTGCTTATTGGAGTACCTATTTTTTGACTTGATTATTTCGTAAACTTAAAAATAAAGAAGTTTATTTTTACAATACATATATATATATTGAATTTAAAATTTATATTTATTTTACCTCAAGATGTTATTTTTCCCTTATTTGGAACATGTTTCGGGACCCTTAGTGTTCCCATCGTCAGCCTTCCTAGTTTTGAATCTTGTGGAGTAACTGTGTGGTGTTGTTAAGACTTCCCATTGGTTTTTTGTTTTTTAAATTGTTATTATTGTGTGTGATTGCGGTGTATATATTAGAAACAAGAAACAAAAAAAGGGAAATTTTAAAAAATAAGACGTCGCGTTGTCGTCACTTCACGGTGTAGCCTTATAGACTGTTCCATCTTCACTGCAGCCATCTCTTCCAGGGCCTACCCACAGATATTCTGCCAAGTGGTTTGTAGTCTACAGCGCGCTTTACTAGCCTCTGGTGGTCCATTATGTAGACAATAATTCCATGAAATCCATCCGGCTACTTCTGAAGATTCTGAGTATTCAAAAAAATTTCCCTAACACGGGTTACCAGCCTGTAGTTAGGTAGGCAGGTGATGGGAATGCCACCTCAAGGCATCCTGCCACGTCCGATTTTCTATCGGAGTTTACTCTCCTAGGCCTAGTTGCTTTCTCTACAGCTTGGGGCCTGACCTACTGCTCGGTTTGATTTCGAAGTGTCCGTCTCATAGCCTTTAGTAAAGTACAATCTACAGTCGCCTAAGTAGTAAAGTACAATCTATTGCATACCATACAAGGCAGTATGGGGCAGTGCTTATTTGATGGCGGCACTTACTCGCCATGTCACAGCATTATCATAGGGATTATATGGATTTTAGCTGGTGTGACCACGCCAACGGCCACCCCACCACATCCTGCTAATACCCTTAAAAAATGAGTCTAAGGGTAAAAGCCGCGTACGAAAGCAAGATAAAATACGGTTGGAAACTATAGATCAGAACGGATGTTAACACTAGTAATGGAAGGAAAAGAAAGCAAGAGTTTTTTTATTATTATTTTTCAAAACTCGCACATAATATAAACAAAATTTTTATTCACGTTTCTCCGACTTTTTCCAAAACGATTGTTTTACGTACTGGCTCCGCGTTTCATAAGGAAATGGAAGTATGCTGATGGCGAAAAAAATCCTGTTCGAGATAAGGGCTGATTCTGATTGTACTACCCTCAAAACACGAAAAAAGCCAATTTTCGGAAAGTGTGTGTGTGCGCGCGCGCGCGTCCGCGTGTCTATCTATCTGTCTACGTGTCTTGTGTAGAATTTTTTTTATGGCGAACGATAACTGCCGCAAATTCAAACAGAATCAAATAATGTTTTGCATATATGTCTGAATTGTAGAGGGCTCAAGGTCTATTGATTTTGGTGAAGATCGGTTAAAGGGAAGGGGTGGTTTACCTGCAACGATTTATGTTTTAACAAAGAGTAAAGTACTTAAATTTGATAAAGTATCCTGACAAGAAGTTCATAATAATCCACTGTAGAAAGGTAGATGAAATATCTATAAATGAAAAGGGTAGTGCAAGGGGGAGGGGTAATTTTCTGTAAATGAAAATTATAGTTGAATGGGGAAGGGGATAATTTTTACTTCCATATTCCTTAAGGAATGGAAGTATGGTGATGGCAAAAAAAATCGTGTTCGAGATTATTGCAGATTCTGATTCTACTACACTCAAAACATGAAAAAAAGTCGTTTTCCGAAAAGTGTCTGTGTGTGTGTCTGTCTGTCTGTCTGTCTGTCTGTGTGTGTGTCTGTTTGTCTGTCTGTCTGTGTCTGTAGATTTTTTTTCTATGGCAAACGATAACTGCCGCAAATTCAAACAGAATCAAATAATGTTTTGCATGCAGCCCTGATTTGCAGAGTTCTCAAGATCTATTGTTTTTGGTGAAGTTCGGTTGAGGGAAAGGGGTAGTTTACCGGCAACGTTTTTTTAACAAGGGTATTTTCTATGGCAAACGATAACAGCCGCAAATTCAAACAGAATCAAATAATGTTTTGCATACAGCCCTGATTTGTAGAGTACTCAAGACATATTGTTTTTGGTGAAGATCGGTTAAGGGGAAGGGGTAGTTTACCTGCAACGTTTTTTTATCAAGCGTATTTTCTATGGCAAACGATAACAGCCGCAAATTCAAACAGAATCAAATAATTTTTTGCATACTTCCCTGAATTGTAGAGGTCTCAATGACTTTCGATTTTGGTGAAGATCGGTTAAGGGGAAGGGGTAGTTTACCAGCAACCTTTTACGTTTTAACAAGAGTTAAGTACTTGAAAATTTATTTAAACTTTTTGAAACAATGGTAATTGTTAAAAATAAAATAATTTTTTACTTCCATATTCCTTAAGGAATGGAAGTATGGTGATGGCAAAAAAAATCGTGTTCGAGATTATTGCAGATTCTGATTCTACTACGCTCAAAACATGAAAAAAAGTCGTTTTCCGAAAAGTGTCTGTGTCTATAGATTTTTTTCTATGGCAAACGATAACTGCCGCAAATTCAAACAGAATCAAATAATTTTTTGCATACAGCCCTGACTTGTAGAGTACTCACGACCTATTGTTTTTGGTGAAGATCGGTTAAGGGAAAGGGGTAGTTTACCCGCAACGGGTTTTTTTTATCAAGGGAAATTTTTTTTTTTGGCAAACGATAACAGCCGCAAATTCAAACAAAATCAAATAATGTTTTGCATACAGCCCTGAATTGTAGAGTTCTCAAGACCTATTGTTTTTGGTGAAGATCGGTTAAGGGAAAGGGGTAGTTTACCTGTAACGTTTTATGTTTTAACAAGGGTATTTCCTATGGCAAACGATAACAGCCGCAAATTCAAACAGAATCAAAAGATTATTTGCATACAGCCCTAAATTGTAGAGTTCTCAAGATCTGTTGTTTTTGGTGAAGATCGGTTGAGGGGAAGGTGTAGTTTACCTGCAACGTTTTTTATCAAGCGTATTTTCTATGGCAAACGATAACAGCCGCAAATTCAAACAGAATAAAATAATTTTTTGCATACGTCAGTGAATTGTAGAGTACTCAAGGTCTTTAGATTTTGGTGAAGATCGGTTAAGGGGAAGGGGTAGTTTACCTGCAACCTTTTACGTTTTAACAAGAGTAAAGTACTTGAAAATTTATTTAAACGTTTTGAAACAATGGTAATTGTTGAAAATAAAATAATTTTGTTGCCAGGTAACAAAAATAAAGTCATTTTGATTATAAAATATAAATATTTACAACAAGAAAAGAATTTTCAGTTTTCAAAATTTAAATATATTTTTATAAAACAATGGGTTCTTCATTGAGGTGGGGACCATGTCACTCACTCCATCTCAAGCCTCTCCCATTTTGCAGAAAAAGAGGACCCTGTCAAGGCTGATACTTTGACGACAGTGACAGGGCTTTCCACCAAATTCAGCAGAGTGACAGGTAGGCCCAACTCTGATTGGCTCCTCAGATTTCCCCAGCGTTAGTAGGTTCTATGAAAATATTTTATTTCAAAAATGATTTTAAATATAAATCTTAGATATGTTTTATAAATCTAATGTTTTATGTTTTAACATGGGTAATTTTTTACTTCCATATTCCTTAAGGAATGGAAGTATGGTGATGGCAAAAAAAATCGTGTTCGAGATTATTGCAGATTCTGATTCTACTACACTCAAAACATGAAAAAAAGTCGTTTTCCGAAAAGTGTCTGTGTGTGTGTCTGTGTGTCTGTCTGTCTGTCTGTAGATTTTTTTCTATGGCAAACGATAACTGCCGCAAATTCAAACAGAATCAAATAATTTTTTGCACACAGCCCTGATTTGCAGAGTACTCGCGACCTATTGTTTTTGGTGAAGATCGGTTGAGGGAAAGGGGTAGTTTACCTGCAACGGTTTTTTTTTAGCAAGGGTAATTTTGTTTGTTTGGCAAACGATAACAGCCGCAAATTCAAACAGAATCAAATAATGTTTCGCATACAGCCCTGAATTGTAGAGTTCTCAAGATCTGCTGATTTTGGTGAAGATCGGTTAAGGGAAAGGGGTAGTTTACCTGTAACGTTTTATGTTTTAACAAGGGTATTTCATATGGCAAACGATAACAGCCGCAAATTCAAACAGAATCAAAAGATTATTTGCATACAGCCCTAAATTGTAGAGTTCTCAAGATCTATTGTTTTTGGTGAAGTTCGGTTGAGGGAAAGGGGTAGTTTACCTGCAACGTTTTTTTAACAAGGGTATTTTCTATGGCAAACGATAACAGCCGCAAATTCAAACAGAATCAAATAATGTTTTGCATACAGCCCTGATTTGTAGAGTACTCAAGACCTATTGTTTTTGGTGAAGATCGGTTAAGGGAAAGGGGTAGTTTACCTGCAACGTTTTTTTATCAAGCGTATTTTCTATGGCAAACGATAACAGCCGCAAATTCAAACAGAATCAAAAGATTATTTGCATACAGCCCTAAATTGTAGAGTTCTCAAGACCTATTGTTTTTGGTGAAGATCGGTTGAGGGAAAGGGGTAGTTTACCTGCAACGTTTTTTTAACAAGGGTATTTTCTATGGCAAACGATAACAGCCGCAAATTCAAACAGAATCAAATAATGTTTTGCATACAGCCCTGATTTGTAGAGTACTCAAGACCTATTGTTTTTGGTGAAGATCGGTTAAGGAGAAGGGGTAGTTTACCTGCAACGTTTTTTTATCAAGCGTATTTTCTATGGCAAACTATAACAGCCGCAAATGCAAACAGAATCAAATAATGTTTTGCATACGTCCCTGAATTGTAGAGGTCTCAATGACTTTCGATTTTGGTGAAGATCGGTTAAGGGGAAGGGGTAGTTTACCTGCAACCTTTTACGTTTTAACAAGAGTAAAGTACTTCAAAATTTATTTAAACTTTTTGAAACAATGGTAATTGTTAAAAATAAAATAATTTTGTTGCCAGGCAATAAAATTATAATTTTTTCATTTTAATGTAATATAATATTTTTCATTTAATACAGCAATAAAAAGGCAGGTAAGACACAGCCTGGCTGTTTGGCTGAAAATGATTTTAAATATAAATCTTAGAATATGGAAGTCATGTATGGTTCTCCATACCGATATTATATGACGAACCATAACTGCGGTAAATTCAAACAGAATCAAATAATTTTTTACATATGTGCCTGAGCTATAGAGAACTCAATGTCTGTTGATTTTGGTGAAGATCGGTTACGGGGAAAGGGCAGTTTACCTGAAACATTTTTTGTTGTAACATGAGTAAAGTACTTAATTTTGATAAAGTATCCTGATAAGATCTTAATAATCCACTGTAGAAACGTAGATGAAATGTCTATAAATGAAGAGGCTAGTTGAACGGGCTGGGGGTAATTTTCTATAAATCAAAATTATAGTTGAAGGGGGAGGGGATAATTTTTGGCAACAAAGAAGTATTTTTTTGTTAAAATTCCTTCCCTGGCTGTTTGGCTGAAAATGATTTTAAATATAAATCTTAGAATATGGAAGTCATGTATGGTTCTCCATACCGATATTTATATGTGTACTACGTTATCGGCAACAAAGAAGTAGTTTGTTGTTAAAATTCCTTCCCGGGCTGTTTGGTCGTGGTCCAGCGTTTTCTGGAAAACCAGACGTTTCGGCAGTGCCATCGACTGCTATCATCAGTGAAAATCGAGTGCGCTAACGTGAGGCGGTATACGTTAGTGACCACAGTATTGTGGTTAAGGCTGAAGCAAGAAGTAGAAAGAAGTAGTTTTTATGGAAATATTTCATTTCTAAAATGATTTTAAATACGAGAACATGTAATAAATGTTAGAACATGGAAGTCATGTATGGTTCTCCATACCGATATTTTTCACAAGTGACGAGATCTGTCAACCTACGTCTACCAGCACGAACTACCCCACTTGTTAGGTAAGACTGAGTCTCGATTTAGAAATGATGAATATGGAGTACGTTATCAGTCCCTTTTATCTTCTCGATAATACCCAGTACCGGAACAGGTAGAAATTTAAAAATACACAACAGTGTAGATAAGTTTACATAAAAATTCTAACGGCTATAGATCGACACTAAGTCTAGTCCGTTAAACGTACAGTGTACGTCGACAGCACTTCACGCATTCATACCCTCCCGTGTTCTAGTGTTTTAAAAATGAATGTCGATAAATATTTACGCGTTCACATACAGGGAACAAGAGAAGTCAAAAGCTGTATTGATCTATAAGTCGTCCCCTAAACGATCAATAATATTGTCAATATTCGCTTCAATATTGACGGAGGACCATATTGATGGAAATATTGATCGTCTAGGAGCGTATTGAAGCGTCCTATCAATATTGACGGATATTGATAGGAAATTATATTTTCTGTCAATATTGAAGAACCGTTTGAACATCTAGGAGGTTTATTGTCAATATTTCCTTCAATATCAGTTGCCTGTGAGACCGCGAAGTGAGAACATGGCTGACCCACCGAGCTCCCCTTCTAGTGATCAGGGTTCCGTTCGGGATCGGGATTTCACAACCCTGCATAAGCTATAAAGCGGCATATCGTGATTATCCGGAATTGTGGCGTGTGAAGACAAAAGATTATTTTAACAAAAACAAAAAAGCAACTGCTATGCAAAAAATTGTTGATGCATTGAAACAATGTAAACCATCTTTACGGTTGAACAATTAAAAAAGAGAATTAACGCTTTACGCACCAAATTCAACAAGGACTATAAACATATCGAAAGTATGAAACGGTCAGGTGTAGCGGCGGAAGACATCCCAGAACCCAACGCTTGGTACTACAACGATCAGATGTTCATTAAAGGTCAGTTGGAGATAGCAGAAACTCAAAGTTCGGAGGTGAGTATAAAAGCTTCAAGTACTTATTCTATTCATATTAACCTATACGACTGGTATCTTCTGAGGGGGATTAATAGTAATAATAATACACATTAGCTAGATACAAACTTGAGAAAAGCTTAGTAATATTCAAGAACGATAACAAACTTTATTTGATGCTAATGTAAACAGTTATTTTGCCAGGAAACTGAGCCGGAATTGTTGAAATATTCGCAAAAGTCATCCCTTATTTTCTTCGCTTCAACTGCTGAATTGCCTCTGGTTGTTTGAAGTCGTATCATCTGTTGTGTTTCTTGTCTCCACGAACCTTCTTCGATTGTGCCACTTGCAGTATTTTCATAATCAACAACCTCGCGTTGCACGTAGTACCCACTATTTCTTTCAGACAAGTAGTTGTGTAGATGACAACAAGCCATCACTATAGTTCGAATTTAATGGCTCGTTGGAATACTTTGAACCTTGATGTTAAATCTCCAAATCCACTTTCAACAATCCTGCGTGCTCTGGACAATCTATAGTTGAAAATACGTTTTGCATCCGTCAGAACTGCTCTGTTGTAGGGCTTCATAAAATTTGGCAGTAGTTGAAAAGCTTCATCCCAACAAACACGTAGGGAAACTTTTTATTTGTGCCCGGTAATTCTCGTGGATCAGGAATGCTTAATTGGTTTTGAGAAAATTTTTGCCAAAATATCGTGTTCTTCAAAACTCCACCGCTGATATTCTTCCATTTGCGCCAACATCAATCATGATAAACTGATATTTTGCATTGACAATTGCCATGAGCACAATGCTGTAAGATCCTTTATAGTTGTAGTAGTAAGAACCAGAATGGGGGGGGGTTTTGTATCGATACATGTTTGCCATCAACACTACCTATACAGTTATGAAAGTTCCATCGTTCTTCAAACTCCTGGGCCAGCTGAATCCAATCCTCTGCAGTCTTGGGTACCTGAAAAAAAAAAACAAAAAGTGTCACTACTTTCCTTCACAAACAGTTAGGAAATGCTAACGGACGGTGACCACACAGTGGTTTCCATTACACATCAAAATTTCTAAACACTACTTGAGGCATTGCCCTGTAATGCATGAATTACTGTTCAATATGTTTCTTTTATTAATATGGATTTTTTTTATTTTTACTAGTTTGTTTCTTTATGTTGCAGAGCCGGACTTTAACTGATGAAAAATGCCTAGAACATCTGCTGACCAGCCATCGTCATCCCCTACTGCTCCTCCTCCTCCATCAAAGAGAAAGAAACAATCTTCACAAGATTCTACTCAGGAACTAGTTGGTTTAGCTACTGCATATTTCAAAAAGCCTGAAAGTGAATCGGAAATGGTAGCTAGGGGATGGGGTATCAAACTAAGCAGATTGGCTCCAGACCAGAGACGTTTTGCAGAAAAAATTATTAATGACACCTTGTTTGAAGCAGAACTGGGCACATTAACAAGGTATGGAGTGCGGTTTTTAACGCCATCGCAATCCATGTTGTCACCTTCGCCTTCCGTGTCACCAGCACCTATCTACAGGTCACTGTACTCTTCCTCAAGCTATGGATCATCTCCATCACCCAACGGATTCCACCATAATATGAATCACGCATCATTACCTAATTACATGAACTCACATAATTTCAGCACATACAACAAACAATTCCAGAAAACCCTTCAACAACCAACCGTCTGGAGCATGTAGAGGTTGCTGATGGGGAAACTGCGGGAGATTTTTTTTCTAAATTTTCTTCATTTTAAGATAATGATCTAATAATTATAATTTTAATAATTTTATAATAACTTCTCTTGACAAATAAATACTTTGTAATCCTGTTTACGTCTTTTTGAGTAAAATTTTTAAACTGCCTATATACTTTGCAGTCTGGTTGTACTTGTGCTTATTTTCTATTTTTTACTTTATTTTCTATTTTTTACTTTCTGCTTATTGTCTAGAAGAATAATGAAAAATTAATACATACCTGAATATTGCATCTCAGTGCTTGTGTTATTGCTTCGCAGGTTTCTATAATGATGTTTTCCAATGTCTGAGGGGCGATTGCACACATAAACTTCATGTCTTCCAAATCCATTCCAGACGCTAGGTATCTCAATGTTATAGAAAGTCTTTGGCTTGCAGGGTTAGCTTCGCGCATAACAGTGTCTTTTTTCTGGATGTTGGGCCTAACTAGCTCTAATAAAGTTTGAAAGCCATCTTCGTCCATTCGAAGAAAATTTTTGTAGTCGTCCGGTTCTGTAGAACGCAAAAAATTCAGCAAATGTTCGTGTGTAAAGCGGCTTTTCAGCTTGTACCACTCTTTGGACCAGCGTCTATTTCTCTTTCTCTTTGATTTTTTTTGTTCGCACAGTGAAAGAGTCAATGCTAGAAAACCCAAATCCGAACTGGAAAACATTTCGAAATTCACAACAAGAACACCACTGAAACAGCCCCGACCATGCAGCACGAATATTTTTGCCAGAATGAGTATTGGTGAGAATATTGATGCGTTTTGAAGCATATATTGATGCGCGCTTCAATATAGAGCGTCAATATTGAAGCGAATATTGACAATATTATTTATCGTTTAGGGGATACTTAAAACTGCGTCACCTGTAGGTCTAGGTCTCGTCTATGCCCGGACTTTGAGGCTTCTACACCAGTCTCCTTTCAGAAATCGTCGGCCAGTATAGGTCCGACAGTCGTTGCTGAACAGTAAGCTCCGCGGACCCAATCCATCAATTACCCCCACTTACAAGTACAGCTAAGTTATCTAGAGAGAAGAGAGGGGGGACGACACGATAACAGTCACTGTCTCACTTCCATATTTTGTTTTTGCTAGCGGGGGTCCTACAGTCTACGCCGCATCCCGCGTTTCGATAGCCAGTTCCTTCCAGTCATCATCTTCAATAGCTCGATCTCTCACGCTTTTCCTAATTCCGGTTATCCATTGTGTTGTCAGTCTTCCTTTTCTCCTCCTGTTTTGTGGTGTGTAAGTCAACGCTTTCTTCTTTGGCCATCGCTTCTCCTCCATCATCATTACAGCAACTGTCTGGATTCTATTCTTTCTGCTGTTGTAAATACGCGCCCTGTTTTCCTTCTTATATCTTCGTTTCTAACATGTTGAATTCTAGAAACATTACACGCTCTTCTTAAGAAGTCCATTTCCACAGTTTCTATCATCTTTTTCTCTGTATCTGAAAGTTGCCAGCATTCGCAGCCATAAGTTAAAATGGGCTCCACAATAGTTGTGTAGATTGTAAGTTTAGTTTGAAGTTTCATTTTGTTCGACCAAAGTAACGAGTTTAGCAAACGAATAGCCTTTTTCCCTGCTGTATCCTATTTTTGATGTCATTTTTTGTTGTTCCATCTTCTGAAATAATATGAAGAACTCCAACGCAAATATGACATTGAACCAAATGAGGCAGCACCATTTATACATCACCGTGAATTCTTTAGCCAACTCCCAAATGCTAACCTGAAACTCTTCGACCATAATAAGACAAAAACAGAGTCAAATGAAGCCGAGCTTCGTCAAGCAGCCTTACACACTGTACAAAAACGTTTTCCCGCTGAGCAGTGGATACGAATCTACACAGACGGATCCTCTATACCATCTACAGGGGCAACAGGGGCTGGTTTCTACAGCTCTCTATTTGAAGGTCACCTCGCTGTAGGAGGCCGGCTAAGCAACTATGACGGAGAGGTAGCAGCCATAAAGGCAGCATCTATTGAGCTTGCCAAGATCTCACCACCTAACAAAGCCGTCTTCCTCATAGATTCGACTGCAGCGATTCAAAACGTGACCTCAAATGGTGACACAAACTGCTCCCTGACAATTAAGTGTAGGCGAGAACTGCAGAACCTTGTACAATTAGGCTGGCAGATTGAACTGCAATAGGTACCCAGCCATGTCAACATCATGGGAAATGAAAAAGCCGACATCCTCGCCAAAATGGGCGCAGCACTGCCTCAGCCGGAGACCCCCAGCTCATATGCATCTGCGAAAGCAAGAATAAACTCTTCAATAAGCCTATGGCTAAAAGAAAAACAATTAAGAGCCTGTGTGGGAAAAAGATGGGCAACATTGGTTACGGACGGCCCCATCAACAGAACTCTACCCCAAGCAACTAGTGTTGCTCTTTTTAGAACTACAACCGGTCATGACTACCTGGCCTCCCACCTGCACCGCATTGGCGTGTTGTCGTCTCCTGAATGTGTTCCCTGTGGATACGCTTCCATGAATGCAGATCACCTAATTGCATGTCCAGCCTTGATCTCAGACACGCAAGTCCAAGACGAAGATGGTACGGCAAGGCTCTCACGTCTCTACTGGTCAGCGCGCCGCCTAATGGCCCAACAACCAAGGGTGGGCGTTGGCTAGTAAGTAAGTAAGTCTTCTGAAATAATGCTTCTCAAATATTTGAATTCGCTACACTTTCCGATTCTATGGATTTGCCCTATATGGAAGTCCCTATATAAGGACTTCCATATTATCTTCCAAATAAATGAAAATTTTGTTAGTCTCATAACTGAGCAGCTCTAAGCCACTGTTCAATTTCGGAGGGAGCCACAGAGTAGTTGGGGAGGGATTGTCGCAAACGGCGCCCTTTTTCTCAACTGATCGCCAACGCATGCAAACGGGGACCTGCTCCCGACCGTCCTGGTGCTACCGTGGCAAACGAGCGACATGAAACGCATAATCCAAGCGCTCATCCGGGCAGCTCCTAATTATATTCTTTTTTACCGTTCGAAGCCAGTGTAAAATTGTAGGCGTCATATTTCTCTCTTTCTCTATCTCCTCCTGTCTTCTTCCGGTGTCTGTCTGTCTGACTATCTCACACAAACGTGCGACTGATACATACAAAGACGTACCGGGATCGAAAATAAAGATGCGCGAGTTTTACGTTCAGCGTGGCGTTGTGGGTAACATAGAATATAATTACATTTCGGTTTGAAAAAAAAAGAACCCGATTTCTGAACTGCTCGATTCTCAAGTAAAATATAAGCGGGGGTTACAAAAATGTCGGCGTTCTCCCTGCATTAACATTAGTTTCAGTATCAGTTTCCACGGATTCCAAGCGGTCATATATGAGACGATGTTCGTCTGTCACAATGGAGGGGAGGTGGGCGAGAATTCTAATACGCGATACTAGCGATCGTGACAATGTACTTCGCGTTAGACGTGCGAGCTGCTACTCTACGGGAAGACGATATAACCCAGTCGCGTGTCTAGTGATAAATACGAGGCCAACGGGTCTATAAACTTGGAAAGTGACGACAGAAGAGGGGAGGACGTTACCCAGGCCTTCGAGATGTAAACATGGAGAAGGATGGCAAGGGATACCTGGAAGGATACAGTTACGGATTGGGGAGCTGCTTGGAAAAGTAGGAGTTAAAAGAAGAGTTTTGGATATCATCAGGGCCAGGAACAGATATCATTTGGCAAACATAAGGTAATGATGGTACAAACTTTGGAGGGGCTGGTAAATGGAAAGCGTAACAGAGGACGAATGAGAGGTCAGACGATGGACGATCTACGGATGGTATAGGCCTATCAAGAAATGAAGCGACTGGCCCAGGATAGGAAAGCACGGAGTGAGCATGGTTTTTAAGACCTGACCTTAGGCAGAAAATATGAATGGGCCTGTACATTGTAATACGTTTACGTTACTACTATAGTCTGCACATACGATCCCACCCATAGACTTTCTCTCTGTCTGTCTCTCTCCCTCACCATCACACACACACACACACACAGCAGTATTAATCATCATCCGCCCGACATAGGCGTTCTGCAATAACGTATTTTAATTTCGACCGACAAGTTAATCTGTAACAGATAAGGGCTGTAAGAATGATGACGGGACAGTGTAGAGTAGAGGGCCGTCATTAGGTGCGAGGGCGTTGTTGAATTAACTAAGCCCACACACACAGCCCCCCCCCACGCCACCACCACGCCGGGTATTCCTAGAAACACGATCATCGCTACACTATACTGTATTTTGTTATAATTCAATAAAACCCGTACGTATACGTAACTTAATGCGCACTCTGAGGAGGCGCACGCACTCGCGTTCACGCCCACACGCGTGTCTACTCACATAGTGTCCGCTTTTATACCGTTCATAGGAAATTCGGCCGAACATTGCATCAACTTATTTTATTCAAAGATAAAACCCCAAAATTTTCAAACTATACCACCGAAGTTTCGCATGATATTTAAAACTTCCAGCTGATAGTTCCAATGGCCTAACAGTGTCCACCTTACTGGGCATCTACACCGTAATGGGCTCTGTACAGGTAGGAGGTATATCTGAATATGGTCTTACAATTCCGAACCGTGTACCTTGTTTGTCTTGTGAATTATACGGTGAGGAAACTAGACGATGGGTTCGGGAAACTCTACCTAATAAGTTGAGAGAAGATGGGACGATTAATATTAAAAAAGTGAAAAATAAAAAGCTGAGAGAGAAATGCTGACAGGCGGTGGTGGACTGTGTTATTATTATGTTAACAGTGAAGACTGTAAGCGAAAGTTAGGAATCTTTTATGAAAACTGTCCTTAATCAAGCAGAAGAAACTTGTGAAACGAGGAAAGTATATAAACAAAACACAGAAAACGAAATGGTAGGATAGTGAAGTAAAAGAGGAAGTTAAAAGTAAATAACATGTAAAAGACAGACGTCTTGAAAAAAAAAACAGAGAAGGAGGAAACCCTACAGGATAACACTGAGTTCAGACGATAGCAACAGAAGGAAGTTGAGAATTTAGATTCACAGCGGAAAGTAGTTACGAGCATAAAACAAGTTTAGATATTTAGGCTCATAGTTTAGAAAAATTCCACAACAGAAGACGGTATCAGGAATAGATTGGGGTGAATCCGAAGCTCATTCAAGCAGGCAAATGCTGTTCCAAAATTTCATCACAAAATAAGTAACAGCTTAATTATATTATGACATGTGGTGCGGAAACTTGGCCACTGAACGAAAATAGTAAAGATAACACTATACAGGCAGAAATAGACGTTTTAATGAGAAACTGTTGAGTCGAACCTGAAGATAGATTAACCAACGAGGAAGTCAGCACACTGAGAAGGGGAGAAGAAAGGGGCACATGAAGGACACTTTGTGAAGAGAAAAGACTATGTAGTAGGGATAAAAAGAACGGGCCCAAAGTGACGGTGTCCAAGATACTGAGTTCCTGACAATATCAATAGACGGAAGGTGAGAATTACAGACCCGAATCTAACCAAACTTTTGTATTAAAGGTGCCGGTGGCTGGAGTTTAATGGGGTGAAGAACGCGAGGACGACTCATGGTTAACGCGACAGCGAAGACGGAACTATATATATACAACGTTAAAAACAACTTGCGAAGAATATACATTTTTTACACACTTGGGACATTTATAGGAGAAATGTCACGTGGCGCAAGGCAACTGTGTGGAAGGGATCATTCACTCGCGAACACCGTATAAGAAATATACAGTGTGCCGTTGATTTGGAAGAGAAGGGGGCAGTAAGACAGAGAAAGTGGGAGAGGGAGAGAAAGTGGGAGTGGGAGTCTCCACTCTGCGCATACTGAAATAGGTGATGGCTTTTTCAAAGTTGTCAGGCTATAGCGGACGCACTCTAGGAGAACAGACACGAATAGGGTGGGTCTTGAGAGACAGGAAAAGACAACAGTCTTATTTGATCATAATGATAATGATTATGATATTTTTACAGACACAATATTGTAAAATATTAAGTATAGTCCAGACTTCTATATGGACTCGAGTGTTGGACTCAGAAAGAGACCATAGTTAAACGGCTGGACGTTCTAAAACTGTAGGTGCATAGATAATCGTGGGCCCAACATGTCCCCAATGGAAAGGTGTTGAGAAGAACAAACAGTGAAAGGGAACTAACGGGAACCATTAACTGCAGGCGGATTGCTTATTTTGGTACATTTATTGAGTGGTGAGAAATATATAGGCTACGAGGTATTACGACTAATTCCGAAGGGCAAAATTCTTGAACAACGGAGTAGGGCGAGAAGACGAACGAGCTGTCTCGACAACGTGAAAGAGTGGACTGAAGCAAGAAGTACTGAACAACCTTAGCAGAAAATCGTCAAGCTCTAGTTGTAACGATCGCCACCACGTACGCAAGACAGGACAGGGCACATAGAAGGAAGATGATGTAATGATCGCCACCACGTACGTAAGACAGGACAGCGCACATACAAGGAAGATGAATGTTATGATCGCCACCAAGTACGTAAGACAGGACAGGGCACATACAAGGAAGATGAATGTTATGATCGCCACCATGTACGTAAGACAGGACAGGGCACACAGAAGGAAGATGATGTTATGATGAACGACACAATGAGTTCTAATATGAGAGATACGCGTTGACTGATAATAACGTTACTCATGGTTTTGACGAGCGTCAAAGTGGTTTACCGTAGGAAGCAAAACCGTAACGCACAAGACAAAATATTAAACGAAACAAACATGCGTTACTCTCATTGTCTGTACTGTGTTGTTTTTAATTCGCCCGCATAAATTTACAGTTACGCGTGGCTGCTCACCCCTCGGCGATGCAGAGGGACGTTAGTTACAGTTGTAATCAATGAAACTAGACCAGACCATTGAGCAACGCGCGTATGAATGACTACCGCCGCGTCTCGCTCTGACCCAACACGACACACTTCTCATCAATTCACAACATAATGTAGAACCCTTACGCTTCAAGCATAATGTTTTCTCTCTTCTCAGAATTTCGCTTCCCATAAGAGCCATCTCTGGACAGTGGTGTATTTTGAATTTGGCCTTAGAGAGGAGGTCCGGTCGAGTCGGCATCATACAAAAGAAAAACCAACTAATCAATAACCAATAATCAAAAGACTAATCAATAGTACTATCTTTAAAGTGGCTGAAAAAGTGAAAACATCCTGAAATCTATCCTATTAAAGTAAACGCGTTAATAAAAATAAACCTTATTGAAACAGTTTACAAGACACTTATTGACTGAATTGGTTTTTCTATATTTTTTAAATTTAAAATGTACACGCATATTCTGTGTTGTAAAGCTGTTTGTACATTTATAAAAGAGTTATTACTGTATTAGCGTACACAGCTGAAAAAATAATAAAAGAGCCTACAAAGTAAGAGACTGGCAACATTCCTCGTCAACTTTTTGACCTTCTGGAAATGGAGAGAGACAGATAAATGGCAAACGGTCGAGTTAAAACTGAGAACTCGCCTCGCTCGTTCAATTACGTTTTAATTATCTGGGCTGTAGTGTTATCTACGATTTTGAGTGGGGATTTTGATAGTAAACTCCTAGCCATGTGTGGCACAAATAGTGAGAACCTTGAAAGGAAAAGACCTACAGGAAACGCCATATAAATTTTATAGGATCACTGCTGTAACTGTATACACGGCAACGTCCCTGTTGGCACACAAGCCAAGGAAATGAAATGTCTTAGGAGAGTGAAAGGGTGTACGGAAAGGGATAGGCGAGGAATGAGCATATCCAAAAGATATATACAACTTTTTCAGTCAAAAATTAAACGATCAGAGAGAAAAGTGTAGCAAGACAAAATACATGGTCACAGGACAGGAAACTAGAGAAGGAGAGAGCGTCCAAATTGACAACTATTCCTTCGAAAAAGTCAACAGCTTTGTTTATTTAGGATGCCAAGTTAACTCCGATGGGGAAATGACAGAAGAAATAAAGCGAAGAATCACCTCAGCTAATAGGTGCTTCTTTGGTCTCGGAACCCTGTTCCAGAGCAGAATAATTGCCAGTAGCATTGAAGCTGCTTCTGTATATAAAACACTGATCCGCCCAGTTCTCACCTATGGTTCTGAGACCTGGACCTGGAAAGTCTGAGTCAAGCCTGTTCTGTTGGTTGGATTTTGAACGCAAAATCCTCCGAAGTATTTTTGGTCCAATATGTGTGGGAGGTGAATGGAGGAAAAGGACCAACCATGAAGTGAACACACTCTTCTGAATGAACCAGATATTGTGAAAATTATAAAACTTGGTAGACTCACGTGGGCTGGACATGTGATCAGAATGGGGGAGAATGAAATACCCAGAAAGGCACTCACAGAACAGATATATGGCACCAGGAGAGTTGGTAGACCCAAACTACGTTGGGAAGACGATGTGGACTATGATGCGCACCATATTTTTGGGACCCGGAATTGGAGAGCAGGTGCACTTGACCGGGACAACCGGCGGAGGCTGTTAAAGGAGGCCTTGACTCAGTAATGGGTTGTCGCGTCGCTGAAGAAGAAGAAGAAGAAGAAGAAGAAGAAGAAGAAGAAGAAGAAGAAGAAGAAGAAGAAGAAGAAGAAGAAGAAGAAGAAGAAGAAGAAGAAGAAGAGAAAAGTAGAAGACAGAATGGTGAACAATAGAATATCCAAAATAGTCTTATCACTATAAACCAAGGGGAAGATAATCTAGACCTAGGATGCGCTGAGAGTAAGGAAGCCGGAAAAGGCCATTATGATAGTATTCCGTAAAAGGGAAGAAGAAGACGGACAATTATACTTTTACTCGTACATACAGGCCAATTATTATCATCAGGGACGCTTCAATCCTGGGCGGGTTCTGGCCTCTGTCCCAACTCGCCAACTGCCTCTGTCCGAAACACAATCCTCCATTTGCGATTCCTACCCTTTCTGCATCCTGCTGCACTACATGTCTCCACGTCAGCGAGCTTTGGCCTTCCCACTTTCCTTTTGCCATCTGGGTCGTACAGGAAGAGGAGCTTTACAGGGTCCTGGGGGTCCATCCTGACATCACGTTCTGCCCATCTATCTTTATAGTTTTGACTACGGTCATGTCGTGTAGCAGGTTATATGGCTCTTCATTATTTATTTTTCTCCTCGCTTCTTCACTGACCCATATACTGTATTCGTCTCAGTACTTTCCTCTCAAATGTTTCCAGCGCATTCTCAGTGCTTCTGCTCAGAACCCATGTCTCCGATGCATACAGTAGCACTGCGACAACCAGTGTCTTGTATAGGAGACGCTCTTTGTTGCCCTTGGCAGCAATCTGGACACAAATTTCCTTTGCTAGCTGAAGTAAGCTCTGTTAGCACGAACAAGTCTTCTTTTTTGATTTCCTCCTCCATAACGTTTTCATCGACAGACGGGCTAACGGTATATGGAGACGGGGGTGTCAACGGCAAAACGAAGGAAACCAGGAGACCAATCATCCCTGTACCCCTGCCCGTTTCCCGTCCAATCGAATCGCCGCAACGGTTAGACCTTTTTCATACATTGAGCTCCTCTTTTACAGTTTGTTGATCGTCGTACCTATTTAAATTTCCAAACGACATGATACAGGTCGACACAAGTGGCCGACTGAAGTTAATTTGGCCATTCGTGCGGGTCTCCTAGCCAGGAAATGCGACGTCGTTCAATTATCATTTTGCTGTAAACAAAAAAAACTGCAGAAATCCGTTTTCACTGTAAGACAATTTAATTCCAGCATTATCTCACTTTTAGGCGTTGGTTATTCAGTTTGTCCAGCATCCTCCCATGTATCCCAAAATTCGATAATATTCCGTTCTTTTCAAGTTCCCTCGTTCAGCGGTTGCTCTTGACCTATAAAGCAACGCAAGGAAAACATAACACCTGTTACGTAGACCTCAATTCATGTAATGAGGTTTTCTTCTGATAGTTCCTATCCGTTTCGGATGTTGGATACCAAGACCGAGAATACGTAGGAGCGTAAAATGTAATGAGGTAATTAAACATTCTTCCTTGTACTCACACTGATATCCGCATTGTTGAATCGATCTGTAATTGAATCCATGAATTAAAAAACAAAAAAACGTGGATGTTGGATTGGTCAATCGGTTATGTCGATTCTACGGATGTCTATAAAGTTCCTTGTCATCAGTACTACACATGCTGTCCTTGTTGCATACCTATTGCGCTAGTACAGCATACCTTCGTAAAGTAGACAATTGTATCTTCTCAACTCACCGGTTCAACTGAAGGTACACTGAGAAAAATGTCGTGTACTTAGTGATTATAATGTTAAGGTACATATTTTCAAAACAAATATATTCACTAGTATATTCTTCCTGGGGGTCGTGCAATAATCACGTGAGGCTCGAAAGGGGGGGAGGGGTTCGGAAAAAATCACAAAATATCACAAGGGGGGAGGGGGGTGTAGTGAGATGTCACGTGTATTTGTTTTTTCGTTGATCTTCAACAAAGCACAATGCCAACAGCTGATTTGCAAGATACCTATCCAATTGTTAGTGTTGAAGAAAGTCTCGCTAATCCGTGGTCCGAGGACAATATTCATTAAATATGTTCATGTACCAGTACTAGTATATGTTTTTCACAAGATTACACCGTTCCTTTATTATTTTTATGCCAGTCAGAAACAACCTGCAACCTTAATGTCTGTCTGGATATTTTTATCACGGTGCTTAATTTTCCAGAATTAAATTAGATTATACCTGTATTTAAAGATAATATTCTGAAAATGTTTAAGATACTTTGTACCAAAAAAATACACGTGATTTTGGGTTGGGGGGGGGTTAGTCTAAAACCTCACCACATATCACCAAGCGGGAGGGGGGGTTAAAAAATTGCTAAAAAAACATCACGTGATTATTGCACGGCCCCCTGAGCTGCAGAACTCTCTAACAATATTGAACTTAAATTATTATTACTTTAATTACTATTACTACTACATATTGCTTAAATTATTAGTACTACATTGTATACATTTATTATTACATAAATTTTGATTTATAGTTAAAAATCCTTTTTAATTTGATACGCACCATGCAGTTTTGCGAGTTTTATCGAAATTTTCACCCACTTTTTGGACCCTGGCGTTCACAAAATTTTGAAAATTTCAAAAATGAACACTATATCTAGATTGAAGTTTAAATTTCCTTTATTTTCATACCGCCACTTGGGGTTTTGTGATTTTTTTAAATTTTGACTCTTCACATTTTGTCTTCTACCCCCCCCCCCCAGTTTTAGTGAGATCAATCTCAAAAACAATAGGGTTCTGCATGTGTATGCCAAGTTTCATGAAAATCGGTGGATATATTTAAAATTTAGCGTGAGACATTTCAGGAATAGCCACATAGATAAATGCCAAACGGTCGAGTTAAAACTGAGAACTCGCTTCGCTCGTTCAGAGAAAAATGAAACATAAAAGAAAAAAAAGGTGGGCCCCCTTTATCTTGTGATTCCCTAGAATTGGTTAGTCTAGGTACGCCTCTGAGGACAACATAACTTCGTGAGGACAAGGGATTTGTAAGATAATTCGTCGGCGAACGCTGCTAATTTCATTACACTTCGCCATTCCAGATTTAGTAGTTTTTCAGTTCATTTTTATGAACGAAGACAACATGAAACAATGATTTTTAAAGTCTATGTATATCTGCTCTTTCACGACTTAAAAAACAACGCGCCCACGAAACACTACAAATCAATCGGCTGTACTTTTAACAATGATTCTGACAAAGAGTTCATAGAGAGGCGGTTCATTCACGGTTACAGCATAACACGGACCGTGCCGTTGATTCAAGAAGCGTTTGTGAATGGTTTCATTGATCGGCGCCAGTATCCCTTACCGGGGGAGCCGGTCGACGCTCGATGGAGGGTTGGTTTGTTTCATGCACCGGAGATTAATAGCTGTGACACACACTGCTATTGTCCGCTTGTTTCTGCACTCCATTCTTACAATGAAAGGAAACATTAACTGAGATAAATTTTATTTTATGTTTTGTTTTTGTTTTATGAGCATCTTCACCATCTTGTGACAAGATTATTTCGCTATTACGTTCATACAACGAAAACTTGGACTATTTGTTCGAAAATGTATCTGAATATAAGAATTTAAATACTGGGATTGCCCAGTATCGGCTGAATTGATGGGAACCTCTTTGCCGAAAGGATGACTGCCGCATCACCAAACAACTCTGGAAATATAAGCCGAGGGGACGGAGAGGTGTGGGACGTCCGAGGAAACGCTGGAGTGACCAGCTCTAATCTTTGCCTGTTTGAGACCGGAACAAACCATCTTTGGTTTAATCCTTGAAGATGATGATGATGATTTTTTAGCTCCCGTATATAAATGTAATAAATAATTGGACCAACGTTTAAAACGCCTTTGCACATCACAGTTTTTCTAACGCTACTAACAAGAACGAGAAGTTGATGCGTTGATACACACTATCCAAGGTTGTAGTTCTTAATCAAAAGACGGTGAAATTTAAAGCCCTCATGTTTCTTAAAAATAAAAGATTCTTGGCAAAGTTAAATTGAAATTGTTTCAGTGAAATTCAAGAAATTGATCGTACCAAAGAACGACATTAAAATATATTGTTACCGGAGTATCTGTTAGTAAATAACATGTCGATAATGTGGTATACGTTTCAGTCTCTTAAGTGTTCCTACAGTCTTGTGGAATTTACACTTTATTCGAGATCTCTTCATTTTGTGATCGTTTTGATTACTCTGCTCGGATTTCTTCATATTTTGTGGCAAACTGTGCCTCCTACTACTCGTTCTTGGCTTGCTTTAATTTTTTAAAAACCACCTCAGCCCAAGCTAAACGGTACTCAGCAAACATACAAAAAGTATATTATAAAATAGAAACAGTGTGTAGAAAATATAACAGAAACAATGAGACAAAGAAGATTATTATTTTTTGGACATTTATATAGCATGGACGACAATAGGTTAACAAAACAGATCTTCAAATATCTATGGGGAAAGAAGTCAACATCAAGTTGGATTAAAGAATTCAAAAAAGATTTAGAAAAAAATAATATAAACGCAGAAGAAGCAACTGAAAGAGAAGAGTTTCGAGCAAAAGTGTTAAAAATGGAAGGAGTCCAGGGTAGGAGAGAGAAAAACGTAGGTTCAAAGTGGACTGAAGACACGAAGAAGAGACAAAGTGAAAAGATGGATGAAAAAATGTTGGAGATAAAGAAAAGAACATGGAAATAGAAATTGTAATTGGCATGTGGTCCTCAGATGGCCGATACAATAAAAAAAGTAGAAACAGTGCTAATGTGTAACATACGAAGAGTTTAAATAACAACAGAAATCGTGGTATAGAAAAATTAAGTAATAATACTGAGTAATCAAGGAATAATAAACAAATTGTACAATTTTCTCAAAAAAATGGCAGATTAAGTGTAAAACCAAAGAAACAACGGTGGCATTCGTGGAAATACACGAATATTACCCACACACGTCAACTGCACGAAGTGTTATACGAAATATACGAATATTCCCTACACACGTCAACTGCACGAAGTGTTATAGGAAATACCCGAATATTCCCTACACACGTCAACTGCAAGAAGTGTTATAGGAAATACACGAATATTGCCCACACACGTCAACTGCACGAAGTGTTATAGGAAATACACGAATATTGCCCACACACGTCAACTGCACGAAGTGTTATAGGAAATACACGAATATTGCCCACACACGTCAACTGCACGAAGTGTTATAGGAAATACACGAATATTGCCCACACACGTCAACTGCACGAAGTGTTATAGGAAATACCCGAATATTCCCTACACACGTCAACTGCAAGAAGTGTTATAGGAAATACACGAATATTGCCCACACACGTCAACTGCAAGAAGTGTTATACGAAATACACGAATATTGCCCACACACGTCAACTGCACGAAGTGTTATAGGAAATACACGAATATTGCCCACACACGTCAACTGCACGAAGTGTTATAGGAAATACCCGAATATTCCCTACACACGTCAACTGCAAGAAGTGTTATAGGAAATACACGAATATTACCCACACACGTCAACTGCACGAAGTGTTATAGGAAATACACGAATATTGCCCACACACGTCAACTGCACGAAGTGTTATAGGAAATACACGAATATTGCCCACACACGTCAACTGCACGAAGTGTTATAGGAAATACACGAATATTGCCCACACACGTCAACTGCACGAAGTGTTATAGGAAATACACGAATATTGCCCACACACGTCAACTGCACGAAGTGTTATAGGAAATACCCGAATATTCCCTACACACGTCAACTGCAAGAAGTGTTATAGGAAATACACGAATATTGCCCACACACGTCAACTGCAAGAAGTGTTATACGAAATACACGAATATTGCCCACACACGTCAACTGCACGAAGTGTTATAGGAAATACACGAATATTGCCCACACACGTCAACTGCAAGAAGTGTTATACGAAATACACGAATATTGCCCACACACGTCAACTGCACGAAGTGTTATAGGAAATACACGAATATTACCCACACACGTCAACTGCACGAAGTGTTATAGGAAATACACGAATATTGCCCACACACGTCAACTGCACGAAGTGTTATAGGAAATACACGAATATTGCCCACACACGTCAACTGCACGAAGTGTTATAGGAAATACACGAATATTGCCCACACACGTCAACTGCACGAAGTGTTATAGGAAATACACGAATATTGCCCACACACGTCAACTGCACGAAGTGTTATAGGAAATACACGAATATTGCCCACACACGTCAACTGCACGAAGTGTTATAGGAAATACCCGAATATTCCCTACACACGTCAACTGCAAGAAGTGTTATAGGAAATACACGAATATTGCCCACACACGTCAACTGCAAGAAGTGTTATACGAAATACACGAATATTGCCCACACACGTCAACTGCACGAAGTGTTATAGGAAATACACGAATATTGCCCACACACGTCAACTGCACGAAGTGTTATAGGAAATACCCGAATATTCCCTACACACGTCAACTGCAAGAAGTGTTATAGGAAATACACGATTATTCCCAACACACGTCAACGGCAAGAAGTGTTATAGGAAATACACGAATATTACCCACACACGTCAACTGCACGAAGTGTTATACGAAATACACGAATATTGCCCACACACGTCAACTGCACGAAGTGTTATACGAAATACACGATTATTCCCAACACACGTCAACGGCAAGAAGTGTTATAGGAAATACACGAATATTTCCCACACACGTCAACTGCACGAAGTGTTATAGGAAATACACGAATATTGCCCACACACGTCAACTGCAGGAAGTGTTATACGAAATACACGATTATTCCCAACACACGTCAACTGCACAAAGTGTTATAGGAAATACCCGAATATTGCCCACACACGTCAACTGCACAAAGTGTTATAGGAAATACCCGAATATTCCCTAGACACGTCAACTGCAAGAAGTGTTATAGGAAATACACGAATATTGCCCACACACGTCAACTGCACGTAGTTTTATAGGAAATACACGAATATTGCCCACACACGTCAACTGCCCGAAGTGTTATAGGACATACACGAATATTGCTCACACACGTCAACTGCACGAAGTGTTATACGAAATAGACGAATATTGCCCACACACGTCAACTGCAAGAAGTGTTATAGGAAATACACGAATATTACCCACACACGTCAACTGCAAGAAGTGTTATACGAAATACCCGAATATTGCCCACACACGTCAACTGCACGTAGTGTTATAGGAAATACACGAATACTGCCCACACACGTCAACTGCAAGAAGTGTTGTACGAAATACACGAATATTGCCCACACACGTCAACTGCAAGAAGTGTTATACGAAATACACGAATATTCCCTACACACGTCAACTGCAAGAAGTGTTTTAGGAAATACACGAATATTGTCCACACACGTCAACTGCACGAAGTTTTATACGAAATACACGAATAGTGCCCACACACGTCAACTGCAAGAAGTGTTATACGAAATACACGAATATTCCCTACACACGTCAACTGCACGAAGTGTTATAGGAAATACACGAATATTGCCCACACACGTCAACTGCACGTAGTTTTATAGTAAATACACGAATATTGCCCACACACATCAACTGAACGAAGTGTTATAGGACATACACGAATATTGCCCACACACGTCAACTGCACGAAGTGTTATACGAAATACACGAATATTGCCCACACACGTCAACTGCAAGAAGTGTTATACGAAATACATGGATATTGCCCACACACGTGAACTGCACGTAGTGTTATAGGAAATACACGAATATTGCCCACACACGTCAACTGCACGAAGTGTTATTAGAAAACAAGAGGGGAACAAATATTACAAAAAATTAATCAAATACGGTTACCTAAAGCACCAAAACGGAAACGAAAAACGGAATATAATATTAATGCCAAAAATATTACACGTTATCTTGAAATACACGAACTACAGACAGGAATAAAGGAAGGTTGGATGTATTGCGTCGGTGCTGTACAATGATAATGTAAGAAACGAAGACACAAGAGTCAGAACGAAAATTGAAAAAGGATTTCCGTCGCAATAGACAAGAAACGATCAATTTGGTACAGCTCAATCCTTCAATTGGGGTCATCAGAAAGAAGACGTGCCGAAGAATGTGGAATAAAGGGATTAGAAAGCCGGTTGAAATACAAAGTTCATGAATGGTGTTTGGGCACTGGACAATGTCAAAAGACACTGCAATCCGATACAACACTCTAGTGAATCGACCATTAACTGGGGTCATCAGAAAGAAGACGTCCAGAAGAATGTGGAATAAAGGGATTAGAAAGCCGGTTGAAATACCAAGTTCATGAATGGTGTTTGGGCACTGGACACTGTCAAAGGACATTGCAATCCGATACAACACTCTAGTGAATCGACCATTAACTGGGGTCATCAGAAAGAAGACGTCCAGAAGTATGTGGAATAAAGGGATTACAAAGCCGGTTGAAATACCATGTTCATGAATGGTGTTTGGGCACTGGACAATGTCAAAACACATTACAGTCCGATACAACACTGTAGTGAATCGACCATTAACTGGGTTCATCAGAAAGAAGACGTCCAGAAGAATGTGGAATAAAGGGATTAGAAAGCCGGTTGAAATACCAAGTTCATGAATGGTGTTTGGGCACTGGACAAAGTGAAAAGACATTGCAATCCGATACAACACTCTAGTGAATCGACCATTAACTGGGGTCATCAGAAAGAAGACGTCCAGAAGCATGTGGAATAAAGGGATTTAGAAAGCCGGTTGAAATACCATGTTCATGAATGGTGTTTGGGCACTGGACAATGTCAAAAGACATTGCAATCCGATACAACACTGTAGTGAATCGACCATTAACTGGGTTCATCAGAAAGAAGACGTCCAGAAGCATGTGGAATAAAGGGATTAGAAAGCCGGTTGAAATACCAAGTTCATGAATGGTGTTTGGGCACTGGACAAAGTGAAAAGACATTGCAATCCGATACAATACTGTAGTGAATCGACCATTAACTGGGGTCATCAGAAAGAAGACGTCCAGAAGCATGTGGAATAAAGGGATTAGAAAGCCGTTTGAAATACTATGTTCATGAATGGTGTTTGGGCACTGGACAAAGTGAAAAGACATTGCAATCCGATACAATACTGTAGTGAATCGACCATTAACTGGGGTCATCAGAAAGAAGACGTCCAGAAGTATGTGGAATAAAGGGATTAGAAAGCCGGTTGAAATACCATGTTCATGAACGGTGTTTGGGGACTGGACAATGTCAAAAGACATTGCAATCCGATACAATACTGTAGTGAATCGACCATTAACTGGGGTCATCAGAAAGAAGACGTCCAGAAGTATGTGGAATAAAGGGATTACAAAGCCGGTTGAAATACCATGTTCATGAACGGTGTTTGGGCACTGGACAAAGTGAAAAGACATTGCAATCCGATACAATACTGTAGTGAATCGACCATTAACTGGGGTCATCAGAAAGAAGACGTCCAGAAGTATGTGGAATAAAGGGATTAGAAAGCCGGTTGAAATACCATGTTCATGAACGGTGTTTGGGCACTGGACAAAGTGAAAAGACATTGCAATCCGATACAATACTGTAGTGAATCGACCATTAACTGGGGTCATCAGAAAGAAGACGTCCAGAAGTATGTGGAATAAAGGGATTAGAAAGCCGGTTGAAATACCATGTTCATGAACGGTGTTTGGGCACTGGACAATGTCAAAAGACATCGCAATCCGATACAATACTGTAGTGAATCGACCATTAACTGGGGTCATCAGAAAGAAGACGTCCAGAAGTATGTGGAATAAAGGGATTAGAAAGCCGGTTGAAATACCATGTTCATGAACGGTGTTTGGGCACTGGACAATGTCAAAAGACATTGCAATCCGATACAATACTGTAGTGAATCGACCATTAACTGGGGTCATCAGAAAGAAGACGTCCAGAAGCATGTGGAATAAAGGGATTAGAAAGCCGTTTGAAATACTATGTTCATGAATGGTGTTTGGGCACTGGACAAAGTGAAAAGACATTGCAATCCGATACAATACTGTAGTGAATCGACCATTAACTGGGGTCATCAGAAAGAAGACGTCCAGAAGTATGTGGAATAAAGGGATTAGAAAGCCGGTTGAAATACCATGTTCATGAACGGTGTTTGGGCACTGGACAATGTCAAAAGACATTGCAATCCGATACAATACTGTAGTGAATCGACCATTAACTGGGGTCATCAGAAAGAAGACGTCCAGAAGTATGTGGAATAAAGGGATTACAAAGCCGGTTGAAATACCATGTTCATGAACGGTGTTTGGGCACTGGACAAAGTGAAAAGACATTGCAATCCGATACAATACTGTAGTGAATCGACCATTAACTGGGGTCATCAGAAAGAAGACGTCCAGAAGTATGTGGAATAAAGGGATTAGAAAGCCGGTTGAAATACCATGTTCATGAACGGTGTTTGGGCACTGGACAAAGTGAAAAGACATTGCAATCCGATACAATACTGTAGTGAATCGACCATTAACTGGGGTCATCAGAAAGAAGACGTCCAGAAGTATGTGGAATAAAGGGATTAGAAAGCCGGTTGAAATACCATGTTCATGAACGGTGTTTGGGCACTGGACAATGTCAAAAGACATTGCAATCCGATACAATACTGTAGTGAATCGACCATTAACTGGGGTCATCAGAAAGAAGACGTCCAGAAGTATGTGGAATAAAGGGATTAGAAAGCCGGTTGAAATACCATGTTCATGAACGGTGTTTGGGCACTGGACAATGTCAAAAGACATTGCAATCCGATACAATACTGTAGTGAATCGACCATTAACTGGGGTCATCAGAAAGAAGACGTCCAGAAGTATGTGGAATAAAGGGATTAGAAAGCCGGTTGAAATACCATGTTCATGAACGGTGTTTGGGCACTGGACAAAGTGAAAAGACATTGCAATCCGATACAATACTGTAGTGAATCGACCATTAACTGGGGTCATCAGAAAGAAGACGTCCAGAAGCATGTGGAATAAAGGGATTAGAAAGCCGGTTGAAATACCATGTTCATGAACGGTGTTTGGGCACTGGACAAAGTGAAAAGACATTGCAATCCGATACAATACTGTAGTGAATCGACCATTAACTGGGGTCATCAGAAAGAAGACGTCCAGAAGTATGTGGAATAAAGGGATTAGAAAGCCGGTTGAAATACCATGTTCATGAACGGTGTTTGGGCACTGGACAAAGTGAAAAGACATTGCAATCCGATACAATACTGTAGTGAATCGACCATTAACTGGGGTCATCAGAAAGAAGACGTCCAGAAGTATGTGGAATAAAGGGATTAGAAAGCCGGTTGAAATACCATGTTCATGAACGGTGTTTGGGGACTGGACAAAGTGAAAAGACATTGCAATCCGATACAATACTGTAGTGAATCGACCATTAACTGGGGTCATCAGAAAGAAGACGTCCAGAAGTATGTGGAATAAAGGGATTAGAAAGCCGGTTGAAATACCATGTTCATGAACGGTGTTTGGGCACTGGACAAAGTGAAAAGACATTGCAATCCGATACAATACTGTAGTGAATCGACCATTAACTGGGGTCATCAGAAAGAAGACGTCCAGAAGTATGTGGAATAAAGGGATTAGAAAGCCGGTTGAAATACCATGTTCATGAACGGTGTTTGGGCACTGGACAAAGTGAAAAGACATTGCAATCCGATACAATACTGTAGTGAATCGACCATTAACTGGGGTCATCAGAAAGAAGACGTCCAGAAGTATGTGGAATAAAGGGATTAGAAAGCCGGTTGAAATACCATGTTCATGAACGGTGTTTGGGCACTGGACAAAGTGAAAAGACATTGCAATCCGATACAATACTGTAGTGAATCGACCATTAACTGGGGTCATCAGAAAGAAGACGTCCAGAAGTATGTGGAATAAAGGGATTAGAAAGCCGGTTGAAATACCATGTTCATGAACGGTGTTTGGGCACTGGACAAAGTGAAAAGACATTGCAATCCGATACAATACTGTAGTGAATCGACCATTAATTGGGGGCTCGCGGAATCTAAAAAAAAATATATGTATATAATAAAATATTTCAAAATTTGCTGTTCACACAGAATATTAAGAGTAATAATATTAATAATTAAGAATATTGTGATACTATTCAATATAGTTTCTTCTGAAAATAGTGTTTTGCGTTTTTGTAGTTTCAACACCTGACGCACTTTTCACTGAAAAATATCAGCATCATCAGAGGTTTGTAAGTGAGTAATAACAATCGAAATAATTCCATGCTAATATATAGAAACTAACGGACAATCGAATTTGTTTCGATTTTAATGTGAAAAATAAGAAATTCGACTATTAACGAATAACGTTAAAGTTCCTATAATTAACATAGAATTATTTCGATTGTTATTGATTTACTTACAAACCTCTGATGATGCTATTATTTTTCAGTGAAATATGCGTCAGGTGTTGAAACTACAAAAACGGAAAACACTACTTGCAGAAGAAACTATATTGAATAGTATTAAAATATTATATAATTACTGCAGGAAACGATGAGTTACGTATATAGAAAGTGATTAATAATTAAAATAATACGAGGGCTATTTTGTATACAACCTCCGGTGAGTTGGGAAACCTGGTTCCCTTGTCATTGCAACAATCTGATTGTTGGTTAATGTTTTTGAGGCTTTGTTCTAACCTATAACCACTTGTTTTATAGGTATTTTGTCTATTACTGTGGTGACGACAGTTTAATTATGGCAACTACAATTGAAATTGCCTCCAAGTGTGAGATTCGGTCTGTTATTAGATTTCTTCAAGCTGAAGGTCATAGTGCTGCAGAAATTCATCGAAGGTTGTGTAATGTGTACGGAGAAAATGTGATGAGTGATGGTTCAGTTCGGGAATGGTATCGAAAATTTAAAGAAGGGCGAATTGATGTTCACGATGAAGGAGGGCAAGGAAGAAAGTCCGTGGCTACTGATGATGTTGAAAGGGTAGACAGGATGGTTCGAGAGCGCCGTCGTTTCACAATTACTCAACTTTCTGCTGATTTTCCTGAAATATCTAGGTCTGCTCTTTATGATATTCTTACTCAGAAGCTTGGGTATAGGAAACTCTGTGCTCGGTGGGTTCCCAAACAACGCACGACCTCACGCAGCTGCACTCACAAAACCTGCTTCAAGAATTTGGTTGGTAAGTCCTTGATCACCCACCTTATAGCCCAGACTTGGCACCAAGTGAATAGCATTTGTTCACTGACTTGAAAAAGTGGTTAGGTGGGCACCGGTTTGACTCCAATGATGAGTTAAAGTCTAGTGTGGCAGATTGGCTGACTACTCAGGAGCGAACATTCTACAACATGGGCATAGAAAAGTTGGTGCCTCGCTATGATAAGTGCCTCAACAATGGTGGTGACTATGTAGAAAAGTAGTTTACATATATATGAAACTTTTTTATATAATAAAATTATTGATGTCATTCATGTGTGTGTTTATTGGTGTATTGGAGGTTGAAAAACAAATAGTCCTCGTACTTGTCCACTGCTTACGTACACTACACTATTCCAGTGTAATCACGGAAGTGAACACCTACTTCTCAGGCAGCAATAATAATAGTAAAACTTTTAAAAATACGCCTTTTTTTTTTGAGTCTGGTCCTTATAAGGCTAGGCTCGGGCTGGTCTGGGGCAAGCCCCCTTCAGCCAGTTGGTAAGGGAAGTGTGGGGCGTCGTCGTATGCCATTGCAAACCGGCCATTGAGTAGGTGGAGGTACGTGGAAGGATGAGTATGCATGCATGTTGGGGTATTTGTGTGCATTATGTAGTTGGTAGTAGCCGGGTGTGAGAAGGAAGAAGCAGATAGAGGCGCCATTAATAGGTGTTTGTTTAAATCAAGTGCTGAAACAGTTGTGTAAAGACTACAGCTTGGTGAATTTTGTCGAGTCGCAGAGACTTAGACGGGGGCAAGAAGACCACGTAAAATGAGAAAAGAGCACAGCAGAATAAAGAAGAATCAATTTCTGGAAAGAAGAGGAACAAGGGGACACTGCGAACAGTATCAGAAACGATACAAGAGAGTTGATGGGCGTCATTAGTTGGAGGCGGCTGTTACAGAACAGATATGTTTGGAAGCGGATACTGACGGATGCTAGAATCCCTTACAGGACTCTCATGGAGGAGGAAGAAGAAGATAAACTTCAAATACCCGATAAGTTACCTATCCGTATGAAACTTTCGGATACCAAAAGACACAAGTCGATACCAGTAAAATCAAGCCATCCAATTTTGGATGTACAGACATATATATATATATATATCTCAGTGTCTACTGTACTAAACAGTTACAACAGTCTCACGGATCCTCGTAGTGTACAGTAGGAACCAAATACAGACTCAATGAATTAACTAATTACCACCTTTAATTAGTCACAAATAACAATGCGATATCAACAGGGTGCTCTCATACAATAATTCAAGTTAAATTTGTATTTAACACAACAGAGATACGTTGTGTGTGGAACGCATAAGGAGTGTTTTCATATCACATGTACTTGCAGACAGTGGCGTACGCGGGGGGGCTCAAGCCCCCCCCCAACCGTAAAAATGTAATATGCACTTCCTTAACTTAGTCTCTCGTTTAAAATTATAAAATTGCATATTTCGGCCGATTTGGACGGGGATGTAAATACTAACAAAATAAGTAGTTTATAATAACAATTATTACTTCAGTTATAATTTATAGTTCATCGAGCGGTGTATTATGCTGAGTGTAACGTTTAGTAAGCTACCTTTTTTCTTTCTATCTGGCTCTTATTTGACGGCGCCACACCGGCCCGGCCACTACTACCAGTGAACCCTAAGAATTTTTAAAATTCTTAAGAATTTTAAAATTCTTAAGAATTTCTTTAAAATATTATTTAATACTTAAAAATTCAGCATTTTTTGCAGATATCAGTCAATAAATAAAACGATAATTTTAATAATGTTCCTAATTTCATATCTTGAATAACGCTGGCGTAATAATGAAAAAAAAAAATACTTTAAAAACACTACATTTATATGAAATTTTTGGATAATTTTTTTTTATTTTCGGATAAGTCCCCAATCACGTATAATAGATTTTTGGTAAAGAAAATGTGGAACCTACTGAAAATAATACGCCTACTAATAAATTGTAACCATTAACAGGCATATGTACTGTATCTTATACTATAAGTTGTAGAGGAGTGCTATGTAAATATATAGACTGCTAAGGTTAAGCCCCACCAAGATTGATTTCTGCGTACGCCACTACTTGCAGATAAAAAATATACTGTTAAATCAGACTACCAAGGCAAACCTAAGCTACGAGGCTCAAAGATGGAAACCTTTTTTGTACAACGTACAAACTTGAAAGAATGTACGGGTAAACCGTCGTTTGTCTTAATTATTGCGTTCTTTGCGGAACTAGTAGTTAGGTACACTTGTACCCAGTGGTTGATTTCTAAAATTATACGTGCCGGAACGCATCAATTCAATAAATGTTGTATACCCACTAATGTATTTACAATTTTCTATTGTATTGTATTTATTGTTCATAGCCTAAAGGTACCATACTATGTACTATGTACGGTGCAACAAAAAATACATAGGATTCACTTCAAGATCGTTTAAACACAGATAATATATTGAACATACCAAACATTCTCAACACCCAAATCCGAACTCAACGGTAGCCAAACACATAAAACAACAGTCTTGTGAATATGGTCCAATACAGCAACATTTAACCGTATTGAAAACATGCAGTGATGAAATAAGTTCGAATATATATATGAACAATACCGAATATACAAACATGTAAAAGAAGAGGGCCATGAAAATCTATTAAACATCATGACGGACTTCAAAAATCGTCAAATATATCACACTTAAAATACTGCGGCAAAATGGAAATCAACATTCAGTAATCAGCTGATATAATATATAGAACGGAATGTAAAACACTCTGTAACAAAATCAGTTCTCGGGAAACTTTGGACACCGACGCGTACATATCACGTTCATTAATCAATGTCTACGAATTCGTTTTTGAAAACAGTGGCTGTTTTACGATATTGTGACCCCAAGTGTGCTGTATATGACCTGACGATGGTCTGTGACCGAAATCGATCGTTTTTAAGAATATTCAACAAAAGTATGGTACCTTTAGGCTATGAACAATAAATACAATATAATAGAAAATTGAAATTATAGGTACCATTAGTAAACAATAAGTGTATGTATATTATAAATACATTACATTATCCTTAAATATACTTACATTTTATATTAGCATTTTGAAAACTGCACCAACAACCAACAACCTTGCAGCTTCCGTAGTAACTTGTGGGTACTCAGGAAAATAGCTTAACCAAAAATCTTCAACAATCATGTTTGGTAACTCCGCTTTTGCTTGAGAATCACATTTTAGGTCGATTGCCTGCTCCTGAAGAGAATCAGGAAGCATGTCCACTTCGATTTTGAACGGATCTTGTGTCAACTGAAATTGCCAGCTTTCTGAAGAAAGATCTGGAAAGTAGCGTCCAATTTCGGTTTTCAAGGATGCCAAATGTTCTGAAATCAAGTTTTTCAATTCACTTTTCAAATTTAATGGAAGATTTTGTGTGTCATCAAGAAGGTCGTTAAGACGTGGGGCGTCGTCACGGATGACGTCATCCCGGAGCCTCAATTGGACTTCAAGTGATGGTTTCGATGGTTATGATAAAAAAGTTTCCATAGTTTTATCATCGTGTCGTCATATTGTTTGTTTCTTTACCTTTCCTTACTCTTTGTATCTAATGCTGTATTTTTGGATCCAAGAAGTTCCGGAACGCCGTTCAGGGGCGTTTCCCCTGAAATCAAGCTCTGCTTGTACCTAGTTTATTAACTACCTCGTTCAGACGCATATAATGCTTCTAATTTTATTAGGAGGGGAGGTCTAATTTTATCTAGCTTCTACGGTATTGTACAAGATAAGCTACTTCTTCAGTATTAAATTGCTGGATGCTTTCCGTATTGACTTACACCTCGTACATCATATTCGAAGTTGCCAGCTGCCTAATTTCGTCTATCCCTAGTACCGCAGACAAGAATATTTCTAGCTGTGATCTTGTATATTCACTTCTAGTAACCTTAACTCGCTAGCAGTCTTTAATCTTCAAAGATATAATGTAAATGACTCTTGTAAGAAACAAATGAAGGGAGGGGGCGGTTAAGGCGGGCAAAAACGAAAACTGTTTAATTTTTAACGGGAAAAAGTCAGCCGCTCTCAGTAAATCGCTATCACATTGCAAAGCCATGATCAATACACGAGACCTGAGACGGACGGGGGAAGGAGCGCGCGTGCGCCTCTAGAGACTGGGTTACAAACGGGGCAGTGCAGTAGCAGCAACAGTAGCTGACGCACTACTAACCTATATTTATGTTTAAATAATTTAGAATGTTTTAAATGCAAATATTTAACTTAGTTTCACGCTAGTACGCCTATGGATGTTTCTCGTTAAATCACTTTCTCGTCAACATCATTATTTAGTACAGTGGTTCCCAAACTTTTTAGTCTGCGGATCCCCCCCCAAAATAATTTAAAAATTCACGGACCCGTCTGAGTTCTGAAATAAAACAAACAGTAAATATGGTACAAACTCTTATATTTTAATTAAAATTGTATTAAAGTCAAAATTCTCTTAACTTGCAAAATTATAATATTAATTATATCAAACATAGGTTAATGTGAAGAATGAAGCTGCTTTTGAACTATTAGCTCTGCAATATTGGGTTTAATGTCTGAAGTTGGTAATTTCAATATTAAGTCACTCTCGACATCAAGTTTATTTCTTAACTATGACTTGAACCACGTGAGCAGGGAGAATGCGGTTTCACACAAATAAGTTGAGGGAAACACAGTTAAACACTTCAAAGCTGTTTTTATGAGTTCAAGATAGTCAGTCATTACATGATTTAAAGACATGATTAAAGCCATTAGTTTGAAATTACTTTTACAATTACAATTAGTTTGAATCCAAAACAAAAATACTGGAATCTTCTGCTAACTGTTTTAAGATTCTCAAATTTAGATTTTAGAACATAAAAATCGTAGAAAATTACGGTATATTCTTATTTTTCTTAAAAGTGTCCGCAGGGCCGCCGAGGGAAATTTGGGGGCCCGGGGCAAATTTTGAGTTGGGGGCCCCCACCAGCTATCACTTCCCACCCCAACGGCCTAACCAACCTTTGCCACTCTTCCGCATTCTACATACTTTAACATTTTAGCCCTATAGCCTATAGCAGGCCTACCCTCCCAAACGATTCTCTAATTGATACTACTTGTCCCTTGTCCCATCAACTATTTCAGGGCAAATTTAAACATTTAAAAAAATTGAAACAAGTTTTATTAATACACACAGAGGTAATGTTTACTTTTATACATAAACAATAATTCTTAGTTTCAAGCTCTTTTTAATATTTTGTTCAAAGAAGCTGCTTTTAACTTACATCTTTCAGTTTAGCAATGCAGTTTTAAATGTTTATGAAAAAAAAAAACAAATGCTGAATATCAAGCTTAGAAAGGGCAAAAACCTAACATTGGACAGTAGTGAAAATTAAAAACTTTTTTTGTAGCCTTCATTGCAGCGAAATCATTTACTACATTTTCAAAAGAAAATCTGTCGGCGATTTCGTGTTCAATACTTAACATTAACAAGTGATTTAGTCTGTCCTCATTTGTTGTTGACCGCAAACGGTTCTTAATCCACGTAAGTTTACTAAAAGCTCTCTCGCCAGATGCAACAGTCACTTGTGCCACTATCATCAAAGGAAGAGCCGTGCAGATTTGAGGAAAGATGGACTCCAATCCCTTTTTGAAAATCACGTTCAAAAGTTCTAGAGCTGAAGAAATATGACCACTTACACATAGCTTTGACTCTTTATGAACTTCGTAAAAAAGAGGAAGCTCAGCACTCGGTTCATCTTTTTTTAAGTCTGAAGGATAAGCTGATGCAAGTTCTTCAGCTTGTTCTTCTATCTCTTTATCACTGAAAACATGCTCTTTTTTGGAATTTCCATTTTCTTCATTCGAACCGTGTTCTTGTTCTTTTGCAGTAGGTGGAGTCAATCGGCGAAAAAAGTCTTGAAAATTCTGACATTCTTTCTGCCAAGTCTTTCAGTTGCGTCAAAAATATGTCTAAGGCCGGGTTGAAAATTTATACTGTAAGTCTTTCTTCAGGCGACTTGAAAGTGTGCTCCTTGTCCTCAACACCTGTGTCATGTAATCTTTTCTTCCGTAATCTGTAGCTATGTTTTTCGATTTTTCAAGAAGTTGGTGCAAAAAATTCCTCAAAAATTGAATATCATCAATGAGCCCTCTTATGCTATCTGTTGGGTCTGGTAGGCAAAGTTTGGGACTTTGTGGAATTTTATTTCTAATGTCGATACAGTTTAGCAGTTTGTACCAAACCGTGGTGATAATAACAAATTCGTAAGAACTCATCCACTCAATTAACGCATTGACGTCTGCTTGAACTTCAGCTGATAAGTCAAGTTCTTCCAATTCATTGAGCGCTGACAATACGTCATTATAGTGTTTAGTAAGAGGACTAATTGCTTCTATTCTTGCACTCCATCTTGTTTTCGAGGTAGAATGGAGGGATATGCTTATTCACTAATTTCATTTTTGCTAGCTTGATCGTCAATTGTCATTTCCAATCCCATTCCCATCCCTGATGGGATGCACTTATGCGTCGGGGGCCCCCTTCAGGGCCGGGGCCCAGGGCAAACTGCCCCGGTTGCCTTGAGTGTCCGCGGACTCCACTTTGGGAACCACTGACCTAGTACGTTTTTCATTTGTTCTAGAGGAAGAACGTTTGTGCGCGTGTGAATGAATTGGTAAGAATGGACAGCGGGACAACAGCCGCCAGTTTCGGTACCTTTCTTCATGAATTCTTCTATTACGGTTAAATTTCTCGATACTGGATACAATTGTGTGAGATGTTTGAAGTAAACTGTAAACGGTTAGCACAGATTAATTAACGTTTGTTAAAAAAAAAAAAACGATACGTAGGCCTATACGGCGGATTTAATTACGGTTAACAATATTTTGTTGCTAAAAGATTAACACCTCCAAAACATAATTTTAATGGATAAATTACTAACTTGAGAAATGTAATGGATTTCTATTCCACCAAAAACGTGTGTTTTGTACATTTTTTACGTTCAAGTAACAAAATCAAAAAAAGGTATGATTTTAACAATTTTTTCCATAAAGTTCACCCATGATCATTAAGTTCAATCATAAATTTAAATCCTACAATAATACTGTCTCGACATACATATGTATATTTTAAATACTAGATAATGAAGCCTATCACATTAAATACTCCCTCCTGCAGCCCAAAATCAGGACTTGGGCTCCTCTATCTTGACCTCCTAATTCACAATATTTGTAGTGAGCGAAATAATGAAGCCATCACATTAAATACTCTCTCCTACAGCCCTAAATCAGGCCTTCGACGTAGACCGGGGGGGGGGGGGATATTCATTGTAATATGGATGAACCGTTATTGTACAAGACATTTTTAGCGCGGTCCATATCGAAACATGAAGGAATGACTGAAGCAGCGGATACCGACGGGTGCTTGGGTGTTTTGCGCGACCACGTTTCCTCGTGGGCCAATGGGTGCAGGCTACACTCGGAATGAACAGTGTGAGGAACGCGGCTCAGCAGTGCGTCTGCGTCTCCCTGGACGGTTATTCGAGGAGACATAGAGCACGCCGTTATAAAGCCCGGGCCAGGAACATCATTTGCGTTCCGTGCTTCCGTTCTTTTGGTCTAGCAGACTTCCCTGCGCTCTTTAATTAACATTATTGTCTTTCAACTTACAGCCAGCGCGGGTGACGATCAATACGGAGAAATCCAAAGCGATCTGTTTCATGCGTAAGTCTATCTCCCGCTCTCAGCCCCTCTCCCTGGAAGAGAGGCCTATCGCCTACAAAGAGTCGGTGAAGTATCTAGGCGTTCGGTTCGACCGGCGCCTTTGCTTCAACGGCCAAGGCTCGCGGCGTTCGAGCCATACTTTACCCATTTCTCTCGTGTCGCAGCCCCCTGGCGCTGCGCACGAAAGTCACAATTTATCTCTTGTTTCTTAAGTCTGTACTGACCTATGCGGCACCCGCTTAGTGGTCACTTTTAACCAGCACCAGGATCTCCTTGGTTTGTAAGGAATGACGTAATTCGAGGAGGTCTTCGAGTTCCTACACTCTCAGCCTTTGTCTGGTCGTTAGATGAATCTCTTTTTGCTGCAGCTGCGACCTCTTCCTTCCCTTACCTACGGACCATCAGCACCACGCAACCGCCTTCCCCTGTCCGGGTCAAACGCCCTCGAGCGATTCTCGATGACCCGCCATAAACGCAGTACAAATTTTAACATCTGCCCCTGCCGCAGAGTTTACCTAGTAAGCTGTCCTTCCTACCCTCATTGCGCGCCGACCGCGCTGTTACGCCTATCACTGGCACGGAGGCTTGCCTCGCGGAGAGCGACCGACGCCTCATGGCGTCTGCTAGCTGGGCTTGAGACAGGTGACATCTGTCACCTGAATCGGTACAAGCGGCAGTGCCCAACGATAAATTAAAATTAAATTAAATTAACATTTCTTTCTCCCCCGCTTTCTGAGTTAACTCGTTGGCGGTTGTTCTTTCCAGTTTTAGGAACCCGTTTACTGTACCAGCCCCAAGTATATCACCAGGGCTCGACCCAGATGCTGCAACCGTCCACCGGATTGGTGTAACCAGACGGCTACACGGTGCGGTACAGTTAAATAAAAAATTCAGTCAACGTGTCTTATAAAATCATTTATCAACTGAACATCCTGGACAATCTGCCAACACCGCAACTGCTTCAGCGTGTGGTGGGTTAAAAGGTTAGCGTATAATTGACAACTATACTATTATTTCTAAACAAACAATGTCATCCGCTTCCTGCCCCTTTAATATAGTTTCCGTTCCTGTCATTTGCGTTATCGTAAAGGAAACAGCTTTCTCAAGTGTGAAACGGAAACTCGTGTGAGCGTGCGGTTTCGATTGTTTAAATAACAAAGCCCGTTGTTGACGATGTATGTGTAGCGATGGCATTTCTCCACACAATAGATAAACTGTATTGTATTGAGTTGTATACGTGTGTATATATATATATATATATAAATAAATCTTATAGACTTTCTGTAATATTGAATTATACACGTTTTGTTCTCTTAACACTTAATTCGATTATGACGTATCTGATTTCCATCTTATACAAACGGGAATACCTTCTAGGCGCTATTCCTCCTCTCTCTCTCTTCTTTGACTCATCCTACAGGTTAAGAACAGCCGTTAGGCGTTTATGCGCTAGTGTGCAATCTTGAATTTGCCCCCCCCTTATCTGTCTTGTATTTCAGTATCTGTAAACAACAGACGGTCAGGTAAGAGCGGTCGATCTTAAAATTTTTTGTTGTTGTATCGGCCATCTAAGCACCACACACCAATTTCAATTCTTTACTCTCTGTTCTTTTCTTTTTCTCCAATATTCTTTCATCTTTTCACTGTGTCTCTTCTCCCTCCTGTCTTCAGTCCACTTTGAACCTGCGTTTTTCTCTCTCCTACCCTGGACTCCCTTCATTTTTAATACTTTTGCCCGAAAAACTTCTCTTTCAATTGCTTCTTCTGCGTGTATATTATTTTTTTCTAAATCCTTTTGGACTTCATTAATCCAACTTGATGTTGACTTCTTCCGCCACAGACATTTGAAGATCTGCTTTGTTAACATATTGTCGTGCATTCTATATAAATGTCCAAAAAATAATAGTCTTCTTTTTCTCATTGTTTCTGTTATATTTTATATACTTTGATATATTTCATCATTACTTCTCAATTTCCAACCTTCCGAAGTTTTTCGTGGGCCTAATATTTTCCTAATAATTCGTCTTTCCAATATTACTAGTTTGTCTAAATTATAATTCAATGCTAGACATTCACTTGCATATAGGCTTAAACAACATTTTATAATTTTTAATTCTGAGACCGATCTTTCGCCAGCTGCAACTAACACGGTAATATTAGTAATATTCTTAACGCTACTACTGTATTTGGTAATGCTGAGAACAAGTTATTTTGAAAAAGGTACTGGAAAAATACTCTACACCTCATCTAGTGGATTTTGGAAGAAATCAGTTTTAAAAAGCTCGGTTCATTAAACAGTCCCATCGCTATCTAGTTCATCTCGAGAATTGTTTTAAGTTTATATCTCTACAATGTACAATTAATTGGTCTTTCGGGAACAACAAATAACTAGGTACTGAAAAAAAATACGCTATAAATTTTTTTAATTTCTCGAATTTGCTCTCCAAAGAGTGATAACTCGAACTTTGCAGCGTTTACTTGCTAAACTGGTGCAACTTGTCATGTTCCGGACGAGGCCTTTCAGTGTTTCCACCATTTTCAAGTCCTAAAACACAACAAACCTCTCAAAGCTCTATGCAAACTTTCAATGGTTTGTTGTGGTTTAGGACTTGAAAATGGTGGAAACACTGGAAGGCCTTATTCGGAACATGACAAGTATCAGTTCAGCAAGTAAACACGACAAAGTTGAAATTACAGAGACTGCTAATTCAAGTAACAAGATAAACAAAGCGGATAAGATCTTATTCCGGCCTTCATAAAAAAAAACTCTACTTTGCGCTATTTTTCGGATCCACTGAATATTCGGGGTCTTTTATGATCGATGTAAGTTGTTAATACGTAATATGCATGCAACTGGTGTCTTTGCAATACTTCAACAAATTGAGATTGGTTGGGTAAAAAGTATCACGTATATTATTGTTTTCTGTAGCGCCCATTGTTTCAGTATCGTCTATTGTTTTAGCGACCATTGTTTCAGTGACGTCACTGGCTGTTGAGGTAGGTCATGAGCAGTCGATCGAGAGGTCTCCCCCCCCCCCCGGTCAACTGTTTCAGTATTTCTACCATGTTGTACCGGAGGGGCGTAGCGTTGATGACGATTGACTGTGCTGACCGTCTGCAGTGCACAGCTTGCTCGCCCGCTTACGGCAATCCAGTACAGGTTAGTTGTGATTATTTCTTTCCGCAGATCTCGATGAGTAGTGTGTAAGTAGGAATACTAAAACAGTGGACGGGGGTGGGGTGGGGTGGATGTGATGACGTCACCATTAGCTGGGCTCTTGACCTACCTCAACAGCCAGTGACGTCACTGAAACAACAATGGGGTCATTGTTTTAGTAGCGCCTATTGTTTCAGTGTTGAAACAATAGCGGCATTGTTTTCTGTAGCGCCTATTGTTTCAGTAGCGTCTATTGTTTTATTATTGTCATTGTTTTAGTAGCGTCTGTTGGTTCAGCGTTGAAACAATAGTCATTGTTTTCTGTAGCGCCCATTGTTTCAGTATAGTCTATTGTTTTAGCGACCATTGTTTCAGTGACGTCACTGGCTGTTGAGGTAGGTCATGAGCAGTCGATCGAGAGGTCTCCACCACCACCCCCCGGTAAACTGTTTCAGTATTCCTACCATGTTGTACCGGAGGGGCTCGTTCAGTTCGGTTTCTCTCCAAAAATGTCTCGGGGGGGCTCAGCCTCGGTCATGCCGTCGCTGGCCTAGTATTCTCTCCAAAAACATCTCGGGGGGGGGGTCTCGATCTCGGTCATTTCGACCACGATCTCGTTCATTTCTGTCTCGGTCTTGTTCATTTTGATCTCGTTCACTTCGGTCTCGGTCTAGCTCTCGTTCATTTCGGTCTAGGTCGCGGACATCTCGGGGTCGATGTCGTGGTCCAGCTCGAGCTCCAGACGGTGCGTCGCTCGTAACTGTCGAGACAAGACTGAAGGGGTTTAGCTAACTAGCCTCGTTAATATAGACGGACAATCCCCCTCTAGTTCTACTAATGAACGTAAGTACACAGCACGTATTGCATACCGGTTTCACGGCGATACAGTGGAACAGTTCTAATAAGCGGATTGCACAACAACGCGTAACTGAATAAGCAATCAAACCCGGTCCGTGAAAGTCAATGACAGATGTGGCTTCGAGCGCGGTCAATGAAAGACTGACCTCGTCAACACTTTGACATGCATATAAATGGTGGGCAGCCCGGGAAACAAACGAGGAGAGGGAAAAATAACGTGCATACCAAAAGAAAAACATACGTACACACACAGCCATAGAAAACTGTAGGAAGTGCATCGTTAGGAATTGTACAACCCGATTATCGAACGAGCCCAAAATAATTGAAAACAAGCAATATTTTATGGAACATAAACAAACCAGGTAGCACCATTTAAGTCAGTAACAAATAAGTAATAAAAATAATTAAGCAATAAACAGCAAGGTAAGATCATAAAACGTGCATTATGTCATATTAAAAGACCCACCTACTCGGAAACATCGATAGAATTGCACGACAACGCGTAAATAATTAACGGAACGAGAAGGGGAAAAAACATGTTAAGAGCAAAATATATCTGCATAATTTAATACAAGCAATATTTTGTGTAACAAGTCGTTAGTACCAACAAACGTCTCTTGAATCAAATCTGTAAAACCCGTTATCACCATTTAATTTATAAACAATAAAAATAACAAAGCAATTGATACCTATAGCCGACAAATCGATATTACCTCAAACCAGGAACACCACATTTAACTATTTAAAACAAAGGCACGTGCTGTCGAAAAAAACAACAACAAAAGTCTCTACTCCAAACAGAGGGGTGAGTTTGATAATGTCATACTTGTGACGGATGCGAGGGGAAGCGAGTATGTGTGTGCGCGCGCATGTGTGTGTGTGAAGATTGGAAATAACATAAACAGATGTTGAACGAGTATTTAATGACTTGCAAAGTAAAGTGTGTACAAAACGGATAACTGGAAATGTATTTTTGAATGTATGATCAAGCGGCTGCTTTGTGGAATTTTCAGTGTACCGTTTTTTATTAACATAAACCGTGACATTAGTGATTTTTGCGTGAATGATAATTGTTATCTGCCTAATGACACAGGACTTCTGCTAAGCACAGGTAAGCAGACAATTTTTATAATATGATTACGAAAACTATCCTGACCTTAGGTTATTGACTTTAGTAATAAGTCTTGTAACACAGGGTGCTATTCGAGCATACATTCGAAAATCATAGCTGTACATAAATTCACTGTCAAACCTCAGTTCTCTCAATGTTTTTCACACACACACACACACACACACACACACACACACACACACACACACACACACACACACACACACACACACACACACACACACACACTATTTCTCTCGCATTGCTCCCTCCCTCCCTCTGTCTGTCTGTCTCTCTCTCTCTGGACATACAAAATGTTTATATCTGAATGCGATCGCCAGAGGCTTATATATAACATTTCCAAGGTGTGAACATTATAAATTTTTTCCCACGCGAAAATCACGATCATACCCAACGAAGGAAGAACACGTACTGAAGGCATACACGCTTGTGCTGCATTATAAAGACATTCCAATCCTCCAGACATTTGTTGGTGTTTGAAATAAGACACATGGCCTTATTTTCGTAGAAATGAGAATTAATAACTATAAACAAATGTGCAATAGGTCAGTGTAATTGACCTCTCTCACACTGCATGTACAGAGAACCCCTTTGTTCTCAAGCAGAACAGACGAACGTAGAAAGGACTGTCTCACGCTGTAAACCGGAAGTGAATTCAAAGCCTTGTATAAGGTTGTGCAATAATATGCTCGTGCCTATATATTGTAGATTTATTGCTTAGAACTCTGTTAGCAGCTGGACACAGCTACGATATTTGTTGATGATATTAACTGTGTTTGTTACAAAGTGCCCGTAGACAGTGACGAAAACTAGTACGTGTTTAACTAAAAAAAGTGTGCTTTATACGAACAAAAACTAGTACGTGGAGTGTGTACAGAGTACCCTTTGTCCTCAAGCGGAACAGACGAACGCAGTAAGGACTTTCTCACGATATAAACGGAAGTGAATTCAAAGCCTTGCACATAACGTCCTGCTAACACTGTATTTGACTCATTTGATTACAGCATGGCTCATCGAAAAGTTATATCGCAAGCGGCTCCGCAGCTGTGGTCGAGTTTCAAGCATTCCGAGGCTTGCGCAACGAGAACATCATCAAAGAGTTGGCTGTCGTGGACCTGTCTACTCGATGTTTCACAGTGACACTTTTTCCACCACCTTACGAAGAATCGCGTCTGAACGAAAAGACCGTTAGAAGCAACGAATGGTTGACAAGACATTATCACCGGATGAGATGGAACGAAGGATACACATCGTACACTGATATGCCTCGTACGCTCGTGGAAATCTGTTCGCACTACACAAAAGGAATGGAAAAAGAAACTTCCTGCGCGCCTACCACATCACAACGTGATCGATCTCAACGACATGAATGCATCGTCAATGACGAACGACGGATCTTCAACGCTGCAGCAGTGTCCTATCCGACAACACAACGAGAACGATAACGCTGGACATTTGACATTGACACAGAGCGCACTGCGTAAAACGATGAACTACAGTAACTGGTTGATGACGAGTGGTGGTGTTTACGAACGAGCGCGGTACACATGCGCTGACTGTGGGACATTTTTGGCTAACAGACGTTGATTGTAATCCGTGTGTGTGTTTGTGTAAATATTATAAATATGCATATATCGATGTAGTAGAAACTATTGTGATTTTGTAATGTGTCTTTTTCTTTTTGTTAAATAAATGTAAACAGAAACCAATATACGCTTTCTTTATTTTTTACATCAATCCCTCATTTGCTCCTCGTCGCTGAACCGATGCCATCCTCTTGCGGTGTTTTCAAACTTGAGTGCGTCACCCCAGATTTTTACCCCATACAGGAGGATAAATTTTACTACTGTCATCAGCTCTCGTTTCTTGCATGACTTTAGGCCACCGAGATTTGCCATGAGCCTGCTTAAAGCCATTGTCATAGTTACTCTTTTTCAGAGGCTCGCTCAACAACAACGACAACGACAACAGGAACGAGGAGGGGGGAAAAGAATAACTCTTATAATGTTATTCAATACATGTATTGTCAAAAACACAAATAAAAAAAAGTGTTACAAAATTACATACAAACAACATTTTACAATCTTGCAATAGTAATGTCCGTTACACGATCTTTTTGTCCGTTGTACTGTAGGTAGAGCGTGTCCGGTTGTACGCCTTGCAGTTCCTCGTCCGTAAACAGTTTCGCGTATCTCTTTGGCAGGTAGACCTTTAGTAATCCCGTGCCGTCCTTTCCCTTCGTTACAGGTAGAGGTCCGTACCGCGTCGTCTCGTTCTGTAACAGGCGAATCGGATACTTCGTCACCGTTTGTAGGTCATGACATCGTACGTATTCGTAAACGGTGACGCTCCCAAATTTCTGTATAAACGAATCCATTTTGCTTGCTTGCGTGCGTAGTACGTCAATATTTTGTAAGTGATACAAAATTGACGAATAAATAATTTTATACAAACGCTCTGACATACGCACGAATCTTGGGCCTACATGACGGCCACTTCCGCACACGTACTGTACACAGCGTGCAGGCGACGAAATGACGACACGGTAGTAGAACTACTTCGATGGATTCCGCGTAACAGACCTTACACCGGATTTGCTGTTCTTCGTCTTGTTTCTCAGTCGCCTCCGTACGTTCTTCTTCTTCTTCACGCTTGCGTTTATGACTCACCTCGTTTCTTACAGAATCGATGAAATCCCTTCCCTTCCTCAATGACATCTGACAGACGATCTGGCAGATGGCGAGCGTGTTGCGTCCAAGCATCGTCGTCGGCTTCCCACATGTGTAGGCCTCCACCGCAGGCAAAGCAAACTGTGCGATCGCTGCGTCCCGTGTAAAACAACCCCGCTTCGGCCAGCGTTTCGGCTCGTACGCACGTCGCTATCGGCCACCCTTTTTCTACGAACGTTTTCATTCTTTTCTCGTACGTGTCGAACCGTGGGAAAGCATGAGCGGTCGCGGGTACCGTACACTCGCGGACGACACTCTCGAACCGATACAATGCAACGAGACTGTTTGCGAACCCGACACTGTCGTATGCATCGTGAATTCCGCGTACGTGTAAGACATGTTCCGGTCGGTGTAGCGGTTGCGATTCCTGCTGCTGTTCGAATTCAACGTTCGATGAAGCCATGTTGTTGGGTAATAACACACACTCACAGTAACAACAACAACGACAACGTTCCCAGTCAACGACAGTCTCTCAACTGACACATGATGATACAACTGACACAGTCGGTAATATGTATATAAATCTCGACTTCCTATTGGTGGTGGTGGTGGGGACAACTACCCCGGGTGGTGGTGGTAGTAGTAGTGGCGGGTAGGGGGAGGCGAAATCAAGTGCGTCTGTGCATAGTGTTGGACAGCGGAGTGTAAACGATGAACGAATCGTGAAGTATCATGCAGAAGACCGTGGTTTCCGAGGGGAAATTTTCCGACGACTCGAATTCCACTCGAACGTCGACCGGTGAAGACTTGAGCGACTCATCCTGTCTGCTACAATCGAAGACGAATAGCGGTCCTTTATCTCTGAACTCGTCCGGGGATAGAAGTACGTTGGATTGAGTCCTATGGTAGTACGATTTTTTAAAACAAGACTGAACACTACTGTTAACAAGCCTGAACACCTGTTTACGTTTCGTTCGCACCTGTTCACGTTTGTCGCCCACCCGGTCACGTTTCGTGCCCACCTGTTCACGTTTGGTGCACACCTGGTCGCGGTTAGTGCCCACTGTTTACGTTTGGTGCACACTTGGTCACGGTTGGTTCCCACCTGTTTACGTTTGGTTCCCATCTGTTTTCGTTTGGTCCGCACCTGTTTGCGTTCGGTTCCCACCTGTTTACGTTTGGTCCGCACCGTTTTCGTTCGGTTCCCACCTGTTTACGTTTGGTCCGGACCGTTTGCGTTCGGTTCCCACCTGTTTACGTTTGGTTCCCACCTGTTTACGTTTGGTACCCAACTGTTTTCGTTTAGTCAGCACCTGTTCAGCTTTGTTGCGCACCCGTTCACGTTTGGTGCACACCTGGTCACGGTTGGTGCCCAACTGTTTTGGTTCCCATCTGTATACGTTTGGACCGCACCTGTTTGCGTTCGGTTCCCACCTGTCTACGTTTGGTTCCGACCGGTTTACGTTTGGTCCGCACCTGTTCAACCTTTGTTGCCCACCTGTTTACGTTTCGTGCACACCTGTTCACGTTTGTTGCCCACATGTTCACGTTTGGTGTACACCTGGTCACGGTTGGTGCCCAACTGTTTGTTTGGTCCGCACCTGTTTGCGTTCAGTTCCCACCTGTTTACGTTTGCTTCACACCTGTTTACGTTTGCTCAGCAAATGTTTACGTTTGGTCGCACCTGTTCACGATTGTTGCCCACCTGTTTACGTTTCGTGCGCACCTGTTCACGTCTGTTGCCCACCTCGTCACGGTTGGTGCCCAACTGTTTACGTTTGGTTCCCACCTGTGTATGTTTCGTTCCCACCTGTGTACGTTTGGTTCCCACCTGTGTACGTTTGGTTCCCACCTGTTTACTTTTGCTCCGCAACTGTACCTTCAGAACCTAGAAAAGAGTTTTTAGAAGTGTGTGTGTGTGTTATTGTTTCAATGACATCACTGGCTGTTGAGGTAGGTCATGAGCAGCCGATCGTGAGGTCGTTGACTGGGTCAGTTGATCGGCACGTGTCTTCGTGGCCTAGGATTCTTCCCATGTTGTACGAGGGAGGAGGGGGTTACTGTTGGTGTGTATGTGTATGCTGGCGGTCGGTCGGTGCTGTTGATGACGTCATGAGCAGCTGATCGTGAGATTGTTGACTGCGTTCGGTTCCCACCTGTTTACGTAACGCCATGCTGTTATCAAATGAGTCAAATACAGTGTTAGCAGGACGTTATGTGCAAGGCTCTGAACTCACTTCCGTTTACAGCTTGAGAAAGTCCTTTCTGCGTTCGTCTGTTCCGTTTGAGGACAAAGGGTACTCTGTACACACTCCACGTACTAGTTTTTGTTCGAATAAAGCACACTTTTTTTAGGTTAAGCACGTACTAGTTTTCGTCGATGTCTACGGGCACTTTGTAACAAACACAGTTAATATCATCAACAAATATCGTAGCTGTGTCCAGCTGCTAACAGAGTTCTAAGCAGTAAATCTGTACAATATATAGGCACGAGCATATTATTGCACAACTTATACAAGGCTTTGAATTCACTTCCAGTTTACAGCGTGAGACAGTCCTTTCTACGTTCGTCTGTTCTGCTTGAGAACAAAGGGGGTTCTCTGTACATGCAGTGTGAGAGAGGTCAATTACACTGACCTATTGCACATTTGTTTATAGTTATTAATTCTCATTTCTACGAAAATAAGGCCAAGTGTCTTATTTCAAACATCAACAAACGTCTGGAGGATTGGAATGTCTTTGTAATGCAACACAAGCGTGTATGCCTTCAGTACGTGTTCTTCCTTCATTGGGTACGGTCGTGATTTTCGCGTGTGTTGTTACCCTATATTCTCGGCTTCTTATCACTTCTACAGGAGTTTCACGAACATCGGCCGGATTCGGTAAGTCGAACACACACACAACTCGCTACTTTTTTTTTATAAAAGATTCCTTCAACTGTTTTCCGTAGACATACAAAATTCAAGTTGTTTCGCTTCTAAACATGTGTGTGTGTGTGTGCGCGCGCGCGTGTATGATCATTTCGCTTGTAGGCATCGAGCAAATCACGTTACGTGCAGCTCTGAAATGTGTCTTTTTTGTGGTTAAGTCCAGCTTTATAATTTCTACAGAGAGCAGTCTCTCTCTCTCTCTCTCTTGGTACAAAGAAAGGATAAATCATAGTGATATTTGAAGCGTAGGAATGCCACTGCATTTCGCGAATACACCGTTGAAAACACGTTTACACAAACAGCATTAATGATAGATATTAGTACAAATAATAGCATGCTTAGATGTGTAGAGAGTTGTCTGGAAATCAATACGGTACTTCTTAATTCCAGCGTGTGAATTAAATTTAAACAGTCTGGCATTAAGAACTACCATAATGGCTCCAGTTGTACAATCGATATCTCGTTGACTTCTTCATTTAATGGCGTGCCATGACGATGTTCACATTCCAGTCTCTTTGTTATGTAATATCAATCAACCCCGATATATTCTTATCATATTTAAAGATGCCTGATACACCTGTTTGTTATGATGCTAAAAGATGACCCTTGAGCAGTACGTCTCCTTCTCTCATATGCGTTAATTGTTATGGAATTAGGACAGCGGTTGAGAAAAATGTATAATGTACACACATTGGAAAGTTTATATGGGCCTCTGACGATCGCATAGCAATCAGATTTAATCATTTTTTAGACAGGCAGATATTGTTTGTGTGAGAGAGTGTGCGTGACAACAGAGAGAATAGAGTTTTGAGAGTGAATTTACGCACAGCGCAGATTTTCCAATGTATGCTCTAATTGTACCCTGTGTAACAACACTAGTAATTAAAGTTAATAACGTAAGTAAGGATAGTTTCCATAATCATTATAAAATTTGTCTACTTACCTGTGCTTAGCAAAAGTCCGAAAAGTTTCACACGCTTCTGGAAAACAGCCAGCCGAAATACGTGTCTTTGCAGAGTTGTCTGGAAATCAATACGATACTTCTTAACGCCAGCGTGTGATTTCAATTTAAACACGCTGACGTTAAGAACTACCATAATGGCTCCAGTTGTACAATAGATATCTCGTTTATTTCTTCATTTAATGTCATGCCACGAGGTTGTTCACATTAGAGACTCTTTGTAATATAACATAAACCATCACAGACATATTCTTATCATATTTAAAGATACCTGATACACCTGTTTGTCATGTTTCTAAAATATGTCCCTTAAGCATTATGTCTCCTACTTCTTTGTGCGATATTTATTATTAACCTAGACCAGAGGCTGGGAAAAAATTTATAATGTTCACACCTTGGAAATGTTATATATAAGCCTCTGGCGATCGCATTCAGATATAAACATTTTGTATGTCCAGAGAGAGAGAGAGAGAGAGGGAGGGAGAGAGAGAGAGCGGGAGAGACAGACAGACAGAGGGAGGGAGGGAGAAAGAGAGAGTCAGAGGGAGAGAGGAATGCGAGGAGAAATAGAGTGTGTGTGTGAAAAACTTTGAGAGAACTGAGGTTTGACAGTGAATTTACGTACAGCTATGATTTTCGAATGTATGCTCGAATAGCACCCTGTGTTACAAGACTTATTACTAAAGTCAATAACCTAAGTCAGGATAGTTTTCGTAATCATATTATAAAAATTGTCTGCTTACCTGTGCTTAGCAAAAGTCCTGTGTCATTCGGCAGATAACAATTATCATTCACGTAAAAATCACTAATATCACGGTTTATGTAAATAAAAAACGGTATACTGAAAATTCCACAAAGCAGCCGCTTGATCATACGTTCAAAAATACATTTCCAGTTATCCGTTTTGTACACACTTTACTTTGCAAGTCATTAAATACTCTTTCAACATCTGTTTATGTTATTTCCAATCTTCACACACACACACACACACACACACACACACACACTCGCTTCCCCTCGCATCCGTCACAAGTATGACATTATCAAACTCACCCCTCTGTTTGGAGTAGAGACGTTTTTTTGTTGATTTTTTTTCGACAGCACGTGCCTTTGTTTTAAATAGTTAAATGTGGTGTTCTTGGTTTGAGGTAATATCGATTTGTCGGCTATGGGTATCAATTGCTTTGTTATTTTTATTGTTTATAAATTAAATGGTGCTACGGGTTTTACAGATTTGATTCAAGAGACGTTTGTTGGTACTAACGACTTGTTACACTAAATATTGCTTGTATTAAATTATGCAGATATATTTTGCTCTTAACAGGTTTTTTCCCCTTCTCGTTCCGTTAATTATTTACGCGTTGTCGTGCAATTCTATCGATGTTTCCGAGTAGGTGGGTCTTTTAATATGCCATAATGCACGTTTTATGATCTTACCTTGCTGTTTATTGCTTAATTATTTTTATTTCTTATTTGTTACTGACTTAAATGGTGCTACCTGGTTTGTTTATGTTCCATAAAATATTGCTTGTTTTCAATTATTTTGGACTCGTTCGATAATCGGGTTGTACAATTCCTAACGATGCACTTCCTACAGTTTTCTATGGCTGTGTGTGTACGTATGTTTTTCTTTTGGTATGCACGTTATTTTTCCCTCTCCTCGTTTGTTTCCCGGGCTGCCCACCATTTATATGCATGTCAAAGTGTTGACGAGGTCAGTCTTTCATTGACCGCGCTCGAAGCAACATCTCTCATTGACTTTCACGGACTGGGTTTAATTGCTTATTCAGTTACGCGTTGTTGTGCAATCCGCTTATTAGAACTGTTCCACTGTATCGCCGTGAAACCGGTGTGGTGGAATACGTGCTGTGTACTTACGTTCATTAGTAGAACAAGAGGGGGATTGTCCGTCTATATTAACGAGGCTAGTTAGCTAAACCCCTTCAGTCTTGTCTCGACAGTTACGAGCGACGCACCGTCCGGAGCTCGAGCTGGACCACGACATCGACCCCGAGATGTCCGCGACCTAGACCGAAATGAACGAGACCGAGACTGAAGTGAACGAGATCAAAATGAACAAGACCGAGACCGAAATCGATATGAAATAGGGCGAGATCGATATGAACGAGACCGAGACAGAAATGAACGAGATCGTGGTCGAAATGACCGAGATCGAGACCCCCCCGAGATGTTTTTGGAGAGAAACCTAGGCCAGCGACGGCATGACCGAGGCTGAGACCCCCCCCCCACGAGATATTTTTGGAGAGAAACCGAAATGAACGAGTGTGAAATATTTTGCGAAAAATTCGCACACACACACACACACACCACTACGCCCCTCCGGTACAACATGGTAGGAATACTGAAACAGTGGACCGAGGGGTGGTGGTGGTGGAGACCTCTCGATCGACTGCTCGTGACCTACCTCAACAGCCAGTGACGTCACTGAAACAACGGCCACTAAAACAATAGACGATACTGAAACAATGGGCGCTACAGAAAAAAATGACTGTTTCAACGCTGAACCAACAGACACTACTAAAACCATGACAATACCAAAACAATAGACGCTACTGAAACAATAGGCGCTACAGAAAACAATAGACGCTACTGAAACAATAGGCGCTACTAAAACAATGACCCCATTGTTGTTTCACTGACGTCACTGGCTGTTGAGGTAGGCCAAGAGCCCAGCTGATCGTGACGTCATCACCTCCACACCCCGTCCACTGTTTTAGTATTCCTACTTACACATTACTTCGATGCATTCTGTCTGCCTTGTTTTAAACTATTTTCGCCCATTGCTCGGGCAACATACGGTTCCCAACAAAATCTCACACAGATTATCCCGGATACACCATACAAACGGGGTCCAAATGGGGTGTGACGCGAAGATATGCTTTCATAGAAGAGAAATTCACCAGCCTCTCCACCCCAACTCCACTCTCATCTACACGTCGGTGGACCCTGTTACGCCGAGCAATCCAGTCCAAGGTTGTGGTAACCAATCCCTTCGGCAGAGTGGATCGGTAAGCAAACGAGAGATAGGGGTTCTGTCACGGCAGTCTGAGCCCTGGCCAGGCAGGATGGTGCACATCGGCAGCAGGATGTGCATCTAGTGTGGAGGCTATAGTAGCCAAACGGCTGCACACATGGGCTGAGTCAGTTAGCCTACTGCGACCGGGCAGAGGGAGCTCGTCAGCTGAGGTGAAAGCAACTCTCTAAGGGAAGAGAACCCCGAAATCAAGGTTCTTGGTTCTCCAGGTTGGGGGTTGGATCGGAGAATTCACATATCCCATCTGTGAAACTCTTATATGCAGAAACCTATCAGTTTCTCAGCCAGTCAGTTGTCTGCACTTGACCGGGACAACGGCAGAGGCTGTCAAAGGAGGCCTTGATTCAGTAATGGGTTGTCGAACCGCTGAAGAAGAATAAGAAGACACCATGCAATCATGTATAAGCGCTTTTCAGCCTCCAGGGTCACCGAGTCTCTACTTGGAATAACGTAATAGGGTGATAAAGGACGGCTGAAGCGTAGTGTTGGCCACATTATCTTTCTTGTATGCAGAGAGGGCTTACTTAGGCAGGTGGCTACCGTGTTTCTCCTAAACTATTTCGGTTGTTAAAAAAAGAAGCTGTTGTTATATTCTACAAAACGTACGAGGTCTGCAAATTAAGTAATGAGAATACTCATGAAGCAGTCAATATGGCAACACTGTAAGGTTTCCATTAACACAGATGGTTAGATAAACAAACAGATGATTGACATTGAGTATTAATATTTATTGTCTATTGTTGCCATGTGAAACATAAACAAGCTTTTCGAGAAGTAAGATTTTGTTGTGCGTTATAAAAATGATTGACATTGATTATGAGCAACGTTGTGCAATCACGTTTTGTGTTAAACTCGGGCACAATGCTACCGAGACTTTTACAAAATTGACAAAGGCGTATGGAGATGACGCTTTGTCAAGAGCACAGGTTTTCAGGTGGTTTAAAGCATTTTCAGATGGCCGGGAATCAATTAAGGATGATCCACATTCTGGAAGACCGTCAACGTCAAGAACTGACGACGATGTTGATCGAATCACGAACTTGATGCGGTCTGACCGTCGTAGAACAATTAAATTTGAACCACACTACAGTTTATCAAAGTTTGACAAACGGATTGGGAAAAGTTTATGCGAAATTGGCCCCAAAAAACCTTACTCTTGAACAGAAAGACAACAGGATGGAAGTGTGGCGCGATCTTCTAGGAAAAATTAAAAATAATCCTGTTTTTCTAAAAAATGTTATTACTGGTGATGAATCATGCATCTTTGAGTACGATCCAGAAAAAAAAAAAACGCCAGAGCGAGGAGTGGCACACACCAAACTCACCACGTCCCAAAAGAGCAAAAATTAGCAAATACAAGATGAAAACCGTTCGTTTATTTCTTTGATAGTAATGGCATTATCCATAACGTTTACCTGTTGAAAGGCTGCGGAAAAGCGTTGCCCGCGTGAGACCAGCCATCGTGAAAACCTGGATGCTGCATTATGACATTGCACCTTGTCACACAGCACTCTCGGTTAATGGGTTTTTGGCAAAAGAAAAATATTCCTGTTTTTCTTCAGCCTTCCTTATTCAATACCCTGCGACTACTGTCTCTTCCGGACATTGAAAAAAAAATCTCAAAGGACACCATTTTGGGACGATAGACAACATTAAAAAAACTGTAACCGACCAATTGAAGGTGATTCCAGTTTCTGATCTCCAGCACTGCTATAAACCCGTCTAAAGCACTGTGTGACTTCCCAAGGGAACTATTTTAAAAGCGATAGAGTCTAGATATAGTTTGATTATAAATAAAAGGTTTTACTGCATTAGTCTCATTACTTAATTTACCGACCTCGTGTGTCTCTATATACGTGATTCATCCTCATACTGCGGCAGGCGCGTCGCTGAAAAATGTTGGACGGGTTGCATTTTTTAATCGCTGCGAGTTATTAAACTTTGCGATTAAATAACCGAAAATCGCAAGCGTGCGCTAAACTTACAGGCGCGGTTTGTCGACTGTGCGATTGGCGCATGCAGTACAATATTTGATTATTATTGTACTGGATTGTCGTCATATTTTTATAATCACAGAAAATAATTTATACAAGTTGACATAGTAATGTATTTAATACGTTACAGTCATTAATCATAAAACCGTAAACCGAACCTGGTTGCCAGACAACCAATATATAAACAATAACATGCGTTCTTTATTACTCAAGGGCGGATCAGCAATCAATTTTTTTTTTGAGGGGGGAATAGTTGACTTTGGGGGGATATGAAAAGTTGGACCATTTCTTTAATGGTCTAAAGTATTAATGATAGAAATGAGTGAAGATAAAAACACACTGCGTTATTTACTCAGCAGAATACGTTTATTAACGTACAAGTATAAAAGCATATCTGTTTGTCAGTTCATTGTTCTTTTAATAATATTCGCTTACAGTTTAACGTACACACTACTCATTTAAGTTATGTATCGAACAAAAATTAACATGGAGTACGGTTACAATTTAAAGTAATTTTACAGTAAAACCATGAGCTTACATCGTGTGATATTCATTTTTTATCACATTCACAATCAAAAGAAGACGAAAAAGATTTCGTCTGAAGTGAGCATCTGCGCCTGTTATTACATGCATGGGAATAAAAGATTAATACAGCAGTCGTAATTAATTTGGCAACTATTTCGTGAAAGAATGGTTTTTGTAAAGACTATGGGTCTTAGTGTTATCTTGCATAAGATATTTATAATTAATTCGGAATGGTACCCTTATCACGTCTCCTTCTGCATGTTTCTATTATAATTCTGCTAATACACTCATCCATGTCTTGTTGTTTTAAAGCGTACAACACAAATTTTTATTTTTTTACGCGTGATCCCTGTAGATTGTGACTGCAGCTTACACTACAAGCCGAAACTTCCCCTCTCTCAATGCGTCAGTCGCACGCATTCACCGCATGCGATCGTCGTTCAAACGAAGCCGCACTTTAATGCATACTTAGGTCATCAACGTCTTCAGCAAGAATGAAACAAAACATGGTTTGTTCCGGTCACAAGCAGACAGACTACAGCTGGTCACTCCAACGGTTCTTCGGACGCCGAACGCCTCTCCGTCCTTTCGGCTTACAATATTCCTTGTGACAGTTTAGTAGCTAATATGTCCCCTGAATATGTGGGGTTGCCACCTTCGGGCTTATAATTAATTAAATAAATGCATATAATATATTAATATTATATAGCATACAATTATAATTAAATGCTAGACTATTTACTTGCATACAGGCATTCTGGCTTCACTACTGTACTGTAATGCCTTATTTTCGCATTTTTAGATATGTACTTTTTATTGTAAATATCTTTGGTTATACCATATGCTCTTTCCACTTTATGAAGCCTTTCTTCTATAGCAGATTTTTTCTATATACAAAATGGAGAAAAATATTTTATTGTATACAAAAGGTTCGTTCAACATAAACATACCCACATACAGGCACTTGTTATACCGTTGTACTCCTTCGCTAGAAAACACTGCTGCCAAGGTCCCAGTCAGGCATTGATCATCATAGGTTTCAAAGCCCTGGGGAGCCACCCAGGTCTTTATCTTGGTGACACGATCGCCCCTTTCCCAGCTGGGGTCCGACAGAGTATCTGCTGCCGACAGCACACGCGCGCGATTTTCCGCTAGTCCCATTGTGAACATCCCCAAAACGGGAATATTTCAAGTACGCGCAGACTGCATTACGCACTACTCAGGGTCGTGAGGATGGGCCCCAGGCGAAGGGGTCGCCCGCTTAAAAAAGTCACACCGATGACCGGCGCCTCGTACTGTGTAATGATGCAACGGTGATTGGTCGGGAGGACCGCCCGCGCCGTCCACACAAGGTCATTCCGGGTACGTTTAACAGTAATCGGTTTCGACTTTCCCTCCATCGGACCGAGAGCCTTGTCTTCGGGACACAGTCGCGGACGTATGGTAAACTCGTGATAAAGTATATAAAGTACTAATTGTGCCAACCCAAAATTTTTAATTCTTTTTCTGTTTTAATTTTTGGAAAGAATGTTTTCTAAGGACTTTATCGCACTAAATTTTATTTATAAAACAACATATTTATTTTAATTAAATTTCGAAACAATGTTCTTGCTTGGTAATCACGTGATATCACGACTTTACCTAGATTGACGCAATCTCGTGATACGTCAGGCATACTCGTGGCATCTAAAATCATAAATAAAATAAAGCTAAAATCATACGGTCAAAAAACATGAAAATTAAAAACTCCATTAATATTAAAATCGTACGGAGAAATCCAATCCAAGGAAAAAACTATCGTAAATTTTAGTAAAAAACAATTTATAAGATTTATATTTAATGGAAGTCTTTTTCAGAAGTAAATGTCAAAAATTAAATAAATTTGTACATTACTAGGAAGCAGCCTTACTTGGAAAACAACACAGAACATTTAAGAAACTACGATCCGAAGATAAGCTCCTACAACGTATACGCCGTCCATAACCTATCAAAACATGTATCATCGTATTCAGTATGTATTAACCGACAATTTGAGACTACTGTAAATTTGATGCTTAATATAATGAATTACAATGATGGTACAATAAAAATACACGTCCAATTAATAGATACAGAAATATAAGGTAAAGGTAACGTTCCTTACCTTACACTTCAAAACGTTGCAAAAACAATGAACACGTGTCGCACTGGGGCCTACAATATCTCAAACTGAACGTTAGAATGCGCTGCTCTCAATGGAGAAACTAGGCATTTGTGGGAGCATTGGTTAACCCGTGACAAGCTGCACAAAAAGTATCACGAGTATACCCGAGTTCACCATACCCGGCAGACAATGCGACGTTTCAATGTATAGCACTTTACAGGTGGCAGGAGCCACTTCTCGAACAAAATTCACCTCGGATTGGCGTGTAGTCGTTACTCCAACCAGTTCGTGTGTATCTGGTAATCGGAGTTCAATGTTTGGATAGCTCTCGTATGTTTCATAATTACTTTGGAAATCTTGAGCTTAATACATGAGGCTGACCGAAAAGTATTAAGACATTCTGAACACCTTGAAAACAGCGTGTACAACCCTAGTGTAACTTGGAAGGCGATCAGAAAGCACCTGACTACAACGAAAACTACATCAACTGACTTATTTAAACACATTCTGTAAGTATACGACTACTGTCAGGGGCGTATTTACCGGGGGGGAGGGAGACGAACAGAAACGGACCCCCTTCCAGAGGGTCGAAAAAAGTTGACGAGTTTTGTTAATCTCTTAATTTTTAGCTTCTTTCATTATTTTGTCAGCTAGTAAGTATTTTTTAAATATACAAACAGGTTTATTCTACAGCATTTGAAATATACGTTTGAAATATGAAATATAGGAAAATCAATTCAGTCAGTGTTGTCTAAATAATGTTTCAATAACGCGTATTGTTAATGCGTTATTACCGTTTATTTTAATGCGACTGATTTCAGGATGTTATCACACGTTTTTGGCCACTTTAAATGTAGTATTGTTGATTAGTCTTAACTTTGTTTTTCTCTTGTATGAAACCGACTCGATTTGACCGGACCCCGACTAAGGTCAAATTCTAGAAACGCCACCGACTACGGTTTCAAACATTTTGATGAAGGAAGTTATGAAAAAACATGTAGAAATGTAATTTGTTCCGCGGTTCTTGTTCTGAAACATTCTGGAAAAAATTCATATCAGGAGACGATTCCCAGGTCAGCGACTATGAGAATGAAAAACCGACTTCGCTACGCACGACGACTGAGACGAAGAAGGCACTGAAATAACGTCAAGGCACTGCTGTATTTTTACAACGAAGGCGTTTTCTCCACGGGTGTAAATAGACCTATAACGTTGGAAGAGCTGCGGGCAAGAGATAACTGACAGCTTTAGTGTGAAGTATCTATTTTTCACCTATCGAGTAGGTTTATTTATGATAAAACGCATCACACAGGTCTGTCGGTCGTCCTAGATTAGCTCTGGCTGAAAGCTAAAAGCTAAGTTCAAAGGGTCAAATTGTGACTAGAAAGTACGCGGGGAGGCCGCCAACACAGCTCCCCAAAAACTAAGTGAAAGAACGCTGGGATGAGTTCCAAGGGGGCTACTTCGGATGGAAGTAGGACGCTATTGTATTTGGAATACTCCTTACTTAATATTAAGTAGGTGCATACTTTCGTATGGAGTTTGTACTGTATATCCTACCCAGACAGCGCTACGGTATGCTACAGCACCTCATCTGTCAGAGGGAGCACCATTCAGATGAATTGACTAAGCGAAGCAAAGCTTATGATCACAATACGCTACTCTTTGGTTTCCTTATGCAGTTATTAACCATGGAGAGTTGGAAAATCAAGCGAAGGTCTTATGGACGTTTACTCGAATGATATGAATAACGATGTTCTAATAGAATTGAATGAAGCACTTTGTACCACGAGTAAAACTGCAAGAAAGAGGTTTTTTTTTCACATCGTTAGAGTGAAGATGATAGATTCCATGATACTACAGTTTGTTCGCTCAAAGTATAAAACTGGATTATTGATTGTAAAATGATTGATGTATTTCCGAATATACACATTGCTTATCGTTTGATTTTCACGATTCCAGTAGCTAACTGCGAATCTGAAAGATCATTTTCTGTATTAAAACGCATAAACATATCTTGAGTTCAACTATGGGAGATGAAAGATTATCTTCGTTAGCAAGGTTGAATATTGAAAGCAAGATACTGGAACCATTCGATTTAGAAGAAATTGTACTAAACTTCGTTAAGGGAAAAATCAAGAAAAAATGGATCGATTAGTATTTTCTAAGCTTAAGTACTACTATGGTCATTGTAGTCAATATTTAGCTATGTTGTCACTTGAGAGTTTAATAAAATAGTTGTTAACTTCCGAAATTGTGTATGCCATTTATCAGTGTAAATAACGGATAAAAGGTTTAATTTTGAATGGGGGGGGGGTGAGCCTGATGGCAGCATAGAGCACCACGCGCTTCTAATCCGACCCTGTACTCAGAGCTGCCTATTTCGTCTGTACCTGTCGGTTTTATCACAGATAAGAACACTAATTCTGATCCTATGTCGTCACCTCTAGCACAGTATTCTCGATTGCAGCCCGTAACGTCCAAAGGTATCAATCTCATTTTCTATTTTGGCTTTAATTATGACAGTTCTGATGAATACGAAAGGTCTGTAATAGCAGTGGCGGCTGGTGGTTGAAAAGTTTGGAGGTTGCAGATGGGTGGTATGGAATAAAATTGTTTTATTCTCTGAATAGAAAATCTCTTAGTCTCCTCCCCTCCAAACAATACACAAGGAAAGCAAAATATTGCAATTTTAGTGTCACACCCACATAACCACGAATATTTATTGTATGAATCTTTTTTAAATTTATGATTAAATATTCTGTTACCTAATTTTACACTTTGATTAAAATTTGAAAGGTCTGGTGTAGGACTACTTACTCTCTTGCTTAATAGTATCTAAACTGAACGCCATTTTCGTTAAGTTTTTCGACTGAATTCATTGCGTCCTGTCAGTTAAATGGACTTGCCCATTAACATCTGCAATTTCCCAATGCAGCACGACTGCAACTGGCGTTAATACGATTATTTATCATACGTATTCGATACATTTTTAAAACTAATTCTACGCCCATCCTAGAATTCACCAATTGGGAACGGATGCGACAATATGGATTGTGAAATATCCATTAACAACAAAAACAGACGTTAAATGACCTATTACTTCTAAGTTTAGCGAGGTCAGTTTTGTTTATGCGACGATTATAAACACAACAACAACAACGAAAATAACACGTATTTATTTACACATGCTAAAAAAAAAACATACAAAACAACCGTTTTTACGTTGGTGGAAAATATTATAAAAATATATATATTTTCGATAAGGTAAAATTGTATCCTAAACATTTGGCTATTATGAGTCACCTGTTTCCTGCCGCACTGAAAGTCGATTGTAAACAAACGTGTTATAAACAAAATCAGTTTGTTGATTTTTGGGGTACGCTCATTTATAGCGTTCTTTACTGTTTACGTTTGATATTAATAGAAGTGCAGCAGTATCAACCTAATTCTTGTGTTACTGATCGTAATATTAGACTGTAACATAAACACGAGTGGCGTCTACAGTGCACGACCGGCGCCACCTGAATTTCGCTTTTACAACTTCTCGAACAGGAAGTGACGTCTGGTTACCGGTAACAATTTAACGTACTGACAAACAAATCGGTCCAATTAGCAGCCTATGCGGACGACATCAACACAATATGTCGGACAAAAATGCAGCAGATGAAACGTACTTTGAGCTCAAAGAAAATGCTAGCAATGTAGCCCTCAAAATCAACATGCATAATACAAAAATATTAGTGCAGACTAGAATACAAAGAGACTACGGAACAATCGACAATATCGAAAAGGTGGACAACTTTAAATACTTGGGAACCATATTAGAAAAAACGGCACAGAATAAGCCGAAATCCGATACAGGATAGACCGAGCCAATAAAGCGTATTTCGCCACATCAAGTATCTTCAGATCCAAAGACGTCCACAGAAACACGAAACTAAGGATATACAAATCAATAATAAGACCCATCCTACCGTACGGCTGCGAAACGTGTATCCTGAACTCCAAAGCAGCAAACACTCTCGATATCTTTGAAAGAAAAATATTACGAAGAATCCTGGGACCAGTTAATGACGTACACGGCTGGAGAATAAGATTTAACTTCGAACTGTATCAAATTTATAAAGAACCGCCGCTAACACAATACATAAAACTACAGCGTCTAAGGTGGGCTGGTCATGTAGCCAGGATGGGGGAAGACGGAATACCACGAAAATTATTGAATACCAGAATCCACGGAAAAAGACCAGTGGGAAGACCGACGCGAAAGAAATACTGAAAGTGCGTTCCTGTAGGAGGATGGGTACCGACAGAAGAGAATGGGGGGGGGGGGAAATGAAGGAGGCCAGGGCCCAACAAGGGCTGTAGTGCCATAGGAGAGAGGAGAGACCGGTAACAATTATAACGAGGCTGCGTGCAAAATAACCGAAACTGGTAAAGACATCAATTTCAAGTGAACTGTGTATGTACAGGGAGAGGACTGCGCACTGTGACAAGTACATGCCCATATTTCACATTGAAAATAATAATGAACATAAATATTTTACTTCCACAGAGGACGTCGCCAGTGGCGTACCTAGACCACTGGAGGCTCGGGGCGGATTCCTTTCTGAGGCCCCCCTCCCATAAGACGGGTGTTTATAATCCAATTTATCTTTACGTCATATGTAGCAAAAACACTTTACTGTTACATATTTATTGTCTAAAATTACTGTATTGATACATCTAGTCAGGAGACTTTATACGAAGCTGTAGTAATGTTTGAAATGAAAATCCACTTTCATACGGTATTACAAAAACAAAGTTTAAAGAAAAATAATAGAAGTAGTATTATTTATAGACTGCATTAAATTTATTACAGTACTTTATAATATAGGCTACAATAATAAACTTATATAGGGCCTACTGCAAACAATACTTGGCAATTCTTTTTCAAGTCGGTTAGCAGTTTCACTGCAAATAAGGTGAACTTTCTAAAATGGCGGTTTTCTAGTTTTGGCCTCGGAAAATCTAAATGCGTAACTGAGCCGATTTCCGCACTCCGAATTATCCACTGTTCGGTAAAAATTCTGATGAGAGATTTTAAATAAATTGTTGGTGTCCTGAAATGTTAAATATTGTTCAGTGGTGTAATCTCCCTTAGCATAGGCCTACATGTTATCGGCCGGTATTTCACTCCGTCGTTTACGTTTTCGTACCGAGGCACGGTCTGCCGCTGCCGTTGCCGTCCGTGCTGTTTTGGGGCTCAATTTGCAACTTCCGACTACGTAGTGAGCATTGACGCCAACCGACTCTTCTTTTTTTAGTACGAATATATTTCTAATAATAAACTTACCTTTATAAGTTTTTTTAAATATCTATAAACACTCTATGAGGTAGGGCGGTAAGGTAGATTTCCAAATAATATGAAAAAATCTTTGGAATCGATCGATTAAATCCTGGACCTCTCCGAGTGTTGCGTTTCACGACAATGCAACATTTGCAAATAAATTTAAAAATTTACCACAAAAACTTAAATTTTCCAAATCTGGAGGCCCCCTACTAAGCGAGGCCCGGGACGGTCCGCCCCACCCTTAAGTCCGCTACTGGACATCCCATTACACTTACTGTCCGTGCGGGCGTGCTCTGTTGAGGTTAAGTACTATGCAGATGGTTTCATAGCTGCTGGTAGGGCCGTCTCCCTTGTCGGACAGGAGCCACACGAAGCATCTACTTACCCAAGTCCCTTTCTACCCCTTCCTGTCCAAACTATCCTTCCATCGTTTTTCTTCGGACGGATAAGACTCTGGAGGTCATCTTAGACCAATCATCTAGGGGAGAAAACCCTACACAAATCCTGCGAAGTCGAAGGGAGAGAGGTGGCAGCCCCACCGGGGCCTTTTCCCACACAGCTCTTGTAACTAGGCAGGAGGGGATTTTCTTACTGTCAAACTTAATAGGAAGGACCGGATGGATAATAGGGTTTCGATTAGGGCTACAAGTTTAAATATCAAGATAAAAGTGTGGGAATAACGGAACGTCAAAACATCGACATACCTGAATGACAGGATAAAGCAGTTTACAGGATCATGAGAGACCACGCAGGAGCAGAATGACAGACCATGTTTACAGGATGCATCAGGAACAGACTACCAAAGCAACTGATGTTTTATCTTCCCTGGGGAAACAGCAACAACACATCTTAGACAGAGGAAAAGGTGGGGTCACATTAATGAGTACACAATGGACTGTACGGTACTTCACCTGAAGAAGAAGAAATATTTTACAAATATTGAAACCATTTGTACCAATCCATTGTTTGCAATACTACCAAGAGGTGCTTTCGAGTCTTTCAACTCATCTTCAGATCGGCTGAAGAATAATTTCTATATTTGTGAATCCACTAACAAAGTTTGTTAATATGACAACTATAAACATATTTTATATATTAATATTTATAAATATTTGTTAATTATAATTACTATATTGAAAATACTGTACACATAAAACTATAACAAAACAGGGGTCTCCAAACTTTTTCAATTGAGGGCTGAATTGACAAGTCTTGGAAGTCAGGCAGGCCGACAACATAAATAGCCTATATATATTGTAAACTTATTTTTTTTAAGTTTACAAAATAATAAGACAATAAAATAGGTAGTTATTGAAATAAAAATTAAGCAGACTTATCCAAAGAAATTTCTTATGTATTAATTTTTGGCTTTCTTATGTACGTATGGGATGTGTGGAGTTGTTTCTGAAATATATAATGTCTGTCCGTTTGGGTCAAATATTGATGCTCCTATCCCTAGAATGGATTTCTCAAGTGTTCGTCTGACAAGTTAGCCATGTACTTTGATTTTATATTTATTTCTTGTTTAGTCTTTTAGTAACATGTTATAATATTTGAAGTATTTTGACGATCTATTTAAAAACTGCACACAGCATCGGCCAGGTTGCCGCGGGCTGTAGTTTGGAGACCCCTGACATAAAATGTACATGTGAAGGTATAAACAGAAGGTACAAGAAGATATGAGTAGACCTTCTTTGACCTAAAGACGTTACACACACACACACACACACACACACACACACACACACACACACACACACACACACACACACACACACACACACACACACACACACACACACACACACACACACACACACACACACACACACACACACACACACACACACACAAGTAATGTGTTTTTATAATATATGTACATAATAAAAGTATATTATGTATATTATTGAATATAATTTCTTTTGCAAGTAGTTGTATTATAGGTGAACTGAAAACAATAAAATTACAACTTCTTGCAGAAGAAATTATATTTAATAATACACATAACATTACTCATACATACACATACAACTCATTACCCAATTACTGCAAGGACTTTCAAATTACTTATATAAAAAGTGATAGTAAAATATCAAAAAAGAAACAATCGTCTCTAGAAATAAACAAATTAAAGCTGACAACATACGGTGTCATATATTTTACAGATGAAAACAACTACACATTTAAATATAGAAAATAATGTCAAAACAGTTAATAACCAATAAAACTTAATCAAGAATAAATTAAAATTTTCATTTGGAAAAAATAATTATACAGTAATATGATCATACTTAATAAATAATCACCAGTACTTAAATGATAAAATAGTAATACCCAAGTCCTGTTATTTTTATATATATATGTCGTATTTACAAGTAGCGTGATTGCACATGTACCACTATGAGGCAATATGGAAAAACATCAGTATATTTAAAATTACAAATTAAAAAAATCACATAAAATTAAACAGGTAATAGAAAGGACAAAGTAAACGTTATTATAACATAAAATCATACAAATGTAAAAAGTAAATAACAATAAAACAGAATACATTTAGTTAAAAACAAAAATGTCTTTAATTCAAAAAAACTTAATCAACAGTGTAATGAACCTCCATCAAATTTCTTTGGACACCATAATCTAGTAGTGAGTCCTCAATTTATATATGCTATAAGGAGGCATGGCCAGGATTTTCATTTTTCGAGGGAGACATTAAGTTTAGGTAAAATTGCTAATTCTAATCTGTTGATGAAAATGTACCTTTTCAAGTATAATTATAAAAAAATTGGGATCATAATGGGATCATTTATCAATGAACAAGAAAGAAACACTGAAAGAAATATTATCAAACAAACAGGAATAGACAATGGATACAAAATAAAAACTATCAATAAATTAGAAAATAAAATAAAACATAAGCTCAGTAAACAAACACCATTCTAACCTTCACCTAAAACCCCTTCCACTAATGATAATATAAAATACATCAACTTTACTTATCACGGAAACATAACTTGTAAACTAAGCAAACTATTTACAAGATACAAACTTAAAAATATCTTATAACACAGATAACATTGTTTTTAACAAAATAAAACCTAAAACTAAATTCAACATTCATAATAAAAATGAAGTTTACAAAATAGAATGTCCAGATTGCAATAAATGTTACATGGGCCATACGACGAAAAAACTGTCAGAGAGATATATTCAACATCGCAATGCGTTTCTAAAACCTAATATTTACAAATCAAATTTTGCCACAAACACTGTTTAAACAATAAACATACATTTCCAGACATTCAAAATATCAACTTAATTAAAAACGTAACGTACAAAAAGGTAAAAAAATGAATATCTGGGAAAATCTCAATATTTACAAACACAATAATAACAATTTTCTAATTAAAGAACAAATACAATTAAAAACAAAACAAGGCGATTTATTTAAAATCATATATTTATTAGAATAATAAAATAAACATTAAATAAATATATAATAAATAGATACTACATAAACATTGAAACAATCGATAATGATTCGAAGTTTTGATAATCTGTTAGCTGTATTGTAAGTGTATTCAATTACAATTCAAACAAACCTCTGAAGATACAGAATAATTTCTGTGAAACGTACGTCAGGTGAAAACAAACCTACCTGCAGTGTAATTATTTGAAGATATTAATTATAAAAAAAATACAAATTTCAGTCTACAAATAAGAACTAGCTAGAAAAATGAAAGTACACATAGACGACGAAATGTACAGTTCATGTTTATTGAATAGATTCACACATACAAACAGAATTTGTGTTCTTATTTTATTTACAAAATAAGATCAAGTTATGAGCTTGAGCTTTCTTTCAGCTGTTTTTTAAAATTTAGAACAGCTAAATCCGTACAGATGTCTCTATATGTAGACATAAAAGCTGAGCAATTGACCTGATTTTGTCCACAAGTGTTTCTGGTTTAAATTTTCACTCTTCTTCATGCTTTCAATTGTTTGGTTAAATTGGAGGAAACTCTACAGTCAGTAGCAGCTCGTGTATTTCTCAGAACATTTTTGCATGTTCATTCCTCTTAACTTTAAAATTTATAATTTTTGGGACCTCTATCCCCATCACCCATAAGTCCTTGCACGATGTGACCATGAACAGTACAAAGACTGACCAGAAAAAGTAAACTTACAATAGACTACTGATTAAACAGAATGATGAGACTGCCAATATTAATCTGACACTTCTTGAAGCAGCCTAGGAATTTAGAAAAGGTGAGTCTTGATCTCATTCCCAGTTCTATGTAACCTAAGAACCCAAAAAGTTGCAGTGTTCTCCAATTTTCTACTCTTCTGCTTCTTTGTTAAAATATGGGGTCAGACCAAGATAAGTACATCAGAGAAATTGCCCCAAATCTTAAAAAAGTCTCTAACCCCATTTAGAAAAGTTATTTTATTTTTTTTTCCAACAAGCTTCGTTTTATTTTTTAAAAGTTTGAAAATTGTCAAATCTGTAGGCCAAATTTTTTAAAGAACAAATCTTTCCTTCTTACAGTTGTCTTATGCGTATAATACTGGCCAGTCCTTCATGATCACAGTTTGATGTGTTAACAGATATGACAGCTACTGTGACTTTCTCAGAAATTTCCCTCGTTCCAAAATTGCTCTGTGGAATGTTTAGTTTTTTATATCATTAATATTCAAAGGATTTCTTCATTTCTGCTTTACACAACACAATTATTTATGAAACCACTAGTTTAATGTGGCTTTTCAACCATCTGGAAAGTTTGAAATTGGGAAATGTGCTGCTATTATTATTATATACCTTGTCAAGTTTTTAAATTATTAATATCATTAGTGGCATTAACTGAAGTCACTTAAAATTGTTGTTTTTATATTACATTTTTTCCCACTTATTACAAAGATTTAACTTGTATACTAAGTACACAAGACCATTAATACTAAAAAAGACTTATTTAATCAAGCACAAGATAAATACAGCATTCTGATTGTTTATTAAATTCCAAATTTCTGGTGTAATAAATTTGTAACTTTTGCTTCGATTTTCTTAACTGCAAGAAGCCAAATACTGTACGGTCATAATGGTTAAATTATTTTTCTATTAAATCTTCATTCAACACAATCTTATGGGTTCATCAATATTATTTGCTGCGGTCTAATAATGAAATAACAGCATATTTTATTTACTACCAAACAGACTGCATGGTCTGGGTTCTGTATATTTTTGTTGTTGTAAAAATCAATTTAAAGATTACCTGCAACATATCACAGAAACAATTAGTTATTCAATATAAAACGAAACTGCCAACTAAATGTTTACACTAAAATATATCAGTGATTGTTTATAATGGAGTACTCAACTTCCTTACCATTTACTTTAATTTTAGAAAAGTATCTGGATACAAATGTGCATGGGGACTTCTGTTACATAAAAATGGCACTGATACTCTTTGTATCAACATGAAATAAAAACCTTCCAGCACCTGATATGATGATCCAGCAGTAACCATCAAGCAGCTGATGTTTGCAGAGAGCAAAGCAGACATAACAGTGTTATTTCTGTATGCCCTACAACTCACCTCCAAGTACACAAGTATACAGATCATATATTGTAAACAAGTGCCATGTTTTGTCTGACATATCAATCAACTGCTACATATATATCTACAATTTTTTTTTATAATAAATCTGATTATCTAGATTACATTCATGAAATTGATTAATTAAATTTACAAAGAATTTGTATTTATTACATCAAATTCTACAGTTTTATAAAATCATAACGTGCATTTTTCAGCTTCTAGATTTATCTGGCATACAAAAATTCGAATGTTGGGTAATCAGTAGTGAATCCATAACAATTTTATCATGAAGTCACCTAATGTACACTTACAGCTTTTGTAGCATTCTTGTTTACTATTTAAGTTGGTATTTCACTGCTGAGTTATTGTTACCAAACTCTATTTATTATGAAGCACTCCTGAGTACTCTTTAAAATTAAAATTTTCTTAATTAAGTGTGAATTATCACGTAATATTCTAAAATATTTTCCAATTTCAATGTGAAAATTTTTGTGTTTTTCAATTCCTTTAATCCAACACTACAGGTATGATTAAATGACAAGGATTTACTAATAAATAAGAAAATTACATCAAGACAATTATGCTTATTTAAGTCTCCTACAGAGTCCAATATATTTTTACAGATTCTAGCATATAAACTGTACATTAAAAAAAAAATTAACCTAGATAAGAGGTAATAAAACCTGACTGTAAACATTTCTTATGTTAATAGTGTAAAAGAAAACAATTAATTAACAATTGAAATTTATATAAAATCTAAACATATTAAAAGGAGCACCACAACAGGAGCAAAAATGATAAACAATACTAAATAAGCCATGCATAGTACAGATTATTTATCCAAACAGTATATGAAAAATAATAACGTGAAAATATAATTACTAATCTATATATATAAAACTCAAAGGCTGAGGATTTCTTTGTACTGAATACAAATCTACACAGATTCCCACCAAATTTTGCACAGGTAACCTTTGACACACAGTGAAAAACACTGTCTAACTTGGAATTTGATATTCTTCACACGATTTAGGTACTTTTAATTATACCCATTTGTTGCCACATAAAGATGTCAACAACACCCATGGAGACCAGAATTAATTACCATAGTAACACTTAATAAACAAATGCTATTCAGTGGCATCAGAACTGTACCTTTATCCGTTCCTGGAGTACATTTTCGATGTTTTATACAATATGCGATTGTATCGATACATTACGTTGTAGAAAAAATGAAGTGTATTAATTGTACACTGTCCTGTTTCTTAATACAAAGCGAAAATGCATATTGTTTCCATTTGTGAGGTTAGGTAACAATGGTTTTTGGTTTTTAGTTTATTGCTGAAATAAACAAAGCCACGGTTGAAGAAAACATAACGTTTAATGTGATATACAATGCTTATAACACAGTAACACTTAAAATAAAGAACTAACGTTTTTGAGTTAACGAGTACTTTATAAATATCTCCAAAGGCTGCTGCACCAACATAATAATTTAGCTGAAAACAGCTTTGGAGAGAATTTGTCTAACGAGTACAAAATTGTTATACGAGCTGAGAGAACGACATATAGACATAGACAATAAAACTTATATTAAAATACTTATCAAAAGTCAGATATTCGCATGCAAAGCAGCAGGTAACAGCTAATATGTGATAAAGTGAGGTTAAAATTTTCCATCCGAATTCATGCCTCGAGTGAAAATAAAATATATTTATACTTACATTATTACTGCGATCATCAGATCCTCACCACAGACCCCAACATTTTGCTAGAAGAGGTAAGTCTTTCACTGTTACCTCCTTCTGAAGATGATTTACCACTGGCAGATTAACAGTGGACAACAAAGATGGAGTACAGGATTCATTGTAATTCTTGGACGCTGTATGACATAATGTGTCCCATTCTAAATTATTTCAAGTGGTATCCTATCATTATTAGTACTACTGCTGATCAATAATAGACTAGAAATGGTGTAGAATAACAAAGTATAAAGTTTAAGTATTCTAATGGACTTACTGTAATTTTTGGACGGGTAAATTTTCAAGTTGCGTATCAGTTTTACTTTGACTGTACAAACGTCCAGCACCATAGGGGAACATACTGTATCCCCACACGACTAGCAGTGCCAATGCTGCTAAGCTTCCTCTCTCCAGATCCAATGTTAATGTAGCTGCGTAGTAGATGTGCAGATAATATAAGCCAAACACCACAGTGACAATAAGTCACAGTACAATATTAGTTTCATGGGGGGATGGTTTAAGACATGTCAGTTTATCTGTTAGGGCAGCAATTGGTGTTGTCAAGGGGGTAATGTTCACACCAGCTACACCATCATTTTATATACCATAAATATGTCTTATACGTCTGAGGAAGCGCTGGAGTGACCAGCTCTAATCTTTGCCTATTTGAGACTGGAACAAACCATCCTTGGTATAATCCGTGAAGACAATGATGATAATGATGATAAAATGTCTTTGTCTGAAGTTACCTGGATCTGCATGAGGTTCAGTCAATGTTGCTACTGTTTTCTGTGTATTTCTGCCTTCAACATCATTACCTGTTAACTGTGTTATAGTCAGATTTAAACATCACAACAAATTTTACAAGAATTCTTAAGTTTACAGGAACCAATATTTAGTAATAATCTAAAATTTGAACATGTCCTCTTGTTGAGTGTATCTGTTAGGAATCGGATTACCAACATCATGTCCTACTGTATGTGAGCACACAGTATTCACAACAAGGATAGTATTAATACACTAAAAACTCGTTTATCCGAATTTGATGGGACCGGACCTGTTTCGGATAAACCAAAACGTCTATTTAAATAATAATACATACGTAAGTACAGTAATAGTATTTAATAATAATAATTTAATTACTGACAGTGAATATGACACAATAAACTATAAAACGGCACCGCACTGAAATTATAGTTTCTACAGTACAGGAACAGTCCTATTGTTTGTTCGTTCAGTAATCAATCATAGTGTTTGCCTAAGCTTTGAAGCTCGTTTGCTGGCTGCATGATCTCGAAGTCGTTTCATTGTTAGAAGATCTGCAGGGGAAGTTTCGTCTTGTCACTCCAAATACGACAGTAGCTCTTCAAACATTCATGTTGCCTCTGTTTTCTCTTCCACATTATCGTCAGAGCTTTTGTCCTCACCGGGCTGTTGTGAACATTGTGCAACAATTTCGTCATCGGATAACAGCTGTTTTTTTATTACCGTACAGTTTATACAGTAGTCTCATTACAGTTGTTTATTAACATAGGATTGTTTTATGTGAACTGTTGTTATTGCATCACCTTCGGCTTCTAAAAGGAAGCAGAAATGTACTGTTACAATACACAACAGTATACAGTACTTTATGTTTACAATACATGAACGTAATAGTTTGTGTTCGAAAATCTGAACAAATCGATATTAGGAGTGCCCATTATCGCAATTAGTTCTGATTATTCACTTTCTACTTTATATCATATGGAATCGCTTGTCTACGCTATTAAATATAGATTACAGCGACAGGAAAATGCTTTCGTGTATTTTTAGCATTTACTAAAATTTTTTTCGGATAAACCGGACTTTCGAATAAACGAGTTTTTAGTGTAAAAGGAAAAAAACTCATGCACAATTACATGGTTTCATGAAAGGAAAATTAGTTAAAAATACCATCACTTGTTTATTTATCGAACTTTTTAATTCAAATTCACATATACATAAACACGTATATAAGACTGATACAACTCATGGTGGAGAATAAAAAAAAACTTATTTATGAGACAGTCAGCATCAGTTGAAGGGGTTTCACATTACTGTTTATTATTATTTGACGCCCATAAAATATTAATGTTAATAATAATTCGAATAATAATAATAATCATATACCAGTAGCAGTACAATAATAATAATAATAATTATAATAATAATAAGTCTTATCGTTTTCCACATGGCAAAACAATTGCTTACATACAAAACACGTATTAGTCCTCATATCACATACTCACAACACTTTATACATACTGTGTTAATATTTTGTTTACATGTTGTAGTCTATACAGAACCAATTTATTTTTCTCTATACACCAAACAAAACAAAATTTAATATTACTACCTTTATTATATGTCCTTAATGTCATTCACACATCTTGCCATTAATTCTATACAATAAAACAACACTCTCGGACCAAATGTCAGGTTTCATACCTTTATAGTGTTATATACGCTTCCACTTCGCATGTTCCTTTTCTCCCTCTTGTGAAAATAAGTACTTTCCCAGTAACTAGAAATATATACATAAATAGATTTTCCCCTTTATTTTACAATGATATTTCACCTAGACCACACTAATTGTCACATGGTTGTTGTGTACTGTTCACTGTGTTAATAGTTTTCACAAGCTGAATTCCTTAAAATAAATTATCTAATAACAATGAACAGCCACATGCCAATCATATATCAACATTTAAAGATTATTTTATATAAATCCACCAATTTCTTTGTCCAGCTAACCGTTATTTAGGATGACTATATGGAATTTCTGACAGTAATACATTTTTTAATACACTTATATAATATTATTTGAATAATTAAGAAAATTAATACAAACTGAAAAAAGTAACTTAAACAAGTATATTTATAAATAAGTATATAGGATAAAGTAGGCCGGGTTTGGGAGATTCAAATTTTTACAATTAATAAAAAAAACTTCTTTAGATTCCTTACAGAAAAATATCAATATTTTTGGATAAGAAAAATTTAACTGAAAAAAAAAGAAAAAAAAATTCTGTACCATGTGTAGCATATGTTTGCTGTGTTTACCGCAGTATCCATGGACACTAACAACACAGTCACAGTGAAAAACATTAATTTTTTTAAAATTTTATATATACTTTTTAATGATCAACATTTCTATTGTTTTATTTATTTATTATTTTTTTTGTAAAGTACACCAGATCGCTTGAGTGACACCACCACACTCATGCCCCAAGAACGTGAGGATTCCTCCCTTGTGTTGCGTATACGATGCCATATTCATATATACACCTGAAAACAAAACAATTATATGCGCAAATTGATAAAGCGTACGAGAAATTATCTGAAAAAAAAAATACAATAATGAGACACTGCTAGGTTTGTGTTTCATCGGTACCCGCATATTCCTAAAATTTTTGGAGGTTCACTATTGCAGTTCTTAATAATAAATAAAGAAGTAATCATTTAATAATAATAATAATAATAATAATAATAATAATAATAATAATAATAATAATAGTATAAGATTCATTTTTCACAGTATCCAAGTCACTTGAAATTATATTCAAAAATTTACGTTAATAGTTCCGTCAGTGAGACTTACTTTTTTGTCGCTACGAGGCGTTTCAAAACGTATGCCTCATCCTCAGGTGTTTCACTCCATAGAAGAGGTCATCAATACATTAAAAGTAAAATGAATAAACGAACACATAAAAACACACAAACAGAAACGTGAACGGAACATATACGGCCGGTCCGGACCGCGTTACATGTTCGTTCGTATATGTTTCGTTCACGTTTGTGTTTGTATGTTTTTATGTGTTCGTTTATTCATTTTATTTTAATGTATTGACGACCTCTTCTATGGAGTGAAACACCTGAGGATGAGGCACACGTCTTGAAATGCGTCGTAGCGACAAAAAAGTAAGTCACTGACGGAACTATTAACGTAAGTTTTTGAATATAATAATAATCGTTTTTCTTAAATGATTTCCTTGACTTTTAACATAAAATCAAGTATATTATCATATGCTAAACATGCGTACATCACAAATATGCTAAATATAGTAAAAGAACAAACTGATAAACTATTACAATGCTATAAAGCTAACTTAAAAATGTAGTTTAACTACACTCAGAAAAAATAAATAAATTATCTATCTTGCCATTAATGTTTATTAAATACATGTCTTTTTGTTTTTAAGCATTGCATAATGGTTCAAACTTTATGTAATTGCAATCAAGTTTTAAAAACGTATATAATTTTGATAACAAAAGTTCTTTATTGGGAATCTCTTAAAATCATTTGTAGATCTCTGAAATCTCTCATCATTTTAGTTTATATCAGTTTAAATTAATTATAACTTGTACAATACACAGGAATGATCTATTTTAACAATAACATTAAGTTTTAAATAAATACAAATGATTGGAAGTTTCACAATGTGTTCTTAATCTCTCACAATTGTTTCAGCCTCCTAGTCTATTCTCAAACAGCTGGTAAGAACAACCAGTGTTTGTGTTTATTTAAATCTTTTTAAGTAATATGTTTCATCAATGCCCAACAAGTCTTCAATTAATATTATGTCACTTAGTACTACATACTTTTATATTAATTTAAATTTCTTCTTTTAAATCAAAATGTATACATACAACCGTTATGTTGATATGTTTTAACCATATTTTCCAGACAATGAAACAAATTTAAGTACAAGAGTCATTCAGAAAGTAAAGTCTAGCTGCATAAAATTATAGTAAACGGGGTCCGATTGATCTGCTTATATGCAGTATGCATGTGTATGTAACCACAGTAATGTGAGCTTCATAAGAAATGCCATTTTGCTGTATCAGTCATGTTTACAGAGTGTCAAGGATGTTCACTGTAGTTTGTGTGTTTGTATTTTCCTTTTAAACAACACATTATATTTTTACATTTTTTAACAATAAGATTCAAATTTATTAGTATCACTACTTACGAAGTAATTTGAAAGTGTTCCACTATTGATATGAATGAACCTAGAAGTTGAACCTCTAGTTCTGTAGCAATGAAAATCCCAACATTAGGAAACAGTGATAGGGAATAATTTTCAGTGTGTGTGTATTAACTGGATAAAATAAAAACCAATTTAACAAGTTATTATTATTTTAATTAATAAAAACTTCGACAAGTGTCAGCAATACAGAAGACATTTGCTGAAGGAAAAACCCCTGAATTTTCTTCTTACCAAGAAAGAAAACTAAAAAAGAATTTACCTAACCAAGTTTCCATGTTGACCTGACACAACACATTGTAATGAATTTTCATGATGCTGGAGAACATCCAACATTTGAGAAAGTAAGACACAAAATGGTAGAACATTTTAGTCTTTCTGGGTGTGTTAGAGCAGTTACATATACTTCACAAACTTTAAACTTAAAAAAAATCAAATAATGACGGAAGAGAACTTTTATTTAAAAGACAGAGACTTAATATTTGGGTCATGTTTTTACATAAATGCATAATTTGGAAACAGGAAGTGATAACTGGCATATTATTTTATATAAACGATACCAGTATATTGCAACAATACAAGCATAGGCTGTACTGTGCATTTATTAAATAAAATAAATATTTAGATTAATTTTATTAATATGTAATAGATAAGCAGGTGTGAAACTGAAAGCTGAGTTTATACACAGGAATCAACAGGCACGATCACGAGATTGCTGCTGAGAGTGTGTACACTAGTAAATATAGTGTGTGCGTGAAGCCTGTTCAAGCCTGAAAGTTTGCAATCTCACCCCAAGTAGATGCTAAATTATAGTCTTATTTAATTATAAGCAAACCATAAATGTTAGAAAAATTGCAAAGACTTCTAAATATGCATAAAAATAATACACATGTGCAGTGCGAAAACGGTGTGATTAGGACGTTCAGTGCGAATTCTGTGCGATTTTAAGAGCGTAGTAATTACACTATTTATGCGAGTCCAGTAGTAATTACACACAATATGTGTAATTAAATCAGACAATGTTAGAACACCTTGAAATCCGCATTAGAAGTTGCGATTGGCAGAAATGTGCGAAAATATGAAATTGGACGATAGTGGGGGAACTGACGCCACGGACAGTTTCTGACATGCAGAATTCTGTTCCGACAGGTGTGGTTTCTTGATTAAATATAAATACGGGCCCAGGAGAGCCAATTTTACTCTCAATCAGTCTTCAGAAGCGGCGGGACGCTATGTTCAGTATTGACCCAATTTTTTTAAAATAAACTGTAAAGTCGGATGGACAATACGTTCATCCAAGTATCAAACAGTAACTCTTAGTTTGATTTTTTTTAAATACAATTATCGAACATACTCTGCAAGTCTACAACCACAAACGTTCAGCACTCTAGACAACCGACGAGTCACACAGGCAGAGGAACGCTATGCAGAGCAATAGAGGCGTCTGCTAGGACAACAGCAGCTGATGCAGAGCAACATATCACTCTACACTACAGCAACCAGATGGGACCATGAGGAACGAGTAACTGGAGGACGACAAGTGGAACCGGAGAACGTGCAGGGAACTCCATTTGAAGGGGACCTACAGATCAACGGAGGATATGGATACGATCTACAGAATCGAGGTGACAAATAACCAATTTATAATTTGTAAATGAGAGAATAAAGACATTGAAAAGACATTTAAAAATTAAAAAAAATACATAAAAGTTGTTACATGTAGATAAAGATAAGAGAATATAATTTAAAGTCAATAAGAATTTGCTTGGATGATTAACAAGTAATTTAGTAAATGTAAATTTTTATTTATAAAGTAATCACTGAATAATATTACATGCAATGCAGAAAGTAAATTAGTTGGGAAGTTATAGAAAGAGAATAACAATTCTCTTAGTAAATTTAAATTTTTATAAAACATTAAGATGTATGCAATGCATAAAGTAATGTAATAAAAAAAATATATAAAGCAAAGAAACCAAAACTGCAATAAAGCACAGAGTCAGACTGAGCGGTCGAGAAATTTTAGATTAACAAATAAATGTTTAGCATATACTTTTGGTAATATAGGATATAAGATTTATTTTATGATGAATGTATTGCAACAAAGAAATGTTTAAACAAACAATAATGAGTATTTTATGGAGAAGTAAATGCGATTTTAAAAACACGTGATTTTTTTGAATAAATTAATGAAAACATGTACAATTCAATTAATGACTACTCTTATTACTATTACACCCAAACCCCAGTAATTGGTACATTCTAACAGTAATGTTAGATACATATTAGCACAGCACAAATTAAATTACATTTAATTAACACGTTTTGTCGTTATACAATTTTGTCTCCCAAAAGCGTGGGGCTATACAATTTAAAATACATTTAAATTGGTAATTTGTATTGTTATAATATATATATATTTTGTAACATCTCTCGTCTAGCTTTAAGTACGTCTATTGATTACTTAATAAAAATCTAGCTTAATTAAGAGTTACAGAATTTGTTATCTTTGTGTTATATGCCTTCAAAATCGAGTGTGTGTGATTATGCAAAGATATTTTGTGATTTTCTTAAATTTTGTTTATATTAAACCAATACCGTTGTTTGACAGTAGTGAGGAGAGAGAGTAAAGAAAGGCAAAGAGAATTACTCTCTTAGTATACGATTGAGTATTTCAAATTTTTCCGCTCGTGGCATCAGCTGATTTCTACTTTTACGAACCCATTTCAGGTTAAATGACTTCAAATAGTACGTAATAATTTCTTCATGTCCGGACTGATTTCCTTTCTCTTCTCGATCTTCTTATTACCTGTAACCAACTACCATCTACTGGAAATAATACACATTTTATTTATTTAAACACAAGGCATTCCTTGAATTTATTTAACATTTATGGTCTCCCAAAACATGAATTAATAATCGATTACTTCATAAATCACAGAGTTATTCGACCTTATTTTTACAAACATATAGCACACAACAAATATTTTTATTTCAGTTTTAATAAAGAGAAAGAAATAAGTAATTAATTTCCCAGGGTTATTTAAGGTTCTCTGAACTTTGAGGAAGTCAGAAATGTATATGGGTCAGTATCAAGCTTTACATAAATTAATTTAAAATTAGTATAATTGGTATCATGTAGTTGATTTTTTGACCGCTAGAGCGCAGGCTACTTTTCTTCACTGACGAAAAACGAACACTAAAACATCATGGCTGCCGGAAAGTTATTAACAAGACCACGTTTTGCTGTTTTTTGGTTAACAAATAAAATAAAGTTATGTTCACCTCTTTTCCAGAAGTATTTAAAGAGACTGTGCTGTTTATAGTGTTCTAAGTTTATAGTTGAGGTGTAATTTAGTTAAATTTTAATAGGAAACGATCTCACCAACAATGTTGAATTTCGGTAGGCTAGGCTTGAAAATTGATAACTGATTTTACAATTTCCATCAATTTTCGGGCGTGAATTATTCTGTTCCAAGGATGTCTAGGAGGTAGTGGATATCACTCATCAAGCTTATTAATTCTGCACTGATTATTTCCGAATAGTATTTATAAATTTTTTAATTTCTACAAGACATTATACTTTTCAACTGCTCACTTCCAATATATCTGAACAATTAATTTAATTTTTATTAGGTAGTTACTCCTAGTAACCAAGAATTTTTATGGTTTTTTATTGGCTAATCTAGATACCTTTTAGTATGTAGGCTAATAATAATTATTATAATTTCATTTCTTCTTTTTAGAAAAAATAATCCTTTACAAATTTTACCAAAAATCAAATTTAATTTATTTACGGTTTTTCTTTATATCCTTACTTAAACTTGTCTATTGGTATTTTATATTTTAATTCCTTTTATTTTGATTTGTTTATGATTTATAATTCATTTAAGGTATCCTTACTCTACACTATTTTTTACATTCCATCTTGCTAACATAGTATTTTTTGGTATATTATTATTATTTTACATATAACCCTGGATTATCTTACATCTAAACAAAATAATTATATTAAACAAAAATATAACTCCTGGTTAGAAGACCTTTGTGGCCTACACAATATAAAATTACAACAAATACAAAAAATACAAAGCTTGTCAATAGTAACATAGTCTATTGCTACCATACTGATTTTTTTTTCATCTCCAGCACAAATTTGTGAGATGCTCTTTTTAAATGTTTTACACTTTCACCAATTACACTATGTCTTTTATGAAATTGCTAAACTGCTACAATTTTTTAACCAAACCAACTACCTTGGTTGTTCAAGACCTGATGATGTCAGAGATGACGAAAAGCTTTGTCTGAACAAAAAATTGTAGCAGTTTAGCAATTTCATAAAAGAAATAGTAAGGATGGCTGCTAACTCAAATAATATGAAGAATTACACTATGTTCCACTTTGTACACTGCACTTTCATGATTATTGTTTACAGAGTTTTTAGAGTACAAAGGTTCTCATAGCTTGATACCTAATCCCCATTTCTGACTTTTAAAAATGGGTGATTACTGGTTTTAACTCTGGTGATTAAGTTATCATATTTGGGCAGGGATTATGTAACGTTACAATATATATAGTGTATATTGTAATGTAACACTATCGGTTACAGCGAGTTGTATAATAAAACACACTTATATCAATTACATATTTCGATGTAGACTATTAATATTAATTTTAGTAATGTTAATAAAAGGAAACATAAAAATGAGAATTATACCGAGTAGTCGTTATATAAGTGAGAGGTGTGTATTGGCGAGGTAACACATTGCCGCCGACCCAGTGTAAAATTGTATTGTAAGTACAGCTTTCTAAGTCGTAAAGATATAAAACTTTTGTTTGCTAAAAACAGCAAAAAATATGCAGTACCGTTAGGTTTAGGGTGTTTTCGGCCTTCAAAATACAAAGAGTGTTACGTCATAAACGAAGGTGGTGGAGAAAGCAGATTTCTCTTTTTTAACGAGAAAACGGTCTCGCGGCAAAAAGTGCGCGTCTATTAAGATTCACCAATCATAAAAAGCGTAACCTCTGCGCGCGAAGTTATTTCGATTGTTTACTGGACAATTTCAAACTTACCGGCAACACGTTCGAATTTCAGCCAATGATGGTAATTTTAAGAGTAGCGGCAGTAAGGGAAGTTTAGGTGAAACTATAAAAGTAACTGATGCAGGAACTTAAAGAGAGTCAGTCAGTGAAATCAGTAAAGTCAGTCAAATCAGTTAAAGCAGTCAGTCAAATCAATCAGTTAGTTAGTTAGTTACTCAGTTGTTCAGTAAATTAGACAATCGTCAATCGACAGTCAGAATCATCAAGAGTCGGAGAATCATTCAGTCAAATAGTATTATTTATTCTGTGCGCGGGATCAAGTGTGAAGAAGTCTTATTTATTATGTGCGTGGCCGTATGAAAAGTCAAAGTTTCGGAGGACGTGGAAACGAATGATTATCGCGAGTGTGGTGAATAAAATAAAAGCAGAGTAATACAAATTGTGTTGTGATGTGTAAAGTGTGGAACGAGCAAGACGGAGAAATGGATAATCGAATTCAAGTAACCGTATCACATTAAATGTTGTAATCAAATAATTGCATGTAATATATTTGTCTACTCAGTTTAACCAGTTTCGTTCTAAAAGAACCTACGAATTGTTCAGATGCTGAAGAGTTTTATATCTTACGACCTAGAATAGGAGTACGAAGTATAAATATTTAATATAAATTTTGAATGATAGTTTGATATTTCTGAAATGTTAGATATTAAGTCATGTCATTGATTAATGTTAATTTATGTTGAGAAAGAAGGAGATTTTCTAGTTTCAAGAGTAACTTATTAATGATAAATAATATTTCATGTGTTTATTAATCTCTTATTGATGCTAAATAATGTTTATGTGTTCATTAATCTTTTATTGATGATAAATAATATTTAATGTGTAATTAATCTTGTAAATTTTAAAGCATAGTCGGTGGACAAATCAAGCGTTCATAAACAATAAATGATATTAACTGTATTCATGAATTTCTTGTAATGATTAACTAAGGATAAGAAGTTAGTAGTAACTGAGAAGAAATTAACCTGTCAAATTGAAATGATGATAATATTATATATTATACATATATATATATATATATATATATATTAAATGTATTCACTCAAATGGTAAATATAATATCTTTTAATTAGCATCTGAACATAAGAGTTGTTATTAACAACACCCTGAGATTCCTAATTATCTCTGGCGCCCAGCATTTTATACTTAAAATTAAAAATAATAATTACAATGGAAACCCAAATAAGTTATATTTGGCGCTCCAAAAAGTGGTGCAAGTGAGAGAAATTTAATATTTGGCACCAAAACGTGGAGCTATAAACCCAGAATTTAATATTTGTCGCCAACAACGTGGTGCAATTCCACAGAAATTTTATAATATATTATGTTCGGGATCATCCTATTCTTGGAGATGATTTAAAGATTCTTATGGACTTAATGCACAAACTGGTTTATGCATATTGTGCACTGTAGTCTGAAAAGTCCAAAACAAACATTTATTTAAATTTATTTAAAATTTTTTTAAACATTTGTTTAAAGCCAGTTATTAAAGTTTATTGGAAGAACCTTCAATTAGTAAGGGTAACAGGAGTTACCATTCAATGTAAACAAATAAGCCCATATAATGTTCCATTAGAAATGTGCTGGTGGTTGCAGTCCAACGATATTTTTTTCTGTATGTGTGAAGCTAAAGATGAGTTAATCGGCAAAGCAAAACAAAACAGTGGTCCCAAATTGTATGGACTGAATGAACTTGCTTATAAATATGGGCAGGAAGAGTTATTTGTCTTCCTCTGTACGGTTGCTAATATAATACAATCAAATTAATATGGGTCCAGGAAAGAGAGTCACTGCATGGAACATTAAGAGTTTTAAAATCATATCCAGTTTACTACAAACAAAATAAAGAATTGACAAAAATTAAATAAATATAATTATTGGAAGGATAACAGTTACAAGTTTTTCTATTCACGGCTTGTTTGTTCATTAAGTCGACAAGGGACAAGGTCCTCGTTTTACTATACGTTGCAAAATTCTGGATACTTGAGCTTAGACATCTACCAAAAATGAAGAGATAGATCAACTCGACTGTAAATTACTTAAACATTTAGCCGGTTTCTTTGCTTTTGTACTGGTATTTAAAGGGTTTGTTTTAATTATATAAACAGTATTTCTTGTTTCACAATTTCACTATGGTTAAAAACAAAACTGTTACAACCAATACACAGTTTATCCACGCTTTTGGAAAGAAACTTAAATTTAATATGCTGTCATATAAAATAGCGTTTTCCACACTAGTTCAACAAAGTTTCCTAGTGATTGCCTTGTACAATCTGAGTGGTACAGTAAGATTAACTTATCTTTATTAAGAAAAGTTAACAATGTTTTTGTAAAACAATTTTTCTATTCACAGATGATTCTGCTGACAAATCTAACTTGCCACTGATGAACTGTTTTCATCTGTGAATTTCTACTACACTATTTTAAAAATATACACCATGTGTATGAATTTTATGTTACTTTTTATTTCATAACAAACTGATGCATGCTCAAGTAAGGAAAGTTTGTGCAGCCATTACAACATGTAAATGTTGGGCAACCCTGTGCAACACTTCCAAGCTTGCATTGCTATGGCCCCAGTACAGTTTTTCATTTGCTGAAGTCTAGCAAACAAACACCTATATGAGATTGTTTTGTACATAGTAGCAAAATTCTTATTAAAAATGAGTAATCTCGAGCAGGGGTGCCCATCCCCCCCCAAGGCCCAATGGGCAACCCCCCCAAAGTCTCAGAAGTCCCCCCAATTGGAAAGCCCCCCCACTGCCCGCCGGTCTAAAGCTTAGCATACACACACATTTTTACATTCCTGATTTTTTATTCACGTACCCTCTGACTCATTGACAGGGTGTTGCTGCAGGCTGCCAGGGTCAGTTTTCCAAATTCCAAAACAAAATTTACTACTAGTTGTACTGGTAGAGACATTTATGCTGCCAGTTCGTTAAAACAATCATAAAGATATGCAATTGCTTTAGTTTTTTACTAATAGCTTAGTTTGTTGCACAAACACGGTAAAAATTTCCATCAATGTTGGATTTAAAATATTATTCTTGAAAAAATCCCCCTCAAAAATCCTTAAAATACACCCGAGAAATCCCCCCCAAAAATGCTCAATGCGCAACTTGCGTTATGATCCCCCCCTGTGGGCACCCCTGATCTCGAGAAAAGAACAAGTGAAAAGAAGATTCTGTAATGTGTTTTTGTTTTGTTCATACAACGCAATACATTCCTGTTGAAGTGCAAAGAACATTTTATCCACAAATATTAAGTTATTGTTGTCGTCAACTGCACATCTTACAGAATATTTAATTAATAAAGTTGTGTTAGTGGTTATAACCACAAACAGAATTAACACTTCAAAGGCTAAGGGAAGAAACCCCGACAGAAAATCAGTAGGCCTGACTACTTAGAAGGCAGCCCCTTCACCAGGCTTTGGGTGCCGAAGGCCAATAACCTACACACCCGAGATTAACTCATTACAGAAACATCAATGAATAGAAGCCGGATGGATAAAATGGATTTGACCTTTGGCATGAAATCGGACAGTGGAATGTACAGACAATGTGGCAGGTGGGAAGATTGGCTGAAGTATCCAGGGAAATGAAGCGATACAGGCTGGAGATACTGGGTTTGAGCGAGATGAGATGGAATGGGTTTGGTGAGATAAGGACCCAGGAAGGGGATACGCTGTTGTACTCAGGAAGAGAGGAAGAACATAGAGAGGGTGTTGGATTACTGATTACCCAGAAGACAAGGAAGAGTTTGATAGAATGGTACCCAGTCTCAGAAAGGATTGTAGTAGCTCGATTTGCATCAAGGGTTAGACCTATTACACTGGTGCAGTGTTATGCACCGACAGAGACAGGAGATGAAGAAGACAATGAGCAATTTTATGGTCAGTTGCATCGAACCCTGTTAAAGGCAAAGAAAAAGGATATTCTGGTCGTGATGGGAGACCTGAATGCGAAAGTTGGCAATGATAATCAAGGAGTAGAAAATATAATGGGAAGACATGGCATAGGAACTAGAAATGAGAATGGTGAAAGACTTACTGAACTTTGTAGTAACCACAGGCTGGTGATAGGAGGCACTATCTTCCCTCATAAGAACTGCCATAAAGTGACATGGGTTTCCCCAGACCATAGAACGGAAAACCAGATCGATCATTTCACTATTGGCAAGACATGGCGAACCTCCCTGTTGGATGTGAGGAACAAGAGGGGGGCAGATGTGGGAAGTGACCATCATTTGGTAGTAGCCACGCTCCGACTGAAGATTGCAAGTATTAGGCACATACATCAAAAGAGGAGGATAAAGTATAACTTTGATAAATTGAAGGATAAGGAGATGCAACAACATTTTTCACTAGAATTGAGTAACCGATTCCAACAGCTAAGGGAGGAAGAAGAAGGACAGGAGAATGAACACAATTGGAAGAGCATAGAGAGTACCTACATAAATACCTGTGAAAAGGTCCTAGGCAAGAGGGAGAGCGGAAGAGAGGAATGGATTACTTCAGAGACATGGGAAGTGAATCAAAGCAAGGAATGCAAGAAAAGACTCAATACCGCAAGAACGCAAGAGAAGGTACAAGCTAGAACAGACTTTAATCAACTTAACAAAACAGTGAAGAGGAGTTTTCGACGAGACAAACGAGCATTTATCAACACTCTTGCAACACAAGCTGAGACGGCAGCACAAAACAATGACAGTAGGACTCTGTACCACATTACCAAGAGATTAACAGGAAAGTTTTCAACAGCGGACAAATTGGTGAAAGCTAAAGATGGGAGATTACTGTCCACACAAAAAGAACAGCTAGAAAGATGGAGAGAACATTTTCTGGAGATTTTGAATCGTGAAACAATCGAAGAAGGAGATACAGAGGTGATGATAGAAGAAGAGCAGGAAGATGTTGCTATTAGTACAGAGCCACCATCAAGAACAGAGATTCAAAGGGCCATTAAACAACTTAAGAATGGCAAAGCGGCAGGCATGGACAATATCGCACCGGAGGCCTTGAAAGTGGATATGGGTACTTCGGTTGAGATTCTATTCCCACATTTAAGAAGATTTGGGAAGAAGAGAAGATCCCCTCAGATTGGAAGAAAGGCCTGTTGATTAAGCTTCCAAAGAAAGGAGATTTATTAGAATGTGATAACTGGAGAGGGATTACCCTCCTTTCGATACCAAGTAAGGTACTCTCACGAGTAATTCTTGAAAGGATAAAACAGCGAGTTAACTCAAGGTTGAGGCAAGTACAAGCAGGATTTAGAGAAGGTTATTCCTGTACGGACCAGATCAATACACTGCGTATAATTATAGAACAATCCACGGAGCTGCAGTCGTCACTGTATATACTATTTGTAGACTTTGAAAAGGCATTTGATAGTGTAATGAGGAAGAAGATGTGGAAAGCCATGAAAGAATTTGGGATTCCAAAGAAAATTATTAAGTTAACTCAAGAAATGTATGAGAACTACACATGTCAAGTTTTACACCAGGGGATGTTGTCCGAGCCCATCCCAGTAAATAAAGGAGTGAAGCAAGGATGTTTGCTGTCACCAATATTATTTATTATGGTGCTGGATCTCATGATGAAGAAGGCAATGAATCGCCGAAGAGGAATTCAGTGGGGACTGACAGATAGGTTGGAGGACTTGGACTTCGCGGATGACCTGCGCTTGCTAACCAACAGTTTTAAGGATATGGAAGCAAAGCTGAACAATTTAAAAACCAAAGCATCAGAGGTGGGATTGAAGATTAATGGAAAGAAAACCAAGGAGATGCGTTATAATAACCGCAATAAGGCATTATTATTTTTAGGAAACCAAGAGATCGAACAAGTCAAACAGTTTTGTTACCTGGGAAGTATGGTCACCACGGAGGGAGGAACCATAGAGGATATAGGAAATAGAATAAATAAGGCTAAAGGAGCATTTGCAATGCTGAGACCAATCTGGAAATCAAGGGAACTTAGCACCAATACCAAACTACGCATCTTCAAGACAAATGTCAAGTCGGTACTGCTCTATGGGTGTGAAACTTGGAAGACTAACAAACAACTGATTAGCAGACTCCAAACATTAGTGAGCAGAAGTTTGCGGAATATCCTGAGGATATGGTGGCCACAAGTTATCTCCAATGAAGAGCTGTGGAGAAGAACCCATCAAACACCCATTGACATTGAGATGCGTCGTAGGAAATGGAAATGGATTGGGCATACATTACGACGAGATAGAGACAACATAGCAAGACAAGCCCTGGAATGGAACCCACAAGGTAGCAGGAGAAGAGGCAGACCAAGGAACACATGGAGGAGGAGTGTAATAGCGGAAGGGATGGAGAAAGGAGGGAAGACCTGGCCCGAGATCAAGACGATGGCGCGGAACAGAGTCTGGTGGCGGAAGTTCATTGATGCCCTATGCTCCACTTAGGAGATGCAGGAATAATGATGATGATGATACCGCTATAGAAAAATTATTCCGATTAATGCCTTCAAGCTTCACAGCTCATCATCAGATAAGAAATCATTCCCGATCTGATGATGAGCTGTGAAGCTTGAAAGCACTAAATGGTGTGCAACAATGTTAATTCTGTTTGTGATTATAATTACTAACACAACTTTATTAACAAATATTAAGGTTACAGCAAAAATGTTATGATGATAGCAAAGTGTGAAAATGATGTCATAAACAGTTTTTTAAATTTATGGGGAATACTATAGCACTAATTAATTGGCAAGACAAATTCAAGTATCTGCCAATGAAAAAGTTAGTGAATAAAATGTTTCACAATAAATGAACTGAATAACTGCTTTTAATGAACCATTCTTTTCAAAGCAGTAACAAGAAAACTTTATTACAAAATTTGTTAGGTGGGTTCTAAAAATGTTCATTGAAGCTCACAAACCTTAGAGAACAGAATCGGGAAGAAAATTTTAATATCACTAGTAGGTTGAAAGAGACCAATTAACCTGTCACAGGAGACACATGGAACTTGAATATAACCCCACAAACAAAACAGAAGTTGATGTAGTGGATGCATAACTCAGTGTCAAAACCAAAAAAGTCAAACAAGCTTTTCTATATGAAAAAGTATAAGACTACAGTTTTCCTTGGAGCTTTAACAGACATGTTGCAGAATTCATGGAATGTGGTTCCATGATAACTTCAGAAGTGGTTGCTAAACATTACTGAACTTAAGAAGGCAATACAAAATCAACAAATATTTTTTCTCTTATGACAATGTGCACTATAAACCGCTGCCATTACATAGGAAACGTTACAAGAAGTTTCTTTGCCCAGTTAGGGCTCTACGTTGTTTTTTGTATTTCTTCCTTTGGCCTCATTAAATTACCTTCAGATATTATTTTATTATCACAGTTTTTTTAATTATAACATATCATAGTAATATTTTTGTTCACTTAAAAAATTCTATGAATTAATTAACTTTATGAAATGATCTAATTAAACTGATTAAATATGCAACACAATTTTGCATTTCCAATTTTCCGACATTAAATACATTTTTTTTTGCAAAATCCTTTTAATTTTCAAAACTATTGTGAAACACTGAAAAGAGGATTAAAATACAAGTACCATAATTTAAAAAAAAATTTTTATTTTTACAAAAAACACGTAAAATTGATCGACTGTCTGAGAAAAAGTGTAAATGTTATACAAATATCTGGTTTATGTCAAAATTTTGAACAAAAAACAGTGCAGCTATACTGCTATCTTAAGATGTTTAAAGGTTGTGAAACACACCAACGTTTTTTCCTCTGTTCACTAGAAATAGCAAACTTGTTGATAATCTCTTTGTTATGAAGACTTTGCTTGCGGATGTCACTTTCACAAGCAAGTACTAGTAACCGGACATCCTAGTTAGTTGTTCCCCATGCAGTTCCTCACTCACGCAATTCTTTACAATCTTTAAACGACTCATCATCCCTTTTGCAGAGCAGCTTATTACAGGTAATGCAGAAGGATCCTGTACAACATGGTGAGATGAAGGAATCCTGATGTATCCATCACACATCTGTATGGGCTGGCTGATAGCCTCAAATTCCTTCCCAAAATTCTGACGGCGCAACTTGCTGTTGGCAACCCTGATGTTATATCCGAATACGTCACGATGCGCGCGCGCGCGCGCGCACACACACACACACACACACACACACACACACACACACACACACGCACGCATACGGTAACAGAGACAATAAGTCATATTGTTCAAGAAGTTTATATTACACCACTACTTGTCCAACAATTTTCACTTTTCAACAGACTCTACACTGCAGCGTCTTTTACATCCACAATTATTGTCGTCTTCACAAATGCCTTACTGTTAAACTACACCAAGTTTTCTTTGGTCTTCCTCGTAGTGTTGTTTCATATAATCTCTTAATAGTTCACTATTATATCCTGTCTTCTGTTACAAACATATAACATACAGACATATATCTCTACAACTTTTGAACAGCATTTAAAGTTATTTTTTGCTTCCAAACTTTATGGCCTTTCCAATCTGAATGTGAAGAGCTTTTTGTCATTGATAGTTTTCCCCCATGTTGTGACAGGTGCTCCTCCAATGTTCAAAGCTGAATTCAAATACAGTATATCTTAAATCAAGTGGGTGCTATAGCACAACCTTGACACAATCCCTTGGTGATTGGAAATTCATCAGACAGTCTTTATACTGTTAGTAATGTTAGTATACAGTGCTTCCACAGCTCTAATTCAGCACTGACACCATTTCTTAATAACACAATATCTAAACATAAAGAACTAAAAGAACTTAAGGGGAGAGTAGCACTTTTTCATTCCTATCTAATTTAAATGGCAGTTTTAGCTACACTTAGGTACAATTATGTTCAAAACTATTAGAGCTAGGTCATTGAAATTTTTACAAAATCACACTAAAACAGTAATAAATAAGATGTACTAGAACTATCTTTGTGAAACAAATATTTCTATTAATTTTTTTCTCAATTGTAGTTTTCCAGATGAATGAAAAAACAAATTTTATTTTCCATTTTTATTGGCAGTTTAAGATTAATAATGATCATTCTGGTACACTTTATAAACATAATAGTATTACATATACACAAAAAATTTAAAGTCAATATGTCCACTCAGTCTTGAGAAAAGTATACCTAATTACAAGGAAAAACGCAATTGAAAGTAAAACTTACTTTTTCTGCACTAAAATCCTCCAGGGCAGTAGTAATCTTCATCTTCAGTGTCTTCTTGTTTTCTCTTACACAATCTCCTTCTGACCCTCTTTGCTTCATAGTTTGTTCTTGTGCCTCTTTTTCAGCTTTAAGAACCCTGACACAGTCTATATTTTTTAAACCCTCGATCATAAATTTACCGGGTTTAATTTTCATCCTTTCTAGGACATTTGCTTTGGCTATGGAGCCTTCATTGAAGCATATAACTGCATTTGTAACACCCAGTTTAGTGTTTGTAGCCCTACCCTTTGCCATATGCAGCTATTAAAACTTTCGTTCACATTTTGTGTCTTTCTATGGAGACACCGCTTCACTAATTCCTCTTTTGACAACTCCCTATATATAGGCTTTATGGCTTTCATGATTGCTTCTGGTAAAGAGTTCACGTGTGTATAACGTGTGCTCGTAGATTGTGCTTTATTATATTTGCACCAGGTATCTTCACTTTTGGGAGATAGGAAGTGCTGCGGATTGTCATCCATTGAAAGTTTTTTGCAAGTAAGAAGCCCGTATAGCTTGCTTCATATCCTTTACACAAGCTTTTCTCCTTATCGCCAAGACATAATATCATTGTAGCTGATAAATTTCAGTATCTGTTAACATTCCTTTACCCCCAATGCCTTTTCCATCACTTTATTTTACTCCTTTCTGTCCATTTTTTAGTTTTCGAAGACGTGTACTGAGTCGCTCTGGAGAGGCCTACACATTCCAGTTTTGTAATATCCACATCACTCCCATAAGGTTTACTTTGTAAAACAGCAGAAAACCCCTTGGAATCACCATCTTCTAGGTATTTAGTACATCTCACACCTAGTTTACTTTCAGATATGGTACAGATGGGTTTTGCTCCTTTAACCTCCATCCCGCCACTAGAACCACTGGGACTGCATATTTTTTGTGTTCTTTTTTTTCTTTGGATATTCCATATTAGATTTCACTACACACACCCAACACAAAATTTTGACAAGCATTAAAAGTCTAACACCTTACCAGTATCAAAAGATTTTACATTTTACAGTTACAACTCCATTCAAAGATGCGTGGGTGCGTTTTTGTCATAACCCGTCAAATGCTGCTGCAATGTTTTTATTTCCTTCAATAAACAATAAACAACTAAGTAGCTGAACCCTGAAGAAATGTTCAAATTTGACGAACAGCTGACCATTGCCATCTTAAAAAACATAATAATCATACCATAGGACATACAGTACATGTTATAGTACGATTCTGTTGGTGAGCCTTTTCACAAATTATGCTTAAAAGCGCAACACTGGCTTACATTTTATTTTTTTTTAAACCATTTTCAGACCGCAAAAGTATATATTTTCTTATTCAGAAAAAATTGGCGATTCTTTTAAGATAATAAAAAATCGAGTTTTTTGACCCAAAAAAGTGCTACTCTCCCCTTAAAACTGTACTTCTAATATTTTATCTTGAACACGTTCTATCTTCAGCTATAAGCTATAATTTACTGTCTCATTTCCCTTCTGTACTTCTCTCAAATAAGATATTTCAGAAAGGTTAGGTTCAATGACAAGGCCCCAAACCTACATACATACATCATGCCCTGAAAAACCAGAGAACCCAAAAACCCAGAGTGCCATCCATATTTTACAGTCAGTATATGAAGACCAATTCACTACCCCCGTTAAACAACACCAACACCTATGACGATAATTTCCCATTCACACACAATGATAATGTCAACTAGTATAAAACACAATTGTATTACAATTGTTCCACACAATTATAAAACACATAACACATCGCCACAATACTTCGAACCGCACTGAAATAAATCACAACTCAAACTGAGATTGAGCGTCGCTGAGTACTTGCATTTATACCCTGCCGAAATTCTAAAAACATTCCATACTACGCATCAGCCCTACATTAGGGCGTAATTGATTGTGGCCGTGACACAGTGCGCGCGGCTGGCAGAGTCTAAAAAAATCTCGCTAACGCATGTTTAGATCATGTACACACACAACATTACAGCTGGACATGTAGACTGTTCTGTAATGGTGTACACAGACACTTCTCCGCATTGCGGCGTAGCAGTATCTAAATACACTACTGTAAATTAGCAAACATAATTTAAAAGCAATGTAAATAATCACTGATGTATCATGTGCTGTATGTAGTTCTGTGGCTACTGTTCTGCAATAACTTTGCAAAATTTATAACAAATTACTATTCATACTGGTTATAAATTATGTACAGACGTACATTTGCCTGCAGTTGGATCTCTTCTAGGTTTCTTTTACTGACCATTTTGGTCACACCTTCCACAGTGAAAGTTTTTTTCACATACTTAGTTACGTAGGCCAGACAGGAAGATCTTTTTCATCTCGTTACTCTGAACACCTAAAAGCTTTATCCAACAACAATATACATTCCGCGTTTGCCACACACATACACACAAAAAACCACAGCTACACCAACATAGATACTAATCTTGAAATATTACACTACTTACCCAAAGGTTGAAAACTTAACACAGCAGAACAATATGAAATATACAAACACCACACAACACAAACAAACAACATACTTAACGACCAATTACAGTATAAATCACACACACTTTTTGACACAGTTATACATAAAACTAACAATAATTTGGATCCCGCGCCAATCCCCTTTCCTCCACACACCACCCCCACTATACCTTTCAAAATAAAAACCGTTACAAGTTAATGGCAGTCTGTCTGTCTCAAAGCTGACGAAGGCGAACACCACGCCGAAACGCGTACGAGAAGAAAAGACAAGTAAGTTTCACAAGTTGAAAGTTTCAATATTCTATAAAGTATAAAGTTTTTTTTAGATGCGATAAAGTATGAATTGACACATATTAAATCATAAAACCTATGTTACTTTATACAATGCATTATTTTATGCTGAAATTTGGAAACTCATGTATAAATACTGCATGTTCATTGGTTCAAGCTCAAACTAATTTGTTCTTGTACGCAAGTCAGTTTCAATGGATCCATTAAAAGAAGTTTTTATACTCTTTCAAGGTTCAAAGTTCTAAACAACTGACAAATCTGATTAACAGATTCTAAGCCCGAGCTACAAACACAAGAGGTACGATCCTAAACAAAAGTATACAGCTCTTAGCGTACGCAGACAATATTGATCTAATTGCCAGGACAAAACGAGATCTCATTAGTGCCTTTACAGCATTAGAGGAAGCCTCCAGTAAAATTGGACTGCAGACAAACTTGAAAAAAAAAAAAAAAATATACGTATGCTGCCAACAAACTACCATTAAACCCAACCCTTCAAAACCTTGAAATAGGCACAACAAATATAGAGGCAGTAAAAGAATTCTAATAGCTTGGCTCCCAGATAAACACCACTAACGACATCAACACTGAAATAAGAAGAAGATATCCTGCAAATAAAACATATTATGGATTAAAAAAGCACCTGACATCTAGCTTCATCTCAAGAAGCATGAAATGCAAAATCAACAAATCACTTATCAGGCCAGTGCTGACATATGCTTCAGAAACCTGGGCAATGACAAAGAATAGCAAGAGACTTCTAGGTTGCTGTGAAAGACGGATTCAAAGAACAATATTTAGAGGAGTACAAGAAAATGGAACGTGGCGCAGGCATTATAATTATGAACTATACTATCTTTATAAAGAACCGGACACTGTCAGGATAATCAAAATACACAGGCTAAGGTGGGTTGGACACATGGAGAGAATGGAGGAAGGAGAGCCTACGAAACATATTGTCTACCAGAAACCAATGGGTAGTAGAAAAAGGGGAAGACCCCGAAGTAGATTCAAAGACAAGGTACAGGAGGACCTGGGAAAGCTAAACATAAGAAACTGGAAAGCCAGGGCATGCAATAGGGAGGAATGGAATCGACTCTTGGAGCAGGCCAAGACCCACCGAGGGTTGTAGAGCGACGGTTGATGATGATGAAGCCCGAGCTACATCTCGTAACATCATTATTTCATTAATGTGAAAAAACTACTTTCATTTTGCTAACTACTTAATTACAGGTTGGTGTCAATATTTTAATTTAAAGCATCATAGTAGCTAATTCTTCACATTTCTACAACAAGTTCCATCTGGGATATGACACTTACCACATGTTAGAGTGTACCAGACACTAGAGAATTTGAAACTGCTTCTTCAGTTCCACCATTAGCTGCCAATCGGTCTTGACTAAGTCATCACGGAAGTAGTCTTTACATGCATCGATAGACTGTCTGCTTATCTGTGAACAAGAAAACACACAAACTTTATAACATCTAAATACATTAATAATTTGGATTATTTGTGATTGTTAATTTTTATCACTCATTACGCAGATCTCTTACAAACTACTGGTACAAGAGATTATGGGGTCTGTATAAAAAGTAAAGGCATTTAATTTTTCAAATCATAAAGTGGGAACACTATGAAACGAACAATGCTATAACATTTGTCTACCTTTTAAAAAATTTCCATTTCGTGACCTTTATCACATTTCATTGTACCACAGCTTCTGCAAATGTTTGTTTCGTCTTACCTAACAAAAATGGATCCAATAATACTGAGCAGTGCTGTGCAATCAAATCTTGGGTCGAAGTTCAAAACAATGTGATAGAAACATTATTTAACAAGCTAAAACAAGCTAACTAGATGAAGATATGTTATGAGCACTCATAGGTTTTTTTCAAGGCCCACAACATTTTTCGATGGCATGTTCTGGGTGATATCTCATCATGTCTGATGATAAGATGATTGTAGAAAATATTGGTTATGAACTTCATTTAAATCACCAGACTGATCATGAAATTCTGACACAATTTGAATACGTGCAAAAACGGTTTCAACAAGAAAGCGCAGCCCAAAATATATGAGCTCTTGAATGCATTAAAGGTGACACAGATTTAATGTTACAACAGGTGAATTATGGATTTTGAGTAGTAACCAACAATGAAAATGGTAAAGTGAAGAGCTGCTCATACAAAACTTAGGAATACCCCCTTCCCCCAAAAGAAAGAAAGAGCAATTCCAAGATCAAGTCAATGATATCAATCAAACTGACTCAGAAAAAGGGTCCAGCCAGACATTGTTGACTCTTGTGTATGTTTCATCATGAAATTGCTCCATGTTTCACTGAACTTTCTATGAAGGAGTACTTGGCCAAAAAGGTCATTCCTGAAGTACTTCAGAGATTTACTTCCCTGATTTAATTCATTTTATTATTTCTCCTCATTCTTTTCCATCCTGTTTTGCCATCAAGCATCAGGGTTCTTAACCCACTTCTGATACTTCTATCTATCCTGGGAAAGGCGCTTGACCTCAAATATAGTTCCCCCTTCTATTATTAGCCAACTTCTCAACTAGTGTCAATCTATTCTGATGTTGGTCCTCTTCAGCTTTGCATGCTTCCATGATTCTCAGTTTTTCGCTAATACTCACCAAACCACTGCAGTGTTCCTCTCTTTACTTTACTATCTCAGCAACTGATTCCTGCTGGAACAGATTTCTAATGGTTATATTCCTAATTTGTTGTCTCCTATTTTTCCCAGCTGCCCACATCAAAAATCTCATTTCACTGGCTTGCAATCTGCTTTCATGTTTCTCTACCCATGTAATGTTTATTTACCATTAGAGTAGTGTGGTTAGAAAGACCATCAGGTGTACACGTAGCTTGACTCCTTTTGTGATGTCCTTGTTGCCGAGAAGAACGTTAAGACATCTGCTATTCCCTGTTATAGAGTCTCACAAAACTAAGCTCTGGTAAAGCTCCTTTCCTTAACTTTCAGTGTTTCATACATTACAGTCTTTGCCCTCCCTTTATATTGACATTTTTCTGTGTACCTGTTACTTCTGTTGTGTTATGAAAAATAGTAAAATATTTCTCAACACCATATAAATATTATGTTCATCAGATGTTTCTGATTTTCAATATTTACAAATATGGAATTTTTACCATTAAATAGCTGACTGTGTAGAGAGTACATAGTTACTTTGCCTCTTAGATTCCCTAAAAATCAATAGCCTGATTACCGAAGGTACAGCTTATCACACCTTTCCATAGCTCAATACATGCAGTGCACTTTGATCTAATATTTACGACACAAGCATTATTATTATCATCATCAATCCTGCCAACAGATGTGTTTCATTCGGTCGCACACAAACTTGGATTTCATTCAATATTTCCAAAACGGATGCTGGATGACTGAACTGTTAAGACACAGGTTTTCTTATTGTTATACAATGTGTTCAGAAAGGTACCAAAAACACCTAGCTCTACAGAGGGCCAACCAGTAGTACGCCTATATAAATTCTATACACTAGCACATGGTGAGTCTAGTTTTAAATATGTCAACAGAGATAAGTTAACATTGTTATCATAACAATAGGGATATACATCACTGCAATTTTCTTTGTTTTAAAAGAGCTTCGGCTGTAAACATCATCAGGCATAATATAAAGGTATGTGCAGACAGAACGATAACAAGTTGGATAAGAATCCACAAAAAAAAAAGATAATGAAAACGAGTGAGACAATATATATATATATATATATATATATATATATATATTTCAATCACTTTCTGCTACAGTCCGTTTCTTGATGTATATAATACTATAATACTTATAACTATTTTACCTCAAGATATATTTTTTCCTTTAGAAACATGTTCCTAAAGGAAAAAATATATCTTGAGGTAAAATAGTTATAAGTATTATAGTAATATATATATATATACACATATATATATAAAACTCAAAGTCTCAGGATTTATGGGTACTGAATACAAATCCACACCGTTACACCGTTGCCACCAAATTTTGCACAGATAACCTTTGTCACAAGTCGAAAAACACTGTCTAACTTGGAATTTGATATTTTCCCCGTTCCTACGATTTAGGCCCTTTTAATTATGCCTTTTCGTTGACGCATATAAAGATGTCGACAACACCATGGAGACCAGAATTAATTACCATAGTAACAAGTAAATAAACAAATGTTATTTAGCGGCAGGCATCGGAACTGTACCTTTATCCGTTCCTGCAGTTTTTAATATGCGATTGTATCAATATGTTTTGTAATTTCGTATACAGATACATCTATATATTTTGTAATTTTCTTAAACGATTATAAAATTTAAGTTTATACGTATTTCTGATGATGCAATGAATAATTAATGAAATATATTAAATACTACTACTAAAGATGTCAACAACACCATAGAGACCAGAATTAATTACCATAGTAACAAGTAAATAAGGAAAAGCTATTTTAGCGGCATCGGAACTATACAATTATCCATTGCTGCAGTACATTTTCGATGTTTTATATAATATGCGATTGTATCGATATATTACGATGTGGAAAAGAAGAAGTGTACTAATTGTAAATTGTCATATTTCTTAATGCAAAGCAAAAATACGTGTTGTTTTCATTTGTCAGGTTAGGTGACAACGGTTTTTTGTTTTTAGTTTACTGCTGAAATAAATAAAAGCCATGGTTGAGGAAAACATAACGTTTAATGTGTTATACAATGCTTCTAACACAGTAACACTTAAAATAAAGAATTTAGCGTTTTGATTTAACACGTACTTTATAAATATCTCCAAAGGCTTTATAAGCGGGTTCTTTTAAATCTCTGTTGCACCAACATAATAATTTAGTACAAGTTAAAATAGTACAAGTGTTGAAAACAGCTTTGGAGAGAATTTGACTGATGAGTACAAAATTGTTATACGAGCTGACAGAACGCCATATAGACACACAGAATAAAAATTATATTAAAATACTTATTAAATGTCAAATATTCGCGTGCGAAGCCGCGGGTAACAACCAGTACGCTATATTTACGATGGTTGCAAAAGCAATGTGTTAGTGTGTGTCTGTGCTTTACAATTCGAGAACCAGCCTTACAAACGAAAGACGCGAGAGTCGAACCGCACACGCAACAGTTTCATCTATAAAAAATAAAGTTCAAACAACGCATACGTACATGTAGAGTGTAGAAAATTCAAATCTATAAAGCAGTTCAACAAAAACACTTATGGTCCGTACGTGTCACCACAGAACTGTTACCCGACATGTAACGTGTTATTGTGCCGGGCGACCGATCGCGGAATTCGTACAAAAAGTTTCGGTTACTTCACAAAATACCCAGCGGTCCTTTTGTACACCTTACCGGTTGCCTAATCACACACTTACTACATATAGCCTATATTTTTTTTATTGTGATACGAATTCTTTGAGAGCTCGCAGTTCTCTTCAACGAAACGCAAAACTTTAACATCTTATTTACATCTCCGATCTTTATACGGTTCCAATCCCTTATTTCAGTGGTTCCCAAACCTATCAGTCCGCGGACACGCGCAACAAAATTAAAAGTTTTACGGACCCCGTCTGAGTTCTGAAAAATACAACAAACAGTATACGATACAAACTATTATATTTCAATTAAAATCGAAATTCTCTTAACCTGCAAAATGTAATATTAATGATATCACACGTAGCTGCTTTTGAACAACTAGCTCTGCAATATTGGGTTTAATGTCTGATAATAATTTCAATATTAAGTCACTCTCGACATCGAGTTTATTTCTTAACTTTGACTTCAAGTACGTGAGCTGGGAAAATGCGGTTTTACACAAAATAAGTAGAGGGAAACAGTTAAACACTTCATGGCTTTTTTTGCGAGTTCATGATAGTCAGTCGTTACGTATAACCATAAGTGAGTTACCTGTAATTGCGAAAACTGTAATTTTAATGAACTGTCAGTTGAAAGTTCTGCCAATGTATCTTCTTCCTGTAGTGTGAGAGAGATGTTAGTTGACAGCCCATCAGCAAACGGATTCGTTATTCACATGTCACTATCATCCGTCGCTGGAAAATATTCCCTTAGCTGCAAGTGCAGTTGCTCCAAATGAGACTTAATAACGTTGAGGATCTCCTTTTTGGAACACTTTCTCTAAACGTCTGGATGAAATCTGCCATGGAAGGGAATTCTTCGAAGATTTCAGAGTTTATTCTCTGAATCTACAGTTTCAATTTTTTTATCATCCCCTCGGTTTTATCTCGAAACTGGAAAACAGTGACGCTAGATTCCTGCACGCTTAAAGTGAGTCCATTCAGATGACTGAAGATATCAGCACGGCATGATAGCTCCAAAATCCAGTTAAAGTCATGGAACATGTCTTTAAGATCGAAGTTGGAACCAAATAAAAAGAGCTTTACTTCATCCCTCAATCCCCCCACAAAAAATAATGGAATCTTTTATATTTAGATTCTACAAATAAGATTCTAACATTTAGATTTTAGAGCACAAAAAATCGGAGGAAATTAGGGTATATTCTATAAGTGCCCGCGGAGCCCACTTGGGGAAGCACTGCCTTATGTAGGCTACATCTGTAATTTTCATACAGTTCCCTCAAGTCGCAGCATAAATCGTGTAAAAAAGTCTTACGACCAAATTCTACGGGCACTGCCGTACGGAGAATCCTACAATGCTAAATAAAATTGACTGCGGACGATTTGGTCTGCAGTGACAGTCCTTCCTTAGTTAGCAATCCGCATATTGGTTTGTATACGAACAGACAACGTATGGAGAGCGACCTGCCCGTGAACCCTACAGTGTATTCTACGTACCGTGGATAACACCTACTGCTATCTGATCGGGGGAGTATTTACGGGGGGGGGGGGGACTATACACTTGAAATATAGTTAATCAAGTCATTCAATAGTATTTTGTAAACAATATTTCAATAACGCGTATTTTCATTGTGTTATTAGAGTTTACTTTAATGGGAGTGATTTTAGCCACTTTGATGATAGTAATGTTGATTAGTCTTTAACTTTCCTTTCGTAGGAAGCCGACCCGACCGCGGACCCCCCCCCCCCAAGGGAAATTCTAGATACGCCATGTCCGGGTTTGCACGTCGATGGGTACCCTACACTTACGTGCACCCTTCTGACAAATACTTGTATAGTGTAAAACAATGGGGAACGTCACGATTCGTAGGCCAGACAATCGTTGTGGAAACAGAAACGAACAGCACAACGGCTAAGTTACGTCGTTTATTGGAAACTCGGTGCGGCGCGGAACGTCAGTTTTCCTATTCCAATTGTCTGATAAACCTTTGGTCTTACCGCTGCGCCAGTTGAGATATGTTACTCCTCCTTGAGACTGCGCAGCTGTATATATAACTGGGGTTCTAGGTATCTTCACCACTGTACAGCACACGCTGTGTTTTTCACCAACAATACAGGAAATTACCGCTCGTTAAGAACGGCTCGATTTTAACAGTCTAATAATAAACGGTGCATCACACACACACACACACACACACACACACACACACACACACACACACACACACACACACACACACACACACACACACACACACACACACACACACACACACACACCATGTAACAACAAACGCTTCTTCACCAGAACTTGCTTTCAACGGTGTGTAATCACCGATGTATTTTGGGAAAGTCTAAAAATACAGTTTATTACAAGTTTTTGCGCGTTGCTGCGGCCTTTGTACAGGTTACTGCGGCCTCGACGGGTTTACTGTATCTGAATATGTACACACACACACACTTAAGACTCGGGTGGTGACTTGTTACGTACAGCTAATGTCAGTCAATCCGGTGACAACTGATTCGACTGAAAACAATTGTGCCGTTTTTTTTTTAATTCTATAATGTTGCGATGTGTAAATGCAGCCTGCTACCGACAAGTAAAATAATATTAAAGAATTCAGATACAATTAGAATAAGTAACTAGTGTGCTTCCTCATTTGCAGAATTCTCTCACTATTTTGTACATTTATTTATTAATTATATGATACGGTACGCAAAAAAAAAGTAATTTATTTATTATAATATAAATTTCGATATTAGATAATTTTGTTGTTGTATCGGCCATCTAAGGACCACATGCAAATTTCAATTCCTAACTCTTTGTTCTTTTCTTTTTCTCCAATATTCTTTCATCTTCTCACTGTGTCTCTTCTTCCTGTCTTCAGTCCACTTTGAACCTGAGTTTTTCTCTCTCCTACCATTTTAACTCTCCAATTTTTAACTTACCATTTTTCTCTCTCCTACATTTTAATTTCTACTCCCTCCATTTTTAACACTTTTGCCCGAAAAATTTCTCTTTCAATTGCTTCTTCTGCGTGTATATTATTTTTTGTCTAAATCCTTTTGGACTTCTTTAATCCAACTTGATGTTGACTTCTTCCCCCACAGATATTTGAATATTTGCTTTGTCAAACTACTGTCGTCCATTCTATATAAATGTCCAAAAAATAATAAGTCTTCTTTTTCTCATTGTTTCTGTTATATTTTATATACTTTGATATATTTCATCATTACCTCTTAATTTCCAACCTTCTGAAGTTTTTCGTGGGCCTAATATTTTCCTAATAATTCGTCTTGCCGATATTTCTAGTTTGTCTAAATTATAATTCAATGCTAGACATTCACTTCCATATAGGCATTCTGGCTTCACAACTGTACTGTAATGCCTTATTTTCGCATTTTTAGATAAGCACTTTTTATTGTAAATATCTTTAGTTATACCATATGCCCTTTCCATCTTATGAATCCTTTCTTCTATAGCAGATTTTTCCAAGCCATTCTCTGGAATTATCTCTCATAGACACTTAAATTTTCGAACCAATTGTGCCGTTTATTATTTTTTGTATTAAGCTTTATTTCCTTAAAATAAAACAGATGTGTTTCATTCAGTTGCACACAAACTTGGCTTTCCTTTGTTATTTCCAAAACGGATGCTGGATGACCGAACTGTTAAGATACAGATTTTCTTATTGTTATACAATGTGTTAAGAAAGGTACCAAAACACCTAGTTCTACAGAATACCCAGTAATACGCCTATATAAATTCTACACACTAGCACACGGTGAGTCTAGTTCTACAGACTTACACGATGGTTAAGTTCTGATTAGTTTACGGTTCAGAAGTTTGGACTACTGATAAACGCACAAGAACAAAATTAATGACAGCAGAGGTGGACTTTTGGCAAGAGTATCCAGACGTGAGAAAATTAGAAATAAAGTCACTAAGGACAGAATGAATGTGAAAAATTCAATTGTTGATTTTATCCAGACAAAAAAATTACAATGGTATGGACACACGAAAAGAATGACACAGGAAAGATTGCCAAGGAGAGTTATGGAATGGACCCCACCAGGAAGAAAGAAAAGAGGAAGACCGTCTATCACCTGCATAGAAGAAATTCAGACTGTATTGAGGGAACGAGAAATTGAAGAAGACCTTTGGATGGACAAGCAGCAGTGGAAGATGAGAATTCAATCACTTCTGTAATCTTTGGTTCCGGAAAGTGTGTAAACATTGTGCAGCCGGAATAATAATAATAAGTTCTGATTAGTCACTACATATCACACTATATGGAATGGTCATTATCACATTACGTTCCACCATAAACATCGAAATGCATTTTTCAGCCCCCCCCCCAGGTCAACTCTGGCATAGTACTGTCACAACAACCACCTTCCCTGTATTGCTGAACGGCTCAAGCTTCGCAGCCTATCCAACTCCTCCTAAACCATTTCGATGTCGTTATTGTTTTGTCGACCAGTTATGGGCCACATTAATTCAACTATTTGCTTCCTCGGGCTTTAACTTTTTCCCAGTATACCTGTATTCTATTTTGGCTCGCTTCAGTAGCGTGGCATCCATGTAACCGCTGTTGCCGGCGGCAACAGTACGGGAAATAAAAGAAAATAATATTAATTATATCACAGAATAAATAATTCAGTTATTGAATAATTTGAAATCCGAACAATATTAGTAAGAGAAACTTGAAGAAAAGCGTAGCATTGCTTTCGAACTGCTGGGCACCAGCACCGTCTTGTGTTGCCGGCTCAGACATCGGCAATGTTTTACTGCGTACGATCATTGACCTCGTAGTAGTTGTCACTGTACAAACTGCGGAGTGGGGGACACCCACACATTCGTCCACCCAATGTGTTGCCACTGTATAAACCGGCAAAACGCTCAGTTAGCAGCTATGTTCGTTTTCGGAACTGACGTGCAGTAGATACTACGTACCTATTTGTGTTTGTTCGTTTAGTCATGTGTTTCTCTGTTTGTTTTTATTATTTTCAATTCAATTATTTGTGTTCTGATTTATTCTGTGTAAGTATAATGAGTCGGATCCCGTTGAACCGGGACCCTCTTCTTCTCCCAGCGAATGATAAAAAATGCTCTAAAAAGAACACTTGGTTCAAGAAAAAATTCGAATTAATTTCTAGGTTAAGTTTTAGGCCTATCACAACCGGCAACAGGTGTTACATATCCACGCCACTGTCTCGCTTCCTTCCTTTCCTCAGTCCACGGCTTGTCTGTTCTCAGCTTAGGCTTTTCCTGGAATGCCCTGTTGTTTCCAAGATCCTGGATGTCTTCATTCGTGATTCCCACTTCTTGCAGATCACTTTCCACCTTGCTGAACCGGACCCCCTTGATCAATCCTCTTTTTTATGAATTGTGTCCGTTATCTTTCCCACATGTGTGTACAGTTCGTGGTTGTTTCTTATGTACTCGTTGTTTTCGTTGACCGAAATCAAGATTTTCCTCAATATCTTTCTTTCTCTGGCTTTTAGTTTCTCGATCAGACCTTTTCTACTTATCTAGACATCCTGTTGTGAGCAGAGCCTTCGGTAGAATGACTGTGCAGTAGTGTCTGAGCTTGGCACTGAAGGACATATCATTTGTTGTAGACGTCTTTAGTTAACTGGTATGCCATTTACATCTTGTCGATCCTTGATGCTGGGTTCTATCTACTCGCCTAGATATTCTGCCCGCTTGAGTTTCCCCGTTCCACATCTAGCTCTCCAGGTGCCGGCATGGTCTTCGTTATGAGCTCCACTGTCTTAAAGGGAGACCTGGAGATGCGCCTTTGCACCCGTGCCCAGGGAATTTGAAAACACTGAGAGTATCCGCGAAGGCTGGACAGTCGATTAGTAGGTTCATTCCCTTATATACCACCACAGGATTAGGTTGTTGTCGTTACTACTATTGTTGTTGAAAATTGATTAATTTCTGAATATCACTTCGTAATCAGCAAAACATGGATTCAGTCTCTCTGACGGGGGAGGGGGGTTGACAACTAAGGACCGTTTTCCTGCTTCTTGGGGATCACTCTTTGGAAACCACAGATCTATTGCAAACATTATTACATTATGTTTGTATTATACGTTTTATGATTTACACACTGTTAAACATGCGACTGACAATTTTGTAATATAATACGGTACAGTGGCGTAACTATCCCCCCCAAGCTATTAAAAATTTCAGCGAAATTCCATAACCACTTAATGTAAGCTTAATGGCGTGTGTTAAAATTTAGCTTATAAATAGCTGTAGAAATCAAAAGGAAAAACAAATACAATTTATTTAATAAATAAAAGGACCAGAATATTAATCTGCAATACGTTTATCTTTTTGGCCAGACACACTTCCCCTTACAGGTTGTCTATGTCGTGACCCCTCTAGTCTAATATTTCTATGAATTGAACCGTCGTCTTTGCAAAGTAATCTATCAGTTTCTTAACTTTAATTCGGATAAACGAGAAGATTTTATGGGTCGATTTTACACAAAAAGTAATTTACTTTAAAACGACTATATTATTATTATTATTTGGCGTTCTGCCCTACGGCAGGTCTTCAAATGGTAAAGAGCTCTCCAAGCTGTCCTATCGCATGCCGGCCTTTTCGTTTCTTCGTAACACCCTCTGATTTTAATGCTATGTATTAACTTCATTCTTCTACGCCCTCTAATTTTTTCTCCTTCTATGACACCCTCCATGGCAGTTGTAAGCAAGCAGTCTCTTCTTAAACAATGACCTAACCAATTCCTTTTTTCTATTTCCTTCAGGATTCTTCTTTCTTCCCCTATTCTTCTTAAAACTTTATCATTCCTTACTTTATCAACCCACCTCACTTTTTCTATTGCTCGCCAAACCCACATCTCAAATGCTTCTAATCTTTCCTCAGGGTCCATGTGTCTGCACTAGGCAGGCTGCTCGTAGTTTCAAAGAACTGCAATGGGGGTCGCTACATCCCTACGCCACCACACGACTATAAGATGCTTAAAATATTCCTGGAAAAACATCCTTAAAGTGGGAAGGATAATAAAACTGGGATTTCTAAATATTTTCACAAGACCTATTAAGAATACAAATTTAGAATTAAATTATTCATAATAAGACTTATTACCTTTAATTAGACTAATAGTTAAAAGATATAATATTTTGAAATCAGCACTTTTCCATATTTAGTAAGTCTTTATACTTCACATTGGTTTACGCAGACAACATTGACACACAAAGAATTTATAAGATAATATTTGAAGAATGCTGAATGTCTCATCTGTCCCGAGGAAAATGGGGAGTCCAACACTCAAGCTAGTCTTACCGCCCCCGCCCCTCTACAGGAGCAGATCCTAGTCACGCAACATAAAATAATGTAATACTTACGGCAGAAAAAAAAAATAGTTTTAAACTTTTTGCTGGTTCTTACAGGATTTTAACGTAAGCGTTTCAGGGTTTAACATACCCTTGATTGGATTCAAATCTGCCGGTCTTTGGCCGAGTTATGTTAGTTTAAAAACGGTAACCTCTACGGTCGAAATAACTGGAAAAAACCCGACTTTTTGAGACCTACCAATTCATTTTTGATAAACGTAGATTCTTTAAGCTGTAATTAAATTTATGTTTTCCTAAAAAAGAGTTTGAATATAGGCCAGTGGGGACGAGAGATCGAGGAAGACCCTAGAAAAAATGGTCAGAGACTCTGTGAAGTCGGAACGAGGTATAGTCCAAGCCATGTAGTGAAGAAGAAGAAGAAGAAGAAGAAGAAGAAGAAGAAGAAGAAGAAGAAGAAGAAGAAGAAGAAGAAGAAGGAGGAGGAGGAGGAGGAGGAGGAGGAGGAGGAGGAGGAGGAGGAGGAGGAGGAGGAGGAGGAGGAGAAATTGTAATGTTGTTTTTTTACAGTAATCGGCAATAGCAGTAACGCTAGTTCTGATTACATTTTAATGAAAATGTGAAAAATTTCAGTAATTTTTCAGAAGTAATATGCCTGTAAAAAAAAAAAAACACCCAATGCACGCAATGGACTTTGGACTTTGTACGGGGTTAAATTATCATTTAGTATTGGAATTCCATGCTACAAAAGGCGTGCCACAAAATGTTTGCCCGTGGATTTGCCTTTTCAACCTGAAATAACGCAACGCTTATATACCAACCACGAAACTCAGAGCCAACGAAATTATTCTTGTTAGTTACACTGATATACATCTCATGTCTTTCCAATCACACACACGCGCGCGCACACACACACACACAACGCACGCAATGGACTTTGGACTTTGTACGGGGTTAAATTATCATTTAGTATTGGAATTCCATGCTACAAAAGGCGTGCCACAAAATGTTTGCCCGTGGATTTGCCTTTTCAACCTGAAATAACGCAACGCTTATATACCAACCACAAAACTCAGAGCCAACGAAATTATTCTTGTTAGTTACACTGATATACATCTCATGTCTTTCCAATTACACACACGCGCGCGCACACACACACACACACAACGCACGCAATGGACTTTGGACTTTGTACGGGGTTAAATTATCATTTAGTATTGGAATTCCATGCTACAAAAGGCGTGCCACAAAATGTTTGCCCGTGGATTTGCCTTTTTAACCTGAAACAACGCAACGCTTATACACCCACCACGAAACTCTGAGCGAACGAAATTATTCTTGTTAGTTACACTGATATACATCTCATGTCTTTCCAATCACACACACGCGCGCGCACACACACACACACACACACAACGCACGCAATGGACTTTGGACTTTGTACGGGGTTAAATTATCATTTAGTATTGGAATTCCATGCTACAAAAGGCGTGCCACAAAATGTTTGCCCGTGGATTTGCCTTTTCAACCTGAAATAACGCAACGCTTATATACCAACCACGAAACTCAGAGCCAACGAAATTATTCTTGTTAGTTACACTGATATACATCTCATGTCTTTCCAATCACACACACGCGCGCGCACACACACACACACACACACAACGCACGCAATGGACTTTGGACTTTGTACGGGGTTAAATTATCATTTAGTATTGGAATTCCATGCTACAAAAGGCGTGCCACAAAATGTTTGCCCGTGGATTTGCCTTTTCAACCTGAAATAACGCAACGCTTATATACCAACCACAAAACTCAGAGCCAACGAAATTATTCTTGTTAGTTACACTGATATACATCTCATGTCTTTCCAATTACACACACGCGCGCGCACACACACACACACAACGCACGCAATGGACTTTGGACTTTGTACGGGGTTAAATTATCATTTAGTATTGGAATTCCATGCTACAAAAGGCGTGCCACAAAATGTTTGCCCGTGGATTTGCCTTTTTAACCTGAAACAACGCAACGCTTATACACCCACCACGAAACTCTGAGCGAACGAAATTATTCTTGTTAGTTACACTGATATACATCTCATGTCTTTCCAATCACACACACGCGCGCGCACACACACACACACACAACGCACGCAATGGACTTTGGACTTTGTACGGGGTTAAATTATCATTTAGTATTGGAATTCCATGCTACAAAAGGCGTGCCACAAAATGTTTGCCCGTGGATTTGCCTTTTCAACCTGAAATAACGCAACGCTTATATACCAACCACGAAACTCAGAGCCAACGAAATTATTCTTGTTAGTTACACTGATATACATCTCATGTCTTTCCAATCACACACACGCGCGCGCACACACACACACACAACGCACGCAATGGACTTTGGACTTTGTACGGGGTTAAATTATCATTTAGTATTGGAATTCCATGCTACAAAAGGCGTGCCACAAAATGTTTGCCCGTGGATTTGCCTTTTCAACCTGAAATAACGCAACGCTTATATACCAACCACGAAACTCAGAGCCAACGAAATTATTCTTGTTAGTTACACTGATATACATCTCATGTCTTTCCAATCACACACACGCGCGCGCACACACACACACACAACGCACGCAATGGACTTTGGACTTTGTACGGGGTTAAATTATCATTTAGTATTGGAATTCCATGCTACAAAAGGCGTGCCACAAAATGTTTGCCCGTGGATTTGCCTTTTTAACCTGAAACAACGCAACGCTTATACACCCACCACGAAACTCTGAGCGAACGAAATTATTCTTGTTAGTTACACTGATATACATCTCATGTCTTTCCAATCACACACACGCGCGCGCACACACACACACACACAACGCACGCAATGCACTTTGGACTTTGTACGGGGTTAAATTATCATTTAGTATTGGAATTCCATGCTACAAAAGGCGTGCCACAAAATGTTTGCCCGTGGATTTGCCTTTTCAACCTGAAATAACGCAACGCTTATATACCAACCACGAAACTCAGAGCCAACGAAATTATTCTTGTTAGTTACACTGATATACATCTCATGTCTTTCCAATCACACACACGCGCGCGCACACACACACACACAACGCACGCAATGGACTTTGGACTTTGTACGGGGTTAAATTATCATTTAGTATTGGAATTCCATGCTACAAAAGGCGTGCCACAAAATGTTTGCCCGTGGATTTGCCTTTTCAACCTGAAATAACGCAACGCTTATATACCAACCACGAAACTCAGAGCCAACGAAATTATTCTTGTTAGTTACACTGATATACATCTCATGTCTTTCCAATCACACACACGCGCGCGCACACACACACACACAACGCACGCAATGGACTTTGGACTTTGTACGGGGTTAAATTATCATTTAGTATTGGAATTCCATGCTACAAAAGGCGTGCCACAAAATGTTTGCCCGTGGATTTGCCTTTTTAACCTGAAACAACGCAACGCTTATACACCCACCACGAAACTCTGAGCGAACGAAATTATTCTTGTTAGTTACACTGATATACATCTCATGTCTTTCCAATCACACACACGCGCGCGCGCACACACACACACACAACGCACGCAATGGACTTTGGACTTTGTACGGGGTTAAATTATCATTTAGTATTGGAATTCCATGCTACAAAAGGCGTGCCACAAAATGTTTGCCCGTGGATTTGCCTTTTCAACCTGAAATAACGCAACGCTTATATACCAACCACGAAACTCAGAGCCAACGAAATTATTCTTGTTAGTTACACTGATATACATCTCATGTCTTTCCAATCACACACACGCGCGCGCACACACACACACACAACGCACGCAATGGATTTTGGACTTTGTACGGGGTTAAATTATCATTTAGTATTGGAATTCCATGCTACAAAAGGCGTGCCACAAAATGTTTGCCCGTGGATTTGCCTTTTCAACCTGAAATAACGCAACGCTTATATACCAACCACGAAACTCAGAGCCAACGAAATTATTCTTGTTAGTTACATTGATATACATATTGTCTTTCCGTTCACACACACACACACACACACACACACACACACACACACACACACACACACACACACACACACACACACACACACACACACACACACACACACACACACACACACACACACAATGGACTTTGTACGGGAAAGGCGTGCCACAAAATGTTTGCCCGTGGATTTGCCTTTTTAACCTGAAACAACGCAACGGTTATACACCAACCACGAAACTCTGAGCCAACGAAATTATTCTTGTTAGTTACATTGATGTACATCTTATGTCTTTCCATTCACACCCACACACACAAGGTCGCGACGACGACGGTGGGCAAAGCATTGCTAGACCTTAACTAACAGCAAAAAAACAGGCTTCGCCGCAAATGAACCTGATCTATTTAATAATATATATAAAACTTTCACTTATGAACTTACTATTCGTTGTCACTTTCCCAAACGTTTCAAGGTGATGTACCTCTTCTTCAGTGGGAGTATACTGAATGTCGATTACAGAATAACCGTTACGGAATTAGTTGTGTGTGGTGGGGGTTGATGGTGGGAAGGGATTGGCGCTGAGGTTCGAATTGTGTGTATGGATCAGTGTATCGAATAGTGTATGTGATTTATAATGTAATTGTTCATTTAATATGTTGTTTGGTTGTAGTGTGTGATATCTGTATATTTCAAATTGTTCAGCTGTGTTTAGTTTTCTACTTTTAGGTAAGTAGTGTAATATTTCCATGTTGTGTTCTATGTTTGTGTAACTGTGGTTTTCGTTATGTAAATGTGTGGCAAATGTGGAATGTATGTAGTTTGTGGTGAGGGCTTTTAAATGTTCAGAAAATCTGGACGAAAAAGATCTTCCCGTCTGGCCGATGTAGAATTGTTGACAATCATTACAATTTAATGTATAAACCCCTGTTTTGCTGTATGTGTCAGTGTCTTTGTTAGTATTATTTATGTGTTTTCTAATGGTGTTATTGGTTCTGTAGGCTACTTTATAATTGTGTTTCCTAAATGTGTTTGCAATTTTGTGTGTATTGGAATTGTAGTATGTAAGTGTTATGTATTTGCTGGGTTGTGTGGTGTTGGTCTGATGTGTTTTACTTTTTGTGTTTAGGATTTGTTTGTGTAGTTTATTTATTAATCCGGGGTTGTATCCATTTTTGACTGCTATGTATTTGATTGTGTTTAATTCATCTTGGTAGTCATGTGTGTTTAGGGGTATTGAAGTGTATCTATTTACTGTAATAAATAATTCTTTTTTTTCACACTAAGAGAATAACGTGAAGCAAAGCAAAGCTCCACCACAATCAACACTCACGCAAACGTTTTGGGGTCAACATCACAACAAAAAAAAAAGGTGTAATGTTTTCGCCCCCGTATAACTAATCTCCGCGGCGGCAGCAGGCAGCCAGCAGCGGAGAACCACTCTGTCTGTTGAGTCGCCTACTATATTCTACTTTTACACCTACTTACCCCTGTCCTGTCCTGCACACACACACACACACACACGCGCGCGCGCGCGCACGCACGCACGCACGGCGTCCGTCGTCAGAGTACACGCTGCTGTTAATCAAACGCTTCCGTCTCTCCTCTATTTTACGTCGTTTTCACTCTATATGAGACTATTTTTAAACAAGAGACAACGTAGTAGTATACCCCCACTTGATTCTATTAACGGCCGTCCGTCCGTCGTCTACTACAGTATATATGAATGACTCAACATTACTATTCACTGGAGGACGACACTCACTGTTTTTGTCCCAATTCCTGCGTATACTGGCAACGCTTTTGGACCGCACTGTCACACTTAACGGTCACCACTTTTACTGAAACTACACAAAGTTCCAAAACTTCAACGGCATTACAGCTAACACTGAAGTTATACTGTTAATTTAGATTCATAAATATTATAACAATAGCTGTTACCAGCGGCTTCGCACGCGAACATTTGACTTCTAATAAATGTTTTAATATAATTTTTATCGTCTATGTCTATATGGCGTTCTGTCAGATCGTATAACTATTTTGTACTCATCAGTCGTATTCTCTCCAAAGCTGTTTTTAACACTTGTACTAAATTATTATGTTGGTGCGACAGCCTTTGGAGATTTAAAACAATATTTATAAAGTACTTGTTAACTCAAAAACGTTAGGTTCTTTATTTAAAGTGTTACTGTGTTATAATCATTGTATAAACGTTATGTTTTCCTCGACCATGGCTTTTATTTATTTCAGCAGTAAACTAAAAACCAAAAACCGTTGTCACCTAACCTCACAAATGAAAACAACACGTAAAATATTTTCACTTTGCATTAAGAAATAGGAAATTTACAATTATTACACTTTTTCTTTTCCACATCGTAATATATCGATACAATCGCATATTATATAAAACATCGAAAATGTATGCAGAAACGGATATAGTATACATCCGATGCCGCTAAATAGCATTTGTTTATTTACTTGTTACTATGGTAATTAATTCTCGTCTCCATGGAATTGTTGACATCTTTATACGCGTTAACAAAAGAACATAATCAAAAAGGCCTAAATCGTGTGAACGGGGCAGAATAGTTAGACAGTGTTTTCCGCCGTGTGTCAACGGTTACCTATGCAAAATTTGACAATCGGTGTGGATTTGAATCAGTACAAAGAAAGACTTTATATATATACATATATATATATATATATATTCAAACACTTTTTGCTACAGTCTGTTTCTTGATGTATCAAATATATTTAACACGTATAAAGACTTTACCTCAAGATGTTTCTTCTTATTTGGGACGTTTCATCCTCCCAAATGAAGAAACATGTGTTCTCACCTGGGAAGCCTTGTGTTCTCATCCTCAGCCTTCCTGATATAGAGCTTTGTGAGGTATTTGTGTGTTGGTTGGCTTTTGGTCCTTTACATTGGTATTGTTGTGTGTGATTATGGTGTCTATATTAGTATTTTGTGTATTACTTCCATATTCCATAAGGAAATGGAAGTATGGTCATGGCGAAAAAAATCGTGTTCGAGATAACGGCTGATCTGATTGTACTACCCTCAAAACATGAAGAAAAGTCATTTTTCGAAAATTGTCTGTATGTAGAATTTTTTCTATGGCAAACGATAACGGTCGCAAATTCGAACAGAATCAAATAATGTTTTGCACACAGCCCTGAATTGTAGAAAATTCAAGGCCTGTTGATTTTGGTGAATATCGGTTAAGGGAAAGGCGTAGTTTACCTGCAACGTTTTATGTTTTACCAAGGGTAATTTTTTTCTATGACGAACGATAACTGACGTAAATTCAAACAGAATCAAATAATTTTTTGCATACATCTCTGAATTGTAGAGAATTCAAGGCCTGTTGATTTTGGTGAATATCGGTTAAGGGAAACGCGTAGTTTACCTGCAACGTTTTATGTTTTAACAAGGGTAATTTTTTCTATGACGAACGATAACTGCCGGAAAGTCAAACATAATCAAACAATTTTTTGCATACATCCCCCCTAAATTGTCAAGGATTCAAAGGTCTTTTGATTTTGGTGAAGATCGGTTGAGAGAAATGGGTAGTTTACCTGCAACGTTTTATGTTTTAACAAGGGTAATTATTTCTATGACGAACGATAACTGCCGTAAAGTCAAACATAATCAAACAATTTTTTGCATACATCCCCCCTAAATTGTAAAGGACTCAAGGTCTTTTGATTTTGGTGAAGATCGGTTGAGAGAAAGGGGTAGTTTACCTGCAACGTTTTATGTTTTAACAAGGGTAATTATTTCTATGACGAACGATTACTGCCGTAAAGTCAAACATAATCAAACAATTTTTTTGCATACATCCCCCCTAAATTGTAAAGGACTCAAGGTCTTTTGATTTTGGTGAAGATCGGTTGAGAGAAAGGGGTAGTTTACCTGCAACGTTTTATGTTTTAACAAGGGTCATTTTTTTTCTATGACGAACGATAACTGCCGCACATTCAAACAGAATCAAATATTTTTTTGCGTACGTTCGTGAATTGTAAAGGACTTAACGCTTGTTGATTTTGGTAAAGATAGGTTAAGGGAAAGGGGTAGTTTACCTGCAACATTTTATGTTTTAACAAGAATAATTTTTTCATGACGAACGATAGCTGCCGTAAATTCAAACAATTTTTTACATATGTGCCTGAGTTGTAGAGGACTCAAGGCCTATTGGTTTTGGTGAAGATCGGTTACGGGGAAAGGGTAGTTTACCTGTAATGTTTTATATTTTAACAAGAGTAAAGTACTTAATTTTGATAAAGTATCCTGATAAGAAGATCTTAATAATCCAATGTAGAAACGTAGAAGAAAAATCTATAAATGAAGAGGCTAGTTGAACGGGGTGGGGGTAATTTTCTATAAATGAAAATTATAGTTGAAGGGGGAGGGGATAATTTTTTATGTGTACTACGTTATCGGCAACAAAGAAGTAGTTTGTTGTTAAAATTCCTTCCCGGGCTGTTTGACCGTATTCCAATGTTTTCTGCAAAACCAGAGGTTTCGGCAGTGCCATCGACTTCCATCATCAGTGAAAATCGAGTGCTATAACGTGAGGTGGTATACGTTAGTGACCACAGTACTGTGGTTAAGGCCGAATCAGTAAGTAGAAAGTAGTTTCTATGGAAATATTTCATTTTTTAAATTATTTTAAATATAAATCTTAGAACATGGAAGTCATGTATGGTTCTCCATACCGATAGTTTCTACGTTGAGTGCTTTGAAATAGCAGAAATATTCTTACAACACATAGACACCGAAATACAAATTATTATAAATTCATTTGATCCAAATGGCATATGGCTAAGATATGTAGATAATGGACTATATGTATGAAATAACAAAAACACAAATGCAGATAACATATTAAAACAACTCAATAACAAACATCCAAATATACAATTCACAGAAGAAAAAGAGAAACAACAAAAACAACCTTTTAGACATAACCATCACAAGAAACAACAACCACCTACAATATGCAATATACAGAAAACCAACTTCAACTAACATCATTATACCTAACCATTCTGACCATCCACCACAACATAAAATGGCAGCATTCTATTCACTTATTAACAGAATGTACAAAATACCCATAAACAAACAAGAAACACACAAAGAAAGAAATATAATATACCAAATTGCGTATGAAAATGGATACAATAAAAATACGGTACACAAAATAGAAAATAAAATCAAATACAAAATAAAACTGAACAATTAAGAATTAATAAAAATGAACAACATATAAATAATAACAACAATAAAAAATTGGCCACATTCACATACATAAATAATAAAATGACAAAACTAACAAAAATATTTAAAAACACGACATAAAAAATAGCATACAAAACTAATAAAAATAATTTACAAAAACTAAATAACCCACACAACAAAGATAATACAACAACCAATGGTATATACAAAATTGAATGCCAAGATTGAAATAAATGTTACATAGGACAAACAAAAATACAGCTGAATAAACATTATTTTGAACACCTAAACGCTTACAAAAAACCAGAAATATATAAATCTAATTTGGCCACACATGCAATAAACACTGGACATGAATTCCCAGACATAACCAACATGACACTAATAAAACATACCACACAAAGGCAACATAATGAACATTTGGGAAAATTTGCAAATTTATAAACATAAAACACAGAACAAACTAATACCTGAACAAGTACAAATCAATACAAAACACGACACAATTTTCAAAGCACTCAACATAGAAAATACACAAAATACTAATATAGACACCACAATTACACACAATAATACCAATGTAAAGGACTAAAAGCCACAGGAAACCACAGCAAAAGCCAACTAACACACAAATACCTCACAAGGCTCAATATCAGGAAGGCTGAGGATGGCAACACAAGGCTTCCCGAAACATGTCTCAAATAAGAAGAAACATCTTCAGGTAAAGTCTTTATAAGTATTAAATATATATATATATATAGGCTATATTATTTTAATATTTATACATTTGTTAAATCTAGGATGCAGCATTACATATCAAGATGATAAAGAGGTTGAAAGCGAGTCTCTTCCAGTCGCTTCGTGGACGTATCATGAAACACGTAAAGAAGAAAACAAGGAAAGAGACGCAATTAGTCTAAAAGAGACATAATAAACAAAATGAACAAAAATGGAAGACGTAGCAATAAAATCAAGGGGATGCTAGGCTGGTGAAGTGTAACTGGGAAACGAGGATAAACGACATAGACACTGGAGACACCTAATAAAGCATGGAACTCGAAATCAATAAATATCAATTATTAAACAATAACTAACGCGAATCGATTGTAACATGGGTGGAAGCTAGAAGTGTGCTGAAAATATAGACTGGGTACCTACATTTATAAGAAACTTTTTAAGCGCGCTAGAATTGTACCTTACAGCTTTAGATAGTAATTTTTAATAAACATAGAAACTATTTTTTAGGTTTTAATATAAATAAAAATATATATGTACATTATTAATAGACCCTCCCCCCCAAACCAAATACATAAAATACTTAAATCTAGTTCGTATCTGGAACAGGGCAACACGTGGAATCTATATTTAGCTAACGGGGCATGAAGTCAAAATATTAAGAGAGCATACCGGAATTGGAGTTGTTTTTGGTTATGACGTCAGATGTGACGAGAGAGAACGGGGGGGGAGGGGGTTGCAGATTCGGGTTGGTTTGACCTACTTCGGAAGGGGTTCACGTGGCATACTCGTATACACCCTTACCAACCGTGGCCTTGAACACACGCGTTTGTTATTCATACACAGTGTGATTAATAGCGTGCATTCCGGCATTAACATGTCAATCAAGGCTGACCGCGCGGAGGATAAAACAATTGTATTGCATGTATTCTAGGAAAAGAATACTGATATTACTTTTGGTTCCTATGTACCAAATAACAAACTTGCATTTTTTATTATTTCAAACAACAGAAGTGCCGATTTCATTATGAAACGACAAATTAGTGTGACATTCGGCGAAGCTAAACGTGTAATAGGTAGAAACTGTTTACAGACATTACACCTATATAGTGATCTCTTCGAGTACCGATAAATTTCACGCACCAAAGTCTGCATGCCTTCACGGATCATGTGGAAAAATATTTAATGTAAATTCCACTGATCGAATGGTGCTTCAAGTATTCATCTAACTTCGTTACAAGTCGAATTCAATTCAAGTCTTCTTTTTCTTCTTCTTCAAGGATTAAGTTATATGTACGTATTTAAACCTGTTCCGGCACCCATCTCATCCTCGGACGACCTACGTCTCTTCTACCAATAAACCTTAAAAACCGACCTATAGTGATTTGGGTTTCTCCTGTGTTTACCGTAATAAAATCGCGACAACGTAACTGATTCATCGTATTTTATAATTTTTTTATTTTAAAACAATTCATAGATGTGTCGAAAGCTTTTGATTATGTGAAACGTTCGCTACTCTGGAGTATAATGGAACGAAGGAGGGGTTTCCCTTCGCAATTAATTAAAGTTCTTAGGAGGTTATATTACAAGACAGCGGTTGTCGTGGATTTGAATGGTAAATTATCAGACGATACACCTACAAATAAAGGTGCGAGAAAGGGTGCCCTCTTTCACCGCCATTTTTTAATATCTACATGGACGACGTATTTCGGCTGTGGACAGCTAAAGTTGACTCGGGAACATCACTTCAACGAAATATCCATGTGAATTCATTGCTTTGCGCAGACGACAAGGTAATGGATACAGAAAACAGAAGACCAGATACAAAGGGCGATATTTACGTTCAACAGTATCATACAAACTATGGGCTACATATCTCTGCTACAAAATCTAAAACGGCATTTAAGGGCAAGTATCCTGTAAGAACTAAGATGGTCGTAAATAATCAGATTTTGGATCAGGTTAGTCATTTTAATTACCTGGGTTGTGATATCTCATATGGAACCGATATTGATTCGGACGAAATTTAGACGCACCTGTGGAACGATTCATAGGTACCTGAAAAATAAAACACGGAGGATACCCGAATGAAATTTTACAAAACTGTGGCTGTCCCCACATTCCTGTGTGCTACTGAGACACGGGACCTTGGTAAAAGGGACGTACAGAGGATTCAGGGAGCTGAAATGAAATTTCTAAGGGGGGCGCAAGGTCGTTTTCACCTTGATCGGAAAAGAAACTAGGATATTAGACGCGAATTAAACATTGCATTGTTGCACCAGACAACTGAAGAAGGAAATGATGTGAACACTTGACCCGCATGCCTGATATCTATCTACCCGTGGCTGTCTTGGGTTATCACCCTACTGGGAAGAGATGTCCGTAGACCGAAGAGGAGGTGGGCTGTTCCAGAGCAGGTCTAGGGGCTAATCCTTGGAGTGGTGATGATGATGATGATTTTCATTTTGTGAGGTTTTTTTATAATCATCAGTTTCCTTACAGCGGCCATTATTTATTGAAAAATCATTCTTGGATTTCGTTGTCCATGACGTGTCCGTTACTTAACTAAATATCACTATTATATTAACGACTCGGAACACAAAGTTTTTTATAAGTAAAAACATAAAGTTTTAACTTACAGCCTGAACCGGTTTTCGCCTTTAAAAGGCGAAAACCGGTTCAGGGTGTAAGATAAAACTTTATGTTTTTACTTATAAAAAACGTTGTGTTCCGAGTTGTTAAAATAATAGTGGTATTTGAAAAATCATGTTTTCCATGGTAACTAATGCTGAACGAAAGTCAATTCAGTAGGGAAACTACAAGATAATACGTATCATATCAGTGGGCTTCCAAAGAGGAGTTGGGTTCCGTAACAGGTCTAGGGCCGGAGTGGTGATGATGATGATTGTAACACATTGTCATGGGAATTACGAAATTCGTTAAACAACGTTGATTGATAGTAACGGAGGGGGGTGGCGGTAGCGCACCCCTACACAATTGACTCCTAGGTCCGTCTGGACAGTATATCGCGACTCTGCAACGTACCGTACGACAAAACAACATTGTAAACCCTACCACAGTTATGGCCTGTCCAAACATGAGCACAGAGCATGAGCACTTTCTTCAATCGAGTGATTAATGAGCGCGCGCGCGCTGTTTGTACAACACCTATTGTTTACCACGACGTCCGAGCGCGTACCGTATCTCACAATGGGTAACAACGAAAACCAGGAGGTTTACGGAAATAAATTGTTGCTTTCACTTGAACAACAACACGCTGTCGTTGTCGTTTCTGGGTTAAACACGTGGGGCTACTGGAGTTCATGAATGACGTCACTGACACCAAAACGCGTGCAATCCCCCCCATTCACAAAACGGGGTTAACTACCCTCTTTCCCTCCTTTTATTGTTGGGCCAGAATTTAATATACATGAATGAAATGCTGGCCTCATTCTTAAGAATATATATATATATTTGAATTCACGGCACGTTATTAAACACAATTATTATGACACTTCAAAATGATCTGCGACAACTGAATAACCGCATACATATTATCCAACTGAATAACCGCACACATATATAAGAATATATATATATATATATTTGAATTCACGGCACGTTATTAAACACAATTATTATGACACTTCAAATTGATCTGCGACAACTGAATAACCGCAACACATATTATCCAACGATGCGCTGACGAAAAGCGTACTGACATACATTCGGGGTTTGATTCGCTCTCTGTTAATTCGAAACTACTGATCGTGGATCAACAAATATACCGTTTGTACGGATCAAGTACAGGCTTATATTGATTTCTGTTAAACATTTCAAAATCACGCCATGCAGCACAGGCGAACAATCTGATTATATCTACTTGACAGTTAAGAATGCTACAGCGTCTAAGGTAGGCTGGTCACGTAGCCAGGATGGGGGAAGACAGAATACCACGAAAACTATTGAATACCAGAATCCACGAAAAAAGACCAGTGAGAAGATCGAGGAGGAGATGGGAGGCCGCGGTGGACGAGGATGCGAAAGAAATACTGAAAGTGCGTTCCTGGAGGAGGATGGCTACCGACAGAAGAGAATGGGGGAAAACCTGAGAGAGAGAGAGAGAGAGAGAGAGAGAGAGAGAGAGAGAGAGAGAGAGAGAGAGAGAGAGAGAGAGAGAGAGAGAGAGAGAGAGAGAGAGAGAGAGAGAGAATCCTCACCAATATAACACTTCACCCTTATTTTTATCGGATTTCTAGAGTTTCATCTCCTATTTGTTATAACAATTTAACTTTACAAAATGTTATTCCTACACTGAAATTATTAAGCATTTTTATCCGAATTAACATACCATTGTGCAAGTGCTGCTGCGTTAACTCCGAACGTCAGATACGTCTACATTGAAGAGAAGTGATGACAACGAAAAAATTGGATGTGGTGTATACCGAACCACAGCGTCGTTAAGGATATAGAAGACACGATTAAAAATGAAAAAAAATCGTACGGTGAATATCCAAGTATTATTACATTTTTAAGGATAATATTTAAGGATGATTTCTAATAGGTATCGATAAGGCATGATGATAGTAAAACAGAACAAAAGAAAAAGCACAAATTATCTGAACTAATGCTGATTTAACAGAAGTTCATAAGATGCAGATGATGGCCACTCGGCAACCGAAATGTGATGGTGGGGTGGTGAGGCGGTGTCGCGATAAAGCAACGACGTAAGGTTTGCTTACTGAGCCGGCGGTGTTCTTTGGCGATCCTCTCACGGTTATCTATGATTTTGCTGCGATAGTATGAAGTTTTAGGCCGTTCGTATCCGGCGTTAAACTGTAGGTCCCATATACCTGTGAGAGACTCCCACCAAGGGTATGTGCGGGGAGGGTACAAACCAGTCGTAAGACTGAAGGACTACGAAAAGTATGAAGTTTGGCGTTTCTCACTTGTCTGCCTTTACGTTTACAGTAAAACTTCAATATTTGTAACTTGCTGACGCAATGTTCTTCTGAGATCCAGAGTCTACGCCGGTGTCGACGTCACGATGAAGATGTCTGCAGAAGATATAACTACAGACTTGTTCGACTTTCCGCACTACGCCTTCTTACAACGCTGTAATAAAACCCCTCCTAGTCCTTGGTTGATTTTACTGGAAATTACGATTTCGCGTTCACCGTTAAGAAAATGCTGTTTAGAAATATTATACATATGTAGCCTACAGCAGGTAACAATACATAATGACTTCTCATGAAAACAAAAATAAGATACTTAATGATAATAAGTATCATATAATAATAATAATAGTAATAAGTGTGGCTTTTTCTTTACTGCTTAAGCAGTCTCCGTTACAAGGGAGCCGTTCTCCATACAAGGAAGACAATGTGGCCAGCACTATGCTTCACCCGCCCATTATTATCCCAGGTACAGGCTGAGTCGATTTGTGTTTGGACGTATGCTACACTTGGGTTTGGCTATTTTATCGGGAACGGAGCCCGGGACTTCTAGATTAGTAACCAGCCGACATACTCACTGGCCTAAACCAATGTAATGAAATACTTTTTGAAATCCTATATAAATTTAAAAAATGACACCGATTTAAATTTCTCATTCGTAAATAATCCAATGCTTCCGCATACCGATGCGAAGAACACGTAGCATCAGTATGGAAGTTACCGTACAAGGAAGACACGGAGAAACTTGCCCCCCCCCCCCCATTTCCGACAACAAACCTAAAACGTTTCTGGGTTATGCACGTGCCGAATTTATCAATGACGTCATACGCCACGTGGAGTGGACTGTGTTCATTCACGACGGCGACAGGCCTACCATCCCCTGACGCGCAAAACTGGACCAATTCACAAGGCTATTGCCTCTTCTGCAACGCCCTTTTTTGCTTCCCCTTAAATACCCTTTTAACACACACACACACACACACACACACACACACACACACACACACACACACACACACACACACACACACACACACACACACACACACACACACACACACACACACACACACACACACCTGGTCGGCCGTCTCAGAGGCACTGAACAAGCGTGAATCAGAAAGAAGAAGACATGGCGCCATTCAAGACAACACTGTGAATGAATCGATTCAACTCGTAACTCCTTATTTTGTTCTACATTGCAAAGAGCGATCTGTTATCTTTTTTTAGCGGCGGCGCAAGCAGCCACGTGTGAGTAAAACGATTCGAAACACGACGCGCAGTACGGACGAGTGAAATACTTGGCGCGAGCAGTTAGTCGCCACGATTCGATTCTGTGTTCTTATACCCTACCCCAAATACCATCGCTTGAGAACAGAGGAGACGTCGGTAACCTTTAGGCAACATTGAGTGTCGTTCGGCGTGCGGGAAACAAACTCAAGAAAAAAAAACTGCTTAAAAATCTACTCACATAACGACCTAGATTAACTAGAGCAGTGGTTCCCAAACTTTTCAGTCCGCGGACCACCTCCCCAAAAAATTGAAAATTTCACGGACCTCGTCTGAGTTATCAAATAAAACAAACTGTAAATATGATCCAAACTCTTATATTTTAATTAAAATGTATTAAAATCAAAATTCTCTTTACTTGCAAAATTATAATATTAATCATATCAAACATAGTTTAATGTAAACAATGAAGCTGCTTTTGAACAATTAGGTCTGCAATATTAGGTTTAATGTCTGATAATTTCAATATTAAGTCACTCTCGACATCAAGTTTATTTCTTAACTTTGCCAACCTCTGCTCTATCTTTCCAGCACATGTGTCGAAATACAGCTACTTAGGGGTAAAACCAGCTACACGGAAAAAACGTTTTGCTTAGATACAGTGCTTATACGCGAGATACAGAGCTTATACTGTACATGGACTAAAACAGCGCGATCAGTTGTGCGTTGATGTCAGTTCGGCTGACAAACAGATCTGCTACACGACATGATTTAAAGACATTATTAAAGCCATTAGTTTATAATTACTTTTACAATTATAAAAGAAAAAACTAGTTAAGACTAATCAACATTACTATCTTTAAAGTGGCTGAAAGACGCGTGATACAATCCTAACATCAGTTGCATTAAAGTAAGCCGCAAGAACAAAATACAAATACGCGTTATTGAAACATTGTTAAAAGATACTTATTGGCTGAATCGATTTTCCCATATTTCATATTGATGAATTTTTTCAACTTAATAATAAGCATGAGACACTTTATGTTCAACCGAATAAAGTCAGCACCATGGAATCTTACGAGTAAAACATGCCAATAGCCTGTGACTTGTAACGTCTGGGTTTCTGGTCGTTTATTTCTTGTTATTTCAGCTTATCGCTTTAATAGGCATGGCGTTTTCTGTACACGCTAAAAAGGTACCGATTTACTGCAGACAGTAAAATTCAAATTCTGAACTGACTTGAAAAACGGAAAAAGTGGGTCCTTTTAGGTGAAATTTTATAAGGTTCTAGAAGCCACAATAAGTTAAATAAACGCCAACAAAGAAGTCGTCTTAGAATATATAGTAAAAGTCGAATGTGATGACGGTTTGAATGGAAGACAACTTTATGAACGTTAATGGGCCCTTTATTTATGGTCTACTCGAAAACGATATTCAGACGGACCAATATCTGGAGTACTTAGTATGAACTCTAAGACGCTTTACATGAACAAAAAATTACGTCCTTCTGATTTTGAAGCTAACTGGAGCTGTTCAATGAAAAAAATCTATGTACTTGAAACACAAGTGTAAGAGAAACTACAATTAAACAATGTTTATTTATTTTATTTTTTTTTTAGCGGGGATCCTACAGTCTATGCCGCATCCCGCATTTTGATCGCCATTTCTCCCTTTCCTTCCAGTCATCATCTTCAATTTTCCTAATTCCTGTTCTCCACTGTGTTGTCAGTCTTCCTTTTCTTCTCCTGTTTTGTGGTGTGTAAGTCAATGATTTCTTTGGCCATCGCTTCTCTCCTCCATCCTCATTGCGTGACCATACCATAGCAACTGTCTGGATTCTATTCTTTCTGCTGTTGTAAATACGCGCCCTGTTTTCCTTCTTATATCTTCATTTCTAACATGTTGCATTCTAGAAATATTACACGCTCTTCTTAAGAAGTCCATTTCCACAGTTTCTATCCTCTTTTTCTCTTTATCTGAAAGTTGCCAGCATTCGCAGCCATACGTTAAAATGGGGTCCACAATAGTTGTGTAGATTGTCAGTGTAGTTTTGAAGTTTCATTTCGTTCGACCAAAGTAACGAGTTTAGCAAACGAATAGCCTTTTTTTCCCTGTTGTTGATGTCATTTTTTTTTGTCCCATCTTCTGAAATAATGCTTCCCAAATATTTGAATTCGCCACACTTTCCGATTCTATGGATTTGCAGATCTGTCTTCTTCTTGCATGTCTCCTATTTTCAGATATTCTGTTTTAGTAGTGTTTATGTTTAGACACCATTTCTGTTACAATGATTATCCCAATTTGGTATTTAGACCTGTATGCAGTCTATCCCGTACGGTCATCTGGTCTATGTTACACTTCAATTTTTGTGTTCCAATATCTGAATTGCCGTATATATATCCGTACTATCCTTGGTACTAATCAGTTCGGATAACCGATGCTCTACTGTACTTGCAAACAACGTTGCTGAGGTAAGCGGAAGTTTTTCCTTGATGACAGCAAAATTGCCAATAACGTTTTCTCCCTCGGTCGCACTGGGTCAAACACGTGTCAGGCCAATGACGTCACATGGTTCACACCACGTGTATCCAGCCTCATTCGAACCCTGTGCTTCATTCAGCGTTACGCGTCTTCCCTTTCTGAATTGGACGGGACAAAGCGCTATTTCCACTTGCCGCTCGTTCCAGTATTGTTTGTGCCAAACACACTCCCCCCCCCCTCTCTCTCTCTCTCTCTCTCTCTCTCTCTCTCTCTCTCTCTCTCTCTCTCTCTCTCTCTCTCTCTCTCTCTCTCTTTGCCAGGTATAAAAGGAGACAATATAATCCAGGAATTTTTCCGGTAAAGGGTTTGTGAGGATCGGTCAAAAAGTATAACACAAATTTTACAGTGTGTCAACGTTTCGACAATATTTATTGTCATAATCAGGACCTGTGTATGGATACAAAAGAAAATGTTAAACACAACAGATCAATTATTTGAGTGAACGTGCGCGCGCGCGCATGTGTATCCTTGTATATGTGAAGGAGTTTCATAACTGTATAAGGATACACACATTTAACATTTGTGTTATACTTTTTGACCGATCCTCACAAACCCTTCACCGGGAAAATTCATTGATTGACGGTCACTACGAATTCAAGGATTAATATAATCAAGCATAATCAGGAATCGGGAAAGTTGCCGGAACGTATGAACCTAGTGTTACAACGACGTTAATGACTGCCATAAAATGTGGCGAAATGAACACTGAAAAATACTGCTTTTGAAAACTGAGGGGAACAGATTTTAAATAGGCAGAATTGGTCTTTCCTGTAGCCTACCTCCTTTTAAATTACAACCTTCACAAAATTTATGTAATTTTCCTTATATTTTGAAAACGTTACGTACATTAAAATTATTTTTGTTAATAAAATATGGACTGACAAATGGAATACAAGGAGAATAAAAATATTTAATACGTTTATAATACGAGTACTCAGAATACAATGATATAATAAATTTTAAAGAGCTAGCTATGTGTTTAACAGCATTTGTTTCTATAAAATGAAGAAAAAAGAAATGACGGAAAATACTTCTTTGAAAACTTAAGGTGGTTCAGTTTAAATCGCCAGTGCTGGTCTGCGTATGTGACAATAATATTGAATACAATGTTTGAGTTGTAATATACGCGTGCAAGCGTATTAAAGGTTAAAGATGTACGCCATTAAACGATGGTATCCAAGAAGAGACGGAGGGACTGACCACTGAACTCGTAGCTTTCCTGTATCCTGTGTGCTTGTTTGACATCACTGATAAATATGCACTTAGTTTCCAGGAAATCAAGATATAGTCATATTCGTTCAGCTGGCGAACCTGCAAACGCGAACTTTATCCTGTCTGTACTGGGAGGCTCGCCGCCGAATGGCTGAACTGCCGAGAGCGAGGATTGGATAAAGTAAAGTAAGTAAGTAATATTCGTTCAGGACTGACCACTGAATCCTGCTCCTGCTCATGTATCCTGTGAGTCCAGCCATCATGATATAGGCCTACTCTTCCACTGATTACCTGTGGACAAAGTATACACAACCAGAACACAAGAGACCAACCGAGACGAATGAACAATGTTTACGTGTTGACTACAGTAGTCACTATGTTGTCAAGTCTGGTGGTTTGGGGCGATGAACAGATCTTTGCTGCTCAAAAAGATACACTACAAAATAAAACATTTTTCTATGGAGAAAATATATAAACACACTTTATGATATCTAGACATTGGAAAAATACGTCTTTTTCTGAAGACTACGCAATACTCTGTTTCATACATTTTTCTTTGTTCTTAGTAATTTCATTTGTTTTAGCAAATTATATTCATTATATCCTTAAATTCGTCAACCAATTATATCGTTATCGTCAACCAATGAATTTTTCAGTGAAGTGTTTGTGACGATCGGTCAAAAATATACACAAATTTTAACTTATTTGTGTCGACGTTTCGACAATGTTTTATTGTCATCATCAGGACAACTGTTGCTGACGCCAAACACACAACTTTAAAATTCACAATTGTCCTGATGATGACAATAAACACTGTCGAAACGTCGACACAAATAAGCTAAAATTTCCGTTATATTTTTGACCCATCCTCACAAACCCATCACTGAAAAAAAATATATTCATTATATAAATACCACTATGAAAGTACGAAATAAAGAATGGATTCTAATAGTTCGTTTGTTTTTGAGAAAAATTCTTACGTAGTAGATTTTAAACAAAATTCTGTAGGTAGGCAATTCCCGGACGGGTTACTCAGTATAAGCGGCTTTCATTCTGCCCAGGACGAGGACGAGGTGTAACCGAGTTTTCTGAATGGTTCAACGTTTCCAGGTCACTTGGTAATTCAGCAAAAGCCTCGGTGCCTGCTCAGCGCCTGCAGATAATGATTTTCAATGAACGGCTGCACACGCAGGAGAGGCATGCAAGAACAGAATGAGCGAGGCCTACAAGGGGGTGAATAACCGGTGAAATGGGTCAAGTCTGACGTCATACCCGACGTCATGACGTCACCGTTCTGCTGCGTCCTCGCCCTACTTTATTGTCGGTTGGCTGATGCACCCTCCTCACTCTGGAAACGGAACCGGGGGAGGCTTTTCTCTCTCTGCAAAATCGATATAGGTAACATTTCCGGACCCGCGGTTGACAAACGGCAAGGGTTCAAGGAACTCTTCGCAGAGAGGTGGTGAACTCGATTCCTCGCTAAATACGTTCATCCTGGAAACGAATTAAATGTCAAATGAAATTTCCACTTTGCACGGAATAAATTTTCTATTTATATATTACGGTTTAGCGCTCGAAATCGATTTACGTGACAGTCGCTGGATTTCATTATTTAGTAGTTTCACTCCCATATACGATACAATATTAAATTGCATTATGACAAATTACGTACATTTAATAACGTTATTGGCTACCGTGTGGCGGTGCTACGCTGTCGGCGCGGGTTCGATTCCCGCCGGGGTCATCTGATTTAGATACGACCGTTCCCCTTCGCAAGGCAATGACAAACTAGCGAGAGATATCCTGCCTAGTATAAACCCTCCCCAACTATCACGTTCGGATCCGGCGTTAAACTGTAGGTCCCATACACCTGTGAGAGACTCCGTAACACACGCACCACGGGTATACGCGGGGAGGGTACAAACCAGTCGAAAGACTGAAGGACCCAATAATAATAATAATATAATTACGTTATTGCAGGTGCAGGCCATTTTTATTAGTACCGTCCAACGACAAGGAAGTGATATGGCACGTTACAAAGCGTATAAACTTGTACTACCCAGCCAACAACACTGTTAACTCTGCACAGAGACGGTTTACATAACATTAAAGGCAATTACACGAATGCCATCTAAATATCAGCCGGGAACATCGCGAGAAATGCCTAATGTATATAAATTAGAAGACTGCGCAAAAACGACGATACAGTAGAGCATGGATTATCCGAACATCCATTAACCGAACGATCTTTTACCCGAACTCAATAAAAAGTACAATTATGTACTGTACTGTACAGTAATGTATTGGACACGTGTAGGCGTATTGGATGTTTATTGAATATAAAAAGTTGTATACTATAAATTATTACAGTACTGTACAGTAAGATATCGGTCTGAAGCAGACAGTGATAGAACAATTCTTCAAAAAAGTGAAAATCCATGGTAGTTTTTTTATTATTTTTAATTAATTTTATAGTAAGAAATATGATTTACCTCCGTATTTACATGAGCAAAAGGATGTTATATTTTGGATTGGTCAACGCTGCTTCAATTATTATTATATTATTCAGTTATTATTATATTAGGATGCATCATCATCATCTTCAAAGATTAAACGAAGAATGGTTTGTTCCCGTCTCAAATAGGCAAAGATTAGAGCTGGTCACTCCAGCGCTTCCTCGGACGTCCCACACCTCTCCGTCCCCTCGGCTTATAGTTCCATAGTTGTTTGGGGATGCGGCAGTCATCCATTCGGCAAAGATGTTCGCACCAATTCAGCCGATACTGGGCAATCCTGTCGAGTATACTCATAATATTCAGTTCCTGCCGTATATCTGTGTTTCTTCTATGATCATGGAGAGTATACCCTGCCACGTGTCTGAGAAATCTCATTTCAGCCGCTTGAATGCGACTGACCTGACCTTTCGTTAAAGCCCAGTTCTCGGACCCATAAAGAAGTGTGGGAGGAGCCATCACCTTGTAGAATTTTAGGCGTGTTCCTTTACTTGCTGACTTAAGGGTTCGCCTGATGGTCCCGCACATAAGGTGACTGAACTTCAAAAGGAACTTAATTTAATCGAAGTAGATATTGCCATTATTCCTGAGACTAAGAAGCCTAAAGTTTCGACCGAATTGGCGGACTACATATTAATATACAGTGGTGTAGCTGTTGGGACGCGTGCAGCTGCAGGAGTAGCAGTAATGATAAAAAAGCGGTTGTAAACCAGGATTCATAGTTACCAGTTTGTAAATGAGCGTATATTAACAGTACGGTACAATACCATAAGGGGGTACACAACATTGGTAGCTGTATATAGACCAGAAAATGGTCGCAGAGAAGACTCAGAAGAATTTTACAGGATCTTACAGAAAGTTGTCAATAATATACACATGAATGATTATGTGATAATAGCAGGTGATTTCAATGCACGTGTTGGAAACTCACCTATAAGAAATCACGGCGAAAGAATGAAAAAGGAAAATGGACGATGCTCATAGATTTTGCCACATTGAACAATTTTAGGATAACCAACACATTTTTCCCGCATAAAGAGACACATAAATATATTAGGATGCGAAACAAAAATCCTAGCACAAACTAGAATCTATTCCTAAACCTGTCAGCATGTAGCTTCCGTTTGTTTGGCTAGCTCAATGTAAACGGAAGCTACAGGACGGGGGGGTAATTAATTGTTAATTATGTGTTTTCAGTTGACTACTGATGGAATTTCATCCACCGCTTTGACGTGGATGAGAAATATAAATAGTGAAAATAAGAGATCTGTCAGATTCACGTTCCTGAAAACGTCTTAACGGCGAAAAGAAAAGGGAAGAGGCAGCTCCGTGGGACAATTAGAAGCAGTGGCAGCTGGTGGTTCCAAATTTTGGTGGTTGCAGTAGTTGGTTGAATGAATGGGAAATCGGTTAAAAGACATTAAACTATCATAATCGCAGTCATACATAATTATTACTATAATTTTATAACCTCAAACAACGGATAACGTTTACCTTGAAAATCAAGAAGGCATGCGCAATTTCATGACACTAAGTTCCGCTACAGCGCTACTAGTGGAGCGTTGCAGAAAATTTGCAACCGCCTAGCTAACATTGGGGGAACACAGGGCAGTTCTGAAGAGTAGCGCACGTTCTCCCACATGCTTGTGTAGTAAGCTCTGCCATATACTGCTGAAGTTGCAAACGGCCTACAACCACCAGCCTGCGCGCCACATTTGAATTGTACGCGAACATTACCGCGCAGAATCTAATACGGTCTCCGTTGAAATTTATATCTTTAGTTGCTTAATTTTTCGTATATTATTTTTGTAGTTTAGCTATTGGTGGTTGTGCAACGCTGCAACCATAACACCAGCCGCCACTGGTTAGAAGGCCATGGGAAAAAACGTGATTTATGAAACTGCGGATCAGATGCTATCGTATAATCCTTTCAAACCGACTTTTCAACCCATAAAATAAAAAGGTTCTTCTTCTTCTTCTTCTACTTATTTATCAACCCTATTTTGCCATCAATCGTTGGGGTCCTTCGGCCGCTTTCTAAACTCCCTTCTGTCTTGGAAGAAGAGGCATTTCGCTTCAAAAAAGGCTTACCCTTTCTAGTCGGCGCCAGCCCATTGTCTCGCATTCTTTTACCGGTAAGGTAGGTAATGCTGTCTCATCCTATTAATCAGTCCTCACTCTGTTTTACTTTGAATAAATTAATTTTAGTCCGATGGGGTATTAGCCTTTCCCGAGATAGCCAGATAAAGGGATTCTCTTTGACCTAGTGGCCGGCCGGTTTCCTCCCTTAGCCAGTCCACATGCGCAAGAGATCTATCCTTCATTCTCTCGCATCCACTATTATAAAACGCACATCCGTTTTTTGCGTTGTCGATGACCACCTGGTCGCATTTCTCTCATTAATCTTTCTCTCTAAATACCACAGCCATACCGATACAATAAGTACTAGTAATATTACGTAACACCTACGTTTTGCATACATAAGTCTTAGATACGTAAATTCAACCATATGTACGGGGCCATTAGGCGAAATGAGATTTCTCAGGCACGTGGCAGGGTATACTCTCCATGATCATAGAAGAAACACAGATATACGGCAGGAACTGAATATTATGAGTATACTCGACAGGATCGCCCAGTATCGGCTGAATTGGTGGGAACATCTTTGCCGAATGGACGACTGCCGCATACCCAAACAACTATGGACTATAAGCCGCGAGCACGGAGAAGTGTGGGGCGTCTGAGGAAGCGCTGGAGTGACCAGCTGTAATCTTTGCCTATTTGAGACCAGAACAAACTATCCTTGGTTTAATCCTTGAAGATGATGATGACATACGTCTTACGTAAGTAACGGAATAAGAACGTATACAGGCCTACAATTTAATATACTTTGTAATATACGGATAAAAAACACGCATAAATAAAACCCCCATTAAAAACGTTTATACAATTATTTATTACTTGTCCACTGACAGAAACTAACTCGAGAGTGTCTAACAAAACGTTAATTATATAAGATAAATCCAAGTTACAAGAACAACAACGCTGAGATAATGAACGATGAGCGAGAACGCGTGGGACCGGGGAGAGACTTTGATACAAACTCAATATTCAACAACAGTCTAGTTGGTTGGTCGCTAGAAGTGAAATAGTTTTGTTAATTATTTATCAGCGGTGGAGTGAGCGCAAACCGATAATCAGTTAATAAATAACGAAGCTGTCCCCACTTACCAAAAGTCTACTGCTGACCTGTGAACTTTAACAACAATTTCAAACCTGCGACTCGCGAAAAAAAAAAACTGATAATGCCAAAAAATGTTTTCTTTCACCAACTTTAGATAATGGACTGCTTTTCTTTATATTTTCACAATTTCCGTACCTCTATTAATAACAGCTTTTGACAGTCAATAAATATTTTTTATAATTAGATTTTAACTGAAATTGTCTTTTTTTTCGAAAAATAAAGTATGAACAAGAAGTTTTAAAATTAAAAATTGTTAGTGGGAATGAATTCATTCGCTCGTAAACTATAGGCTGTTTACGTAAAATTGTAACAACTTTGTCCAGCGCCAATCTCATTCTTTTTATTATACAAATGAAAAATGGTATTTTATTCAAAATATGTCTTCAATTCTTGTATGTTTTTATCTTCTTATACTTTTAATTCACATCCATCCTTAGCCCATACTTTGCTTGCGTCCATTTATCATCCGCAGCCTCCAATTTCATTTTCACTGTCTATTGCGTTGACCTTCCTCGTTTATTCGCTATTTCAGCGTGAGACTGTCAGAGAGTGTGATGGCATCACTTTGATTTTCGGCAGGGACATTCTCTGTTATAATCGGTACCGTTGGAATACAGCTCGTTGCAATTCATCTTCTGTGCCTTGCAGAACATACTATTCACAGAAACATACTCATATAACATGAAGCTCTTTTCATATCATCTATATCTTAGATCACTAACCTGCGGTATCCATATTCCACGTACTCCCGCGTGACGCTCTACATGTACTCATTCGTTTGGTTACTTTCTATTACATGTTGTGATGCGCACACTCACTCCGTCAGATTTTTAGAGTACCCCAGAGCCAGAGCCTCGCCAGTAAATGCTGGGTGCACCGCGGAAAGATGAGTTTGGCCTTTGAGAGGAGAGGTTTCGTCATATGCTTCATATATCTCGGAACAGATAAGTTGGATGTAGACGGAAGACGTGATATAGATAGACCAAGAAAGAGATGGCTTTGAAGTCGGAACAGGCTGTAAGCCTATACCTTGAGGTGGAGAAGAAGAAGAAGAAGAAGAAGAAGAAGAGAGCTAAATTGGGAAGCGGTGTTGTAATAAACCAATCGCCAGATACTGAAGACTACGGGTAGGGAGAGAGGGGAGAGAGACTAGCAGAAGGGGTGAGAGTTGTTAAATCAGTGAAAGTTTTAATTTTCGACATTACTTGAACTTCAGAGGAGGATCAAAACCGACACATTGCTGTGGAAGTCAAATCGTCGCCCGCTCATATGCCGCATTCCGAGCTTCTTACACAGCTCGCTCCTGCCGTAGTAACTGTGCAAGTTATTGCTGAGATTTCGAAAACGCTGAACGAAAATTGTGAACATACAGCGCGTTTAATCCGTCTTACGTTTCGACAATTGGAATGTACGAGGGTCATTCAATAAGTAACAGACAAACAGTTGTGGAAAATAAATTAATTGTAGCAGCTGATTGAAACTTTCAGAGTGTTACCTGGCAACGTCGCTGTGAGTTTTGATCAGCTGTTCAATAATATATTGCATAAACATAACCAATACAGTTTTATTTACGATGGCGTGTCCTCTTGAGGACAGTACTTCCGAAGAACAGCGTTCTGTTTTAAGATTTTTGAATCTGGAACCACTATAACCACTAACTTGGATTCACTATTTTGAACCTGAGTCAAAACGACAAAGCATGGAGTGGAAGCACCCCAGTTCACCCGCCAAAAAGAAATTCAAAACCCAGCCATCGGCTGGTAAGGTGATGTTAACCATCTTTTGGATCTCCCAAGGTCCAATTTTCTGTGATTACCTACAAGACCAGCGTACCATCAACAGTCAGTACTATTTCTGACATGACTGTGAACAAAGTTAAGCCTGCATTGAAGAAGAAATGTCCGGGACGGCAGATGGAAGGTGTGATTCTTCTTCACGATAATGCCCGCCCACACACGGCAAAACTGACGCTCGAAACAATAAAAAAAGTAGGTTGGGAGATCCTGCCTCATCCCCCTTATAGCCCTGACCTTGCCCCATCTGACTTTTTCTTGTTTGGCCCACTCAAGGAGACTTTGCGTGGTGTCAAGTTCAACAGCAATGAAGAAGTGAAGGAAAAAGTCCAAAACTGGCTTCGACATCAAGGTAAAGAATTCTTTGATGAGGGAATAAAAAAGCTTGTAAAGAGATGGGACAAGTGCACAGACGTTGCTGGAGATTACGTTGAAAAGTAAAAAAAAAAAATTGTATTGATTTAATAAAAAGTTTTTGCTCCACAGCTGTTTGTTTGTTTACTTACTGAATGACCCTCGTAGAAGGAAGATAGGTTTCGGCTTTCTTTGAACTAGCCATTCATTACTAATACAGTATTTATAACCCTTAAGGTGGTTTGCAGTGCAACCTGGCAACACCGTACTGTCGTCAGGCATCCAATTCAGTACGTCGTTACAGACGTTTCGACTTTGGCCAGTCTGTCAGTCTGTCTAGACTGGGGAAGCTGACGGGGATGTCTAGCGGTCTTACAATGATGTGTTTGTTGCACCGAAATACAGTACGATGGTCGAAAACTAACGACCAAGAAATATAACAACTAACACTGAACAGCAGAACTGAAAAGGCAAGAGCAGTGTACACTAGAATGAGCAGTCTATTCAAAAGTCACGATTTAACAATAAGCACAAAGATGAGGCTTTTACGCTGCTACGTATTCTCGGTCCTCTTCTACGGTGTAGAATCTTGGAATTCGACTGAAGCCACAACTAAAAAATTGGAATCTTTCGAAATGTGGGGCTTTACCGTAGAATACTGAGCATTTCATGGACAGCACTAATGTTGAAGTTCTTAGAAAGATGAAGAAAGATAGGGAAGTTATTAACACAGTGAAGACCAGAAAGCTTCAGTATCTGGGACATCTCATGAGAAATGAACAGAGATTTTACTTATTGCAGTTCATACTACAGGGAAAAATACTTGGAAAGAGAGGAGTCGGGCGACCGAGAATCTCATGGCAGAGAAATTTAAGGACCTGGTTTGGCATGAATACAACTGACTTAGGCCTATTCCGTGCAGGAGTACAGAAAGTTAGAATAGTCTGTATGATATCCAACATCCGAAGCGGATAGGAACTATCAGAAGAAGAACACTGAATACAAGACAATCGCGCAATCGCAGGGCGTTAAGCAAACGTTCAAACGCTAGACTACGTTTAGCAAGCCGCCAATTCGTTGGGTTACATTACCTTGAACGTTCTTGACCGGTGTGTGTGTGTGTGTGTGTGTGTGTGTGCAGCAGAAGGAAGGTTCGCGATCGATCGATCGCCTCGTAACACGATTCCAATAACACAGCTGACTGGTCTACATACTGGACGAGAGAGAGAGAGAGAGAGAGAGAGAGAGAGAGAGAGAGAGAGAGAGAGAGAGAGAGAGAGAGAGAGAGAGAGAGAGAGAGGCAATGAGGTCGAATGCGGTTTGTTATTTATCACGGGAAGTTCTATACGGCTGTCGGTTCACCGCACTCTCTACTGTACCCGTTCTATCAACATACACGCTACAATTTCTTTACATTTGTATACGTTTCATTTTTTTACGCGTGCGTGCAAGAAAATACGCTGTTAAAGAGTAAGAAAACGTAAACGTGTTAGTAACTGAACACTAATCTGCAGTACTTTAAAATTCGCCATTAATTTGTTAGAGAACGCTCGTTAAACGTTTTCCACATTACATATTCCACTGCCCTGTTGTTCTCATCGCATATTGGCTCTTTACTATAAAGCACACTTACGTAGTCACTTAAGTCCTTAAATTCCTAGGTGGAACATAGGGCCTCGACGAAATTTCTCCAGCGTGTTTTGTCCATTGCCGGGGCCTTCACCTCCCTCCCTGTCTTGTTGACACCAGCCAGCTATTTCCACAGTCCTCTTCCAGGTGTTCCTCGGTCTTCCACGTCTGCGGCTACCTTACGGATTCCAATTTAGTGCCTGTCTAGCGATATTTTCTGGTAGTCTTCTCAGGGTGTGACCGATCCACCTCCAATTTTCTTCTCTTTATCTGTAGTTGGATGGTACTCTGACTTGTGGCCTCCCATAGATCTCTGGTCAAGATGGTCTTGGGCCACCAAATTCTCATTATGTACCTCAGGCAACGGTTTATGAAAGTCTGTAACCTTGTGGTAATGTGCTTTGTCACTTTCCAGGTCTCACATACACAGATTTGTAGATAAACTTCTACAACGTCATCGCACGTGCTTTCTGTCAAAGGACATGCTCCCTCCACGCTTTCCTATACAGAGCTAGTCTCTTCATTTCTTCACATCGCATCCGTATATCGTCTGTCATTTGTTCTCTCTTCCGTATCTACTCTGGTTTCCGTTTACCAGCCCTCCAGTGTTTCTACATCACATTACCCTGTGTTTGCTACGTAGTGTCCCATCAAATTTCTCCTCCTGTCCTTAATGATGTTCAACATTCTCCTTTTCTCTTCTACTCTTCCAAGCACCTGCTCATTCGTCACGATCTCCTTTCAGGAAATCCGTTCTATCTTTCTCTGTGTCCACATCTCGAAGGCCTGTAACTCCTTTCCTCAATGTCAAAGCCCCTGCCTCGTGTACGCGCACGTTCCAAGCCATCCTCTTTCTCAGCCTTATGTCCGATGGCCCGCAAAAGGGCTTCCTCAGCTAAGCCAATCTGCGTTTCACCTCTTGACTATAACGCGTGTCCTCCCCAACCAAGCAGACCAGATATTTAAAAACTACCACTTGTACACATAGTTTAAAAGACAGGCAGTGGCGGCTGGTGGTTTCAAATTCTGGTGGTTGCAGTAATTGGTTGAGTGGATGGGAGAGGGGTTAAAAGACATTAAACTATCATAATCACACTTATACAAAATTATTACTATAATTAATGATAATGTGATGTATTTATAATATACACACACTGTTCATAGTCTAAAGGTACCATACATACGATTTGCAATAAAATTTTTATTACTCACATTCTTAAAAACGATCGATTTCGGTCACAGACCATCGTCAGGTCATATACAGCACACTTGCGGTCACAATATCGTAAAACAGCCACTATTTACAAAAACGAATTCGTAGACATTGATTAATGAACGTGATACGTACGTCGTTGTCCAAAGTTTCCCGAGAACTGATTTTGTTACAGAGTGTTTATGTTTACATTCCGTTCTATCTATTATATCAGCTGATTACTGAATGTTGATTTTCATTTTGCCGCAATATTTCAAATGTGATACGATTTTTGAAGTCCGTCATGATGTTCAATAGATTTTCATGGCCCTCTTCTTTTGCATGTTTGTATATTCGGTGGTATTGTTCATATATATTATATCTTATTTCATCACTGCATGTTTTCAATACGGTTAAATGTTGCTGTATTGGACCATATTCACAAGACTGTTGTTTTATGTGTTTGGGTACTGTTGAGTTCGGATTTGACTGCTGAGAATGTTTGGTATGTTCAATATATCTGTGTTTAAATGATCTTGAAGTGAATCCTATGTATTTTTTGTTGCACCGTACATTACATTCTGTAGAGTTAGCAGGGTGACATTGATATTGGTAGACTCCAGCTTTATCATAAATGCTTTTTTTTCTATTGCTTATTTTCACATTGTTGTGGATGTCATTGCTTTGGACAACGACGTACGTATCACGTTTATTCTGTTCATTAATCAATGTCTACGAATTCGTTTTTGTAAATAGTGGCTGTTTTATGATATTGTGACGATGGTCTGTAACCGAAATCGATCGTTTTTAAGAATGTAATAAAAATTTTATTACAAATCGTATGTATGATAGGCCTACCTTTAGGCTATGAACAATAAATACAATACAATAGAAAATTGTTATTACTATAATGTTATAACCTCAAACAACGGATAACGTTTACCTTGAACCAACGTAAACACTAAACCTGACATAACTTACAAATCAAGAAGTCTGTGGTGATTTCATGACACAAAGTTGCGCTACAGCGCTAGTAGTGGGGGGTTGCAGAAACTTTGCAACCGCCTAGCTAACATTGGGAACATAGGGCAGTTGTGAAGAGTAGCGCACGTTCTCCCATATGTTTGTGTAGTAAGCTCTGCCATATACTGCTGAAGTTGCAAACGGCCTACAACCACCAGCCTGCGCGCCACAGTTGATTTGTACGCGGACATTACCGCGTACGATCTAATACGCTCTCCGTTGAAATTTACGATACTTTTAGCTGCTTAATGTTTTCGTATAGTATTTTGTAGTTTAGTTATTCTATATTCGTGGTTGTTGAACGCTGCAACCATAACACCAGCCGCCACTGTAGACAAGTAGTCTACATAGGTAGATGAAGATTGACAGAAGAGAAATCCTAGGTCAGGTAGAGTCCAGTATACACTATAATTTAAAGTTTATACATTAATGTTTCTAATATACGAATCATACGGAGCGCTGCGGAAAATGTAATATCATCTCCCCTCACACTCACGTGATTATATACAGTACATACGGATGGCATAATCATCAATTTTCATATGCAAGGCTAGAAGATTTCTGTTTATATTTTAGTGCCCTGCACTTACATACTTTGAAAATACATAAGCTTTCTCTGTCTGAAAAACATTTACGTACTGTAGATTATGCATTCACGGAATAAATCTGACGTGCAGTAGACGTAAAGGATATTGAACAATGTGTACTTTATAGTATAACAGAAAATGTGTACTTCAGCATGGTATTTAATGATTATATTTTAAACAAAAATACGTACATACACACAAGTATATACTTTTATAGTATATAAAACACACACGTACACGCACAAGAGCCTATATAGTTCTATGAACTTTACTGGCAATGAATGAAAGGGGTGAATAACCTGTAACTGGGCTCAGCTAGGATATAGGTTACCAGTGACGTCATACTGCAAAGCCTGCTATCCCTATCTGGCAGCAAAGTGATATTCTCCAAATTGGCTACTGAAAAGAGATTTTCTCAAACTACCGATGAGAAAATATTAAATACGACAAAATAACTGGAAGAGTAATAAAAAAATCGGAATCTGGCAACATAAAGACGACTCTGTTGGGTGCGAACTCACACACAGACATATACACACGCGCGCAAGAAATTCGTTAGTATTTTTGTAATTTACTGTTTGTCATAATTTGGCCTTAAACTACAAACGGAATGGTGCATCTGAATGCAGAAATGTGGTGCTTGTGGAGATCCGACACTGGTGCGAATAATTTCACTGTTTAATTAACTGCAGCTGCAACACGTAATCGTGTTGATAATACTACACATTGATAACTCGGTTTATTGCTAGAAATACGACACTAAAACAATTATAACGACTTTTGGCAATACGTTAGATGCTTTATGAAAATCAGCTACTACACGACCGATTACATCGTTATTAATGCTAATGGGTGTCCGTTATCACCATCTCTTTTTAATTTATATGTTGCCGGTGACATACAAAACTGGCAGATGTGTCTTCCAGAACATTGTACTGACGTACACCTTGTCCTTACGGTCTCCAGAGGTGAGGCCGAAACCTCTGTTCTAGTTAACACCTTTCGACACAGAGAATTAAAATAACACTATCCTGTCTTTTCTTTTGTATCGGCCATCTAAGGACCACATGCCAATTTCGATTCTTTATTCTTTGCTCTTTTCTTTTTCCCCAATATTCTTTCATCTTTTCACTGTCTCTTCTTCCTGTCTTCAGTCCACTTTGAACCTGCGTTTTTCTTTCTCCTACACTGGACTCCTTCCATTTTTAACACTTTTGCCCGAAAAACTTATCTTTCAATTGTTTCTTCTGCGTTTATATTATTTTTTCTAAATCATTTTGGACTTCTTTAATCCAACTTGATGTTGGCTTCTTCCCCCACAGATATTTGAAGATCTGCTTTGTTAACCTATTGTCGTCCATTCTATATAAATGTCCATTCTTCTACTCTGTCTTTATTTATTTTTTGTTACCTTTCAAACGGTAAAATGCTTAAAATAATACAGAACATACCAGTTATTTAAATAACACGGAAACAGTTTCGCATTCAATTATGAAGCTTACCGAATTAATCTTTTTTAATTCCAAACTGTACGCAGTTTAAATTGTAGTAAAGAAAATAATGCAATTTAACAAACAAATAAAAAATTTATTTTTAGTTTTCTGAGAACGTCGCGTTTTATGCAACTTTTATGTAGGCATATATATATATGTTCGAGGGCATCCCTTCCTGAATGAAACACAGGTGAACAACCTACAACTAGGCTTAGCTAGGGAAATAGGTTAACAATGACGTCATACTGCAGCATCCGCATACGTCATCAACGGGAACAGCCTATAGGAGAGCAGAACACATCCACAGTATACAGGGTTGCTAGGTAGTACAATTTTTTAATCGAACTTCGGCTCTAACTGAATGGGGTGAACAACCGGTCAGGCCGCTTGTTCTGCAGCTCCTGCGACCTCCCTGTGCACACACAGAGGTACTGGAAATAAGCACAAGCGGACACTTCAACCCCCCGTCCTACCCTCGACCGTGTCACAGCCAAACACCGGGCACAAGGATAAATCTGTAGTCCATTGATAAGCATTTAATGAAATACTCTCTGCAATGTCATTCACATACATACCTTAAAAATAAACTGTAATTTAGAAACTCCTCATCTTTATTACGAAGAATCCGATAAGATTCAATTTTCATTTAACACTCTTGCTACCATGTGTACCATTTTTGGACACACAACACTTTTTATAGAGACCGTGTGCACCATATCTGGACATATTCAATTTTCCGTACAGCCCACGTGTTGGACACATTACATGACTGTGTTTTGAAGGTTTTGGCAACATGTGGATACAGATCAAGCCATGTAGATGGTTTTACATTCTTCTGGCCCAGAGTGAAAGAAATATGCTCTTGAGTTAAGTTGGCAAAACTGTACTGTCAACAAAATCAGCTGTTATAACATATATGGGAAAATATATCTGGGGGGGGGGGGCTTACTCATCACAGATCTGTTAGTGAGAGGTTTTCCTGTCACCAGTGTCTGGAAGCGAAAGTGTTAATAGCGTCATACAAGACTATGGGCTACAGATGTCTGCTACAAAATCTAAAACGATGCCATTTAAGGGCAAGTATCCTATAAGAACTAAGATAGTCGTGAATAATCAGATTTTGGATCATTTAATTATTTTAATTACCTGGGTTGTGATAGGCCTATCTCATATGGAACCGATATTGATTGGGATAATAAGCTAACGAAATTGACACGCATCTGTGGTGCCTGATGCATTCATAGGAACCTGAAAAATAAAACACGGAAGGATATCCGAATGAAATTTTACAAAACTGTGGCTGTTTCCACATTCCTGTATGCTAGTGAGACATGGACTCTTGGTCAGTGGGACGTACAGAGGATTCAGGCAGCTTAAACGAAATTTCTAAGCGGGACGCAAGGTTGTTCACTCCTGGATCGGAAAAGAAACTAGGATATTAAACATTGCATTGTTGGACCAGAAGACTGAAAAAGGAGATGGTGTGAACACTTGACCCGCATGCCTGATGTCCGTCTACCCATGGCTGCCTTGGGTTATCACCCTACTGGAAAGAGAGATGTCGGTAGGCCGAGGAGGAGTGGGTTCCGGAACAGCTCTTGGAGTGGTGATGATAATAATGATTTTCATTTTGTCAGGTTTTTTATAATCATCAGTATCCTTACACGGGCCATTATTTATCGAAAAATCATGTTTCCCATTGTAACTTATGCTGAACCGAAAGTGAATTTAGTACGCAGAGTCCACTGGACGGGCAACTACAAGAAATACATATCATATCAGTGGGGTGTACTTGGTAAGTGGATTGCGCTGCAGCAACGGATTCCAAAGTGGTGCGACGTGGATTCTAAAAGCCACTGCAGCACACCTTTTGTACTGAAATGAATCATTCGGGGTATTCGACTGTCGGATCCGTCACATCTCGCCAACACACTTCACGTACTTGGTCGTCGTCTAGAATCCGGTAGAGAGGTGTTGGAAACAGTTCTATCCTTTACAATCTGTCGTCAAAAACTCCACGAGTTGAGCTCATTGGCCGTTACGAGCTTACAGTCTATTATTACGAGTTTGACTTCTCCATCTCTTCAAAAATCCTGTATTGTGCTCGACGAAACACAGCAATGTTTCGAACTGAGAGTTCAATCCACTTCTTTCTAGCGGACACACAGAGATTTTTCCTTACGCTAAAATGTCTATCCTTTGTTGGGGAAACATAGGTCACATTTTCATATGCACTCTCTCTATCGCTGTCTAATATAGCTTTCGCTATAGACAGTAGGATGTCTACTGTTCTCCTACGTTACTTTAAAACCCTTTTTTTCTTCAGTCTTTCGACTGGTTTGTACCCTCCCCGCACATACCCGTGGTGCGTGTGTTACGGAGTCTCTCACAGGTATATGGGACAGTTAACGCCGAACGGCATAGTTGGGAAGGGTTTATACTAGGCAGGACACCTCTCGATGGTTTGCCATTGCCTTGCGAGGGGGAACGGTCTATCTCAAGCAGAATTAAAACACCTGAAGACCAGTAATTCAGTCTTTTGTAGGAACCTCCTCGACCGACAACAAGCGATCGCGGGGACGCCTGCATAACGTTTCACGGTCACTTCATTGACGATTCCGCATAACTAAGCAATCGCTTTAGCTTTTTCTCGGTTTGCCTTGTTTCCTGCCCTGTCCGGACTTCCATAATACTGACTGGCCGTTCACCGTACATGTCCAAATTTGTTTCTGTTAAAACGTACTCGTAATTACTTTGCAGTCCCTAGATTTCCTTTACACGTTATTTCACTACTTTCTAAGAGTACGTTATTTCACCACGCACTCTTCTAGATCTTCCAAGTTTGAACTGATCGTCTTCTGAAATAAATTTCTACTGTTCTTAATGTTCTTTCTGATACTTCTTTCAGGGGTCATTCTTCGGAGCTGTAGATTATTATTATTATTTTACGTTGGTATTACTGTATAAATACGACGAAAACGGGGCACAGTCACGAGTTCTCGTTAAGAAGAAATTCTCGATAAGACGGAGAAAAGAGGTCTGCAACGTGGTGATTGGTACCAAAGCCTGAATAACCGCTAGGCTAAGTAGGCTGCAGCCTGGGGCGCAAGCTTTTAGGAGGCGCAAAAATTTAAGATATTAAGAAAGTAACAAAACTCATGTTGCATTATATATTTTTTGTCATTGTGCCGTCCTCAAAATCACGTCATTTAAAGCGAAAAATATAGCTTTATTTTCTAATTATTGTGATTTAATTTATTTATTTAATTTGCACGTAGAATTAAAAAACACCCTACCTTCTGAGCCGACTTTGTTTTTATATTTTTAATATGCTTTGGAGTTGTCGATTTAACCGTTTTTTAACAGAAGTCAACGAAAATAATTAAAAAATAAATTGGGTTTGTCATGTATTAATTTATTGCTTATTAATAGAGCGTAATTTTATAAAAGAATCAATAACAGAATTGATATGTGATAAACATGGATACAAGACACATTTTTGTTCATTCCACATGTACGTTTTTGAATTACAAGTTGCCTATAATAATACACTTCTAACAAACAGGGCCCACCTATGGTTTCAGATTGTAACTGAAATAAACAATGTGTATAATTGTTCGTTTTGATTGAAATAGCTGTTTAATTTAAAGATAAAATTCCCGATCTGACGATGAGCTGTGAAGCTTGAAAGCGCTAATCGGAATAATTTTTATATAGTGGTGTGCAACAGTGATCATTCTGATAAAGATAAAATGTTGAAAAGTATGAAAAATTGAAAACATTTTGCAAAATTATCTACATTATCTTAATAAAAACCAATCGCAAGGGGTTATTTGACAGAAGTACCTTATATCAGTAAATTGTACATTATACTAATCGCTAAATATTACATATTATCTATGGTAAGAAACGTGGGGGGGGGAGGCGCTAAAACCTTTTAATCAGGCCCTGATTGGTACAACAGGAACTTCTGGTACGCAAGATGGTAGAGACCGCAGTAACTGGAGAAGTCTCGCAACGGATGTATGGTTATAAATTACGTATGTTACGAGGGATATCCAGAAAGTAAGTTCCTTTTGTAAATACTGCCACGGCATCGACGCCGTCACACGGTGTTGCGCATGCGCAGCCAATTTGGTGATTTGTTAGAAAGCCAACAACGCCATGTGTAAACAACTGTGCAGTGAGTACGCTTCGTTGGACGTGTTCATAAACTTGAAGAAATTCGAGACGCCCGCCACGTGTGAAAGTAGGTATGTGATTCGGTTTTTTAATGCGAAAGGTAAAACAATTGACATTCACTATCAGATTTTCAATGTTTATGGAGAAGAAGCAGTGAGCGATTCAACGGTACCAAGATGGATACGAGTTTTTACTTAGTCCGATCCAGAGTAAGCGACGTAAGATGCTTACCCGGGACACTGCGACGATGAATCATGGCACTGCATACATACTGCCGCTGCAACGCAACTTCTCCTCTCAAAGTTTGGCTGGCAACAATTTGTTCATCCGCCTTACAACCCAGACCTCACAACAAGCGAATATCACCTTTTCAAGCATGTGAAACCCTTCCTTGGTGCCCAACGATGTCAAACAAGCTGTAATACATGGTTTAAATTACAGTCGGGAAATTGCTACGCGTGTACTTGAAATGGTAAAAAAAATATTTTGTAAACGTATTCTTAGTTTCCTTTAATACTTTATCGGAACTTACTTTGAACAGTACAGTCGTTTATAAGTGACTGTGAAAATTCTTAAATACGGACACAGTAATACACATCACGTTTTAGAAGTGAATTTATTCCCCTTGGGGAGGGGGACTAGGCAAGAGCGAAACACACTTTCTGTAAGGAACGGAGCTGCGGGCGGGCTCATTATGAATGGAGGCCACTGCCTTATCGATCGCTTCTGTTCCCTCGCTCTCTTTCTCTCTCTCCGTAGTTCATTCACCACATTGCTGATGTTATGTCAATGCCTACTCGTCTTGTACATTATTCATTGTTTCAAAGTTATAAATAAATATACTTGCTAGGCAATAGCAGCGCGCACACTCGCGAGAAAAATTATGAAAATCGTAGTCTTTTATTAAAACGCAAAAAAGAAAGAAATCAACGACATCCCGTGTGTATTGTATCCATTCACGTTTCACAGTCGTGTAAACTCCACAGGTCTATGAAACAACCGGTTTCACAACGGAATAAACATAAATTATATATTAATTTCGAATGGGCAAATAATGTAACTTAAATGCCTAACATGCTGTTTTTTAACTATTAACCCTCCCTGGTATGATACTTTTGAGATTACTTAACTGGAATGTTATATTTTTGTGCGTACAAAATTTTGTTTATATTTTACAATGCACTTTTTATTTCATATTCCATAAGAAAATGGAAATATGGTGATGGCGAAAAAAATAGTGTTCGAGATAAGGGCCCGATTCCGATTGTACTACCCTCAAAACATGAAGAAAAGTCATTTTCCGGAAAGTGTCTGTGTGTAGAATGTTTTCTATGGCGAACGATAACTACCGCAAATTCAAACAGAATCAAATAATTTTTTGGGTGTGTGTGCCCGAGTTGTCGAGGACTCAAGGCCTATTGATTTTGGTGAAGATCGGTCAAGGGGAAGGGGTAGTTTACCTGCAACGTTTTATATTTTAACAAGAATAAAGTACTTAATTTTGATAAATAAAATATCCTGAAAAGAAGGTCATAATAATCCACTGTAGAAAGATAGATGAAATATCTATAAATGAACAGAGTAGTTGAAGGGGGAGGGGGTAATTTTATATGTGTACTATGTTATCGGCAACAAAGAAGTAGTTTGTTGTTAAAATTCCTTCCCGGGTTGTTTGGCCGTAGGCCAATAAAAAACCAGACGTTTCGGCAATGCCGTGGACTGCCATCATCAGTGAAAATCGAGTGCACGAACGTGAGGCGGTATACGTTAGTGACCACAGTACTGAGGGTAAGGCTGAAGAAAGAAGTACGCGTACGCGTAGGAAATATTTCATTTCGAAAATGATTTTAAATATAATTCTTAGAACATGGAAGTCATGTATGGTTCTTCATTCCGATATTTATTAATTACACTCAGAATATGGGTTCCTTTCGGCAAGTCTGATGCATAATTGTTAAGCAACAATGAACAGTCGGAAACAATAAACCTGTGGGTACTTTATTTTAAATCCAAAAGCGACGGTTTGCTGTTTGGTTGAAAGAACGTCGTGAAAACCAAACAGAGAATCTCGAAGTTTAACAGTTTGTGGAAACGACAGTTTTTTGTTTAATACACGGAAAAACTGGGACGTCAATAAATAAACGAGCCGACCGATATTGTAGAGAATTTGATCAATAATCCATTCATTTTTTTTCTAGGCTCACCTAGAAAATCAGTCTCCCAATAATATCTCACTTTTACTTCCGTATCACTGATCCCTGAAAAATATTTGCTAATTTTTCCAAAGTCAAGTGCGTTGTATTTTTAATAAAATATGTCAAGTGCGTTGCTAAAGTACGCACGAACTAGCGTCTAAATCGCTGAGATACGGCCGTGAAACAATATGGTAGTATAGTATCAATTGATAGTTCAATCAATATAGTAGTAAAATGAAGACTGTGGTACAGTACTGCGTTTCATCACTGGGTGATACCGTCAATAAAGACTACTGTTTGGTTAGCTTTCTGTGGCCAGATTTGTGCCAGTGCACAAGTAAATGGTTGTTCAAGAATTTTTACCCCAAAATAACACTAATGACATCGCAACCATATATTTACCGCATATGACACTCTGCTACTTTCCCTCTCCACAAGACTGGAAAACTCCAAGGATGGACAACGTTTTGCGATCGCGAAAAACATAAAACAAAAAAAGAGTAAGGTCAAGAAGGCATTAAATGCATTCCAGAAATGTGTGGAAGACTGGATAATCGTTGAATCAGGTGTATCAATATCTGATGTAGATTACTTTGAAGGGAGACACGTATAATACAGAAGAATAAATATATAATTTGCTATATACCTACGCAAACAATGCACGAACTTTTTGATCAAACCTCATGTACCCTGAGGTCAAGTCAAGACCTGTTAATCGTCCTTTGTTTACAATCCCCGTGTCCTTTCACACTCAATTCTGTTCCCATTTGATCTGAGAACTTCTTTCTTGACTTTCCCCAAGCACTTCCCCCATCAACCTTTCTTTCGAAGACGAATCATCACCATCATTCCCAAATTAAACAGTTTCTTGTATTATCAGCATTCTCTAAGTTTGGTCATTTACTCAAGGTATTGTGGGTTGTGGAGTTTTTTATCGGCTATAACTCTTTTTTCCACCAGCAAACGATCTTGATGGATTACACGATTTCGCGTTCTGTGTAGCAACCAATAGTTCACTTTGTGATGTATCACTTCAACTCAGCTGAAATGCGTGAGTCTTGAATTCTTTAACCGGCGGGCGTGTAGTGGTTTCGGTTTCGGATCCGGGACCACGTGTTCAAAATTCACACGTATGCGGTGTGTAGCTTCCGGAACCGATCGCTGTCTCTCGCGCGCGCGCGCGGTACTCTACTGGCTTGTTGTTACGCAACATCGCAACAAATGTTCCATTCTCAATGAATTATTCAAATGCTGTTTAAGTTACATCCGCTGTCCGTAATTATACTCTGTTTTCCTTTTAAACAAATACAGCAACAGCGCGCACGAGCGCGCGATGTTAATCTCTATCCTTGTACGGTGTCGATGACAGTTTACTCGCGCTGTGAAAAACTGTTTACGATCATTGGCAGTGAGTTTGTGAAACGTTTAACCAATACAGAAACGGGGGGGGGGGGATCAGCACTGTCGGAGAATACCCCTATAGTTATCTCCGACCCCACGTTCTCTCGTTTGGGCATTTAACATACCTCAGCATATCATTTCAGGATCTTACTTTAGACCTCATACGTCAGATACTCAAGTCTGTGATCACATAAATGCGCTTTGTTTTATTTTTCTTTCAAGGTCTGTTCGACTTTTGAAGGAAACAGCGAAACACGTTGATCAAGTTAGAAGCGAGCTGGTTACAAGAGGCAAAACCATTTTTGACCACTTTTCGGACTAGGAATTGTGCAATGCGCTAATTCCCCATTTATCGAATTTTACTCCCAACTGTCAACAACACGGCTATATTGAGAACACGGGTGAATGCAATAACGGAGACCATGCTTTCAGAGGCCCAGAACGGTTTCAGGAAGGGCTGATCATGTTTAGATTGTATATTTACAATAGCTCAGCTCGTTGAAAAGCGTAGAGAGTATCAGCTGCCCATATACAAAGCTTTCATCGACTTCGAGATGGCGTTTGACAGAGTAAATCGTAGCAAACTATGGGGAGCAATGCCAATGAAAGGGATTCCACAACATATAATCGAAGCAATACAGTCTTTATGTGGAGAATAAAATCTTAATAGAAGCAGGGAAACCGAGAACAGCTCCTACAGTTGGCCTGATCAATTGTGGAGTACGACAAGGGTGCCATTAGCACCTTCTATTTTTAAGTTATATATAGACTTTGTCATACAAAACTGGCAGATGTATCTTCCAGAACATTTTATGATTGGTCACTCTACAATTGACAATTTGTTGTTTGCGGACGATCAGACTATTTTGTCGGATTCTGAAAACAGATTGCAGATGGGTATACATTAGTTAAATCGAATCTGCAAAGATTCTGGATTGCAGATAGCCACACGAAAGACCAAGATGATGGCTTTCCGTGGAACTGATCCTGTACGGGGAAAATTGTTATAGATGGTACTGTCCTGGAAGAAGTTACCAATTTTGAATACCTCGGCTACAGTGTCTCTTATAATGCATGCAACGACGTTGTGAATAAGTTGCATAGTTCAACCTTATGTGCGGGGCCACTAGACGAAACCTAAGTCAGTAAGTAAAGGAACACGCCTAAAATTCTACAAGGTGATGGGCTCTTCCCACACTTCTTTATGGGTCTGAGAATTGGACTTTAACGAAAGGCCAGAACAGTCGCATCCAAGCGGCTGAAATGATATTTCTAAGGCACGTGGCAGGGTATACTCTCCATTATCATAGAAGGGACACAGATATACGGCAGGAACTGAATATAATGAGTATACTCGACAGGATCGCCCAGTGTCGGCTGAATTGGTGGACCATCATTGCGGAATGGATGACTGCCGCATCCCCAAACAACTCAGGAACTACAAGCCGAGGTGACGGAGAGGTGTGGGACGTCCGAGGAAGTGCTGGAGTGACCAGCTCTAATCTCAACCTATTTGAGACCGGAACAAACCATCCTTGGTTTAATACGTGAAGATGATGATGAACTTTCAACAAGATGTAAAACCATCAGTTACGGGATACTGTAGAGGTAGGATACGTTGGTCATTACGTTTCTACTACTATCCATCGTGTTAGTAACGTGGTTGAGTATTCCTCATGTTCCCTACGTCACTTGTCTGATTTTTTTATTGTATACACGATCTTGTCGCTATATTTTCACAGCGACTATAATATATGGTTATATTTGTAACGTGACGTAATATTATAGTTTCCGGCATTCCCCTAAATTCTACAGTTTCTTTACGCCGGCACGGAATAACCGGGAGGGGGATCCAAAGGATTCCGACCCCCACCCCGAAAAACTGAAAAATGCCGAAAACTATTACAACATTTCGGGTTAAAGAGTCGGTATCGTTTATAAAAAGATTGGATTCAGTCACTGTTATATCCGTTCCACAAAAATATCGTTCCAAAATACCTGTTATAGGTATATAGGCCCACCTCTAGTACTGAGGTGAGGTGTTTGTGGCGAACACCTGCTGGTACTCTTTACCACTGAATATGGCTTCCGCTGGGAGGCCGAAACGTTTGCTTCTTCAAACACGAGACTTCGTATTAATAGCCCGTTATTCTTCAACAGTTTCAATAAGTTTTTATGGCATATTTTCCTGCAGTAACACTATCTATCCATATTGTTTTTCTTTCAAGGTCACTAGTTCCGATAAACGGACCCATTAACTGAAGCAAATCATAACGGGAAAAGATGACACGTGTCGGGCCCCAAAGTGTTCCTTGCGCGAACAATAGGCCTGCAATAAACTTGACCCTCGAGAAATCTTGGGGAACAGTTTTACATCCTCTTCTCCTACCTACAAGTATTGCCTTAGACTGACCATATTGGAAACGGAAGAACTAGTTCCTTATAACTGAGCCGATACGTCTGAATACAGTTCATTGATAAAATCACGCGCACACGCTTTGCTGTTTACAATGCCAAACTTGTCTCTCTCTCTCTCTCTCTCTCTCTCTCTCTCTGTAATGTACCCACTACTCTCTAGTCTACCTTCAACTACCCTCTCACTAACACCCTAATATACATGTGAAGAAAAACATTTATTTCAAGCACTTACTTCAGGTTAATTGCATACGACAACACAACAATATTTGTACTGTTACCATTTAATTTTGATAGGACGCGAATGCATGTGTGTTTGTATGTACACGCGCGCCCGGTGTGTTTCGTGTAGATGGGAGTTTCCCTACGTCTATACTGCACACACACACGCGCACACACACACACAAAATGAAACACGGGCGTGTGTTTACTTACTTGTTCATGTGTACGTATATTGTGTACACCAACAGAACAATATTCGTGCTGCTATCGTTTATTCTTTTGTTAGATGTGTGTTTGTGCGTGTGTGTGAATCTCGCACGTGTTATTAAGAGTGAACTGTGAACTGTTTGTTTGCAACGGCTCAATACTAGAATTGTTTTTTACAACAATGACTGTGGGCAGCTGTGTCAGGTACAGAAGAGGTTGTAAAATACCCTTCTTGGGTTAATTTTTTATTGCACCCTAATTGTTCACTCGAGAGACATTCTTCTGGCCCCCACTAGTGTCACTTTTACCCAAATCATAACAATTTAAGCACATTGTAAATACGTAAATTAGCTATCACGTGATTACGGGCATATTTTGCGTCCAAATTAGTTTCGCCGTAACGCACCACGAACTGAACGGCCCACAGCCGAAAGCGCTCGCTAGTCGTGCCTTCGAGTTATCCGTAAATTAATTTAATTTCACAGGCGATTTTTATTCAAATAAGGTTGTTGGCAATTTTTCGCGCTAGGTCCGCGTGAATGACAGCGAGATGCGCGCGCGGTTTAAGGACGCGGGTACGTACGTTACAACAACAACAACAACAACAACAACAAAGATACAATCTGATGTACACGGCGGCGCAACCTTGGAATACCTCATCACACCCACACACACACACACCACAATGTAAAACGTTACCGTTACATTCCACGTAAGGGTGTGGAAGCCAACACAGCTCGCAGTGCCGCAGCTACAGCTACTTAACGTCGGCGCTATAATTTTACAAAATCGGCGGTTTTTTCGATTTCTTGGAAAACACTCGCGCGTAACCTTCTTTGGAAAAAAAAATATGATTACAGGATACAATGGGAAGAAGGAACAAGGCTACGTTTACGTACGACGCTTCACCTCTCCATTATCTCTGTTGTTTCTGCAAGTTATAAAGTCGCGGCAACACGTACCACCGTCGTGAAACGATAACGCTTCAGCCACTACAGTAATCATCGGACCTATTCGCCATTTGAACCGGTCACGTCTATCATAACCTTCAGGGTCATTCCATGTGAAACCGACAAAAATAATAAAAGTCGACCTGACCTTTTTCAATCTGAATTAAATTAACTGTAATTGTTGTCCTCAAGGATGTGAATACAGAAATATTATAAAAAAATTATTGATCCGATTTTTAAAATTCAGGAAAAATATGGTTTTTGCAATCCTTAATAACGTCTCTTGTATACTCAATTAAAAGAATACAGAGTGTGCTAATGGTGCTACTATGGGCTGATGAAGTACTTTAAATCACAACTTCTACACTGCGAAATCAAAGCTAGACTATACAGAATATTAGTAAAACCAGTGCTGATGTACGGAAGTGAAACATGGGTACTGACATAGGGCGAACTGTTCGACTTGCACTTTTGATAGGAAAACTGATGCACCCATTACGGAAGGTGGACAGTGGAGAATAAGTTACAACAGAGAGCTCTATGAGTTATATAGATCGCCTGATAATGCAACATCAATTAGGTTAACAAGGCTGAGATGGGCAGGACATGTATAGAGAATGAAGGAGGACTATGCTGTTAACAGGATTATGAAATACACACCAGAAGGAGAGAGGACGTGAAATACCCAGACTATGATGAATTGATGGACTCCTAGAAGATGTGAAAGTACTTGGAGTGAAAAATTGGTGGATACTGGCTAACGATAGGGACGTCTGGAGGAAAATCCTGAGGGAAGCTGAGGACTTACCGATAATGGTGATGATTGTCCCCACGGATGTGAATACAGAAATATTAGAAAAAAAGCTATTGATCTGATTCCTGAAATTCAAGAAAATACGATTTTTTGCGATCTTTAATAACGTCTCTTTTATTGGTCATAGAATTACATTTTACAGCTCATTTTTATGACTTTTCATGGGCTTAAATCTGATATCCAAGTTGTACGTTTTTTACAAAAACAAACTTTTTTTTCACTTTCTCAAAAAACGTTTTTGACAACATTTTAAGATTGTTTTTGTCTGAGATTTATGATTTTGAAAAAAAATGTTATTTGACCATTCATTATGTAGAGAATCGAATAATTTCAAAATGAGATGAGGATTGGTTTACGAGTTATAAAACTGTGTCTAACCCTACTTAGCACACATCCTAACTATGTAACTATGTGTAGAAAACGTTGACTTAATTTATTGTATTAAAACAATACGTGATTTCGATTTAGATGAAATGATCGTATTTAGAACCTGGAGGAAAAACTTAGAAAGATAACTTTAACCAAGATCAAATAACGTGAACTCAGATCCCAATACTACGACAGACAGCAGTAACCTAAAAAAAAAATTAAGTGAATACGTATGTCTGGGAAAAAAACAATTCGTCAAAGAGAATAAGGAAGCACAAATCGACAAACGAATACCAATGACAGAGTTTTCGAAACTCAAAGTAAACCATAGAAAAAACCGTAGTATTTACAAAACTGAGTTATACACAACTCTCACCGAATGCTTACAGAATAAACTAAAAATGAATAGGTCAAAGAGTAACAGAAAAAAGAATGCTATGCCTCATACTGAGAGACAGGAGAAGAAACGAATGGGAAAGAGACTGAGAAAAAGCGACTATAATAATAAAGGGTAGCGAGACTCCAGTAGGAATGCGTATGACACGTAGCCAGAATCAGAGACCAAAGATAGAACACAAAGTTGTGGAAGGAAGGAAGACCTACAACACTCTCGATTACAGAAAAGCCGAACTGTCTCGGGTAAGGATAAGAACAGGAAGCGGTGGACGGAGACGAGAGCTAGAAGGCTAAAAAGAGACAAACGGTTTAGCGTTATACTCCTTACGTTTTCGGAAGGCACCTAAAAGATTAGGAGACCCTCGCCCACCAACGCGCGCGCACGCACACACACACACACACACACGCACGCACGCACGCACACACACACACACACACACGCGACCAGTTTGACTTGCCTCTAATGGTGCTTCAATGAGTCACCTACTAGGCATTGAACGACAAAACTATGAAAATTTGTATTCTAGATTTTACATACGTTATGATACATTTTTTGGATTCTATATTCAATTTCCTTCAAAATGGGTCCAAACACGAAATAATTACGACATTTATGAGCTTTAAAAAGACGCCAAACACTATTCTATTGTTTGGCGTCTTTTTAAAGCTTATAAATGTCGTAATTAGACTATTTCGTGTTTGGACCCATTTTGATGGAAATTGAATATAGAATCCAAAAAATGTATCATAACTTATGTAAAATCTAGAATACAAATTTTCATAGTTTTGTCGTTCAATCCCTAGTAGGTGACGCATCGAAGCGCCATCAGAGGGAGGTCAAACTGGTCGCGCGTGTGTGTGTGAATGCGCGTTGGTGGGCGAGGGTCTCCTAAGCTCTTAGGTGCCTTCCGAAAACGTAAGGAGTATAGTGAACCGCGCCTAAAAAATAATATAGGCTGTCCTACAGTGGCTTTAAACCATGGCAAGAGATGTCACTTTTTCACTTTGCAAAGAAAAAGTTTAATCCATTTTAATGGACTAATAGAAAATCGTAGTAGGCCCTACATCAACAAGTTTATTTTCCTTATTTTTCCGATCCTCCCTTTCGAGGTTACTCCTTCTATCAGTAGTATCTAGAATTTGACTTGGGGTGGGGTGGGGTGGGGGTCGGCTTCATAAAAAAGAAATTACAAGTTAAGACTAATCAACATTACTACCTTTGGCTGAAAAAACGCGTGATAACATTATGAAATCAGTCCCATTAGTAAACGGCAACAACACAATACAATCGGTGTGGAGAACCATACATGACTTCCATGTCCTAAATTTTATATTTAAAATCATTTAAATATTAACTAACTGGATGCTTGAGTTCTGAAGAAATGACGTATCAGCTAAAATGGTATCCCCATGTCAGGTGGGTGAAGACTATCCTCAACCTTCGTGAGGAAGGACTGTACTTTTGAATAAAATGTTTGTAGGTCGAACGAAGAGCTGGCCAAAGGGAGCTGCGATCTGATTCCTGTAATGAACTTAGGCTCTGTAATGAATCGGCCGAGGGTGAATGGTGTCTATAGTGTTATCAAAGTCTTTCCTGTTAATACAAACTAGTCGTTTATCTTTTTTAAAATCGAGTCTTTCTTTTTTTCCATTCGTCTTCTGAATTCCAGAACGACGATTCTGTTCACCCGTATAATTATAAATTTCTTAGCAAAACACTTCTTCCTTAATACGTTTGTGTCTTCTGTTTAACATCCACCATTCTGATCCATGTCATAACGCTATATTCCACACAGGCTAGTAAATAACTAGTCGTCAGGGAGGTCAAAATATTTTCCAGGAGGGGCAAACAATTTTCCAGAGGAGAAAAATATTTATATATTTTTCATACATACACACATGCACATATTAGTTTGTAATTCTTATAACAGAAATAAGTTCACAGATTGTATTAATTTATTAAAACATTTATTGCTTCAAAATATGCATAAAATTAATGGCTTGTAAAAGTTAATGTTTGATCTCCATTAAGTAGTGCTCAAGTTTCCAAAGTTTTAATATTATTATGTCCGTAATCAAAACATCAGAGCAGGTTCATTCCCTATGGTGCGTTGCTCAGAGTAAAGCTGCGAATCTACAGTGCACGTTTCACAGAACAAACGCGGAAAAGAAGGATCGCTCCGAAGTCTCTCATGGACCCTGAGCATCTTGGAGAGGGTTGACTCCCTAAAGACGAAAAGTCTGTCTATGAACCGTTCCTCTGTAAACACGTGCAGTTACACTGGTGAGCGATCTACAGGAAGCAAATCGCTGTCCACGCTGGATATCTTTTCGGCTTGCACATGTTGTGTTGATGTGGGTTTCGGCACTTTCCATTAAAAACCGTGCAAACGTAAGAAAATAAAAAGGAGTGAGGCCAGAAATAACGCGAATTGTGTGTGTGCGTGTGCGCGCGCGCGCGTGCGTCTTGCCGGCCTTTTTATTGCGGTAATCACAATAATAAAACTTTGAAAAATAATAAAACTTTGGAAAATAATAGAACTTTGCCTGCCAGGAATGATATATTTTCACTCATACGTGATTTAAATTAAATAAAATGAAAAATATATAGAATTTTGTTAAAGTGAAATGAAATGTTTCCATAGAAACTACTTCTTTGTTGTCATTAACGTAGTACACATATAAAACATAAAATTTGCTTCCTCCATCATCAACTACCATTTTAATTTATTAAAAAAATTACCCCCTCGCCATTCAACAACCCTTTTCATTTATAGATATTTCATCTACCTTTCTACAGTGGATTATTATGAGGTTCTTTTCAAGATACTTTATTTATTAAAATTAAGCAATTTACTTTTGTTAAAACGTAAAACGTTGCAGGTAAACTACCCTTTCCCTTAACCGATCTTCACCAACAACAACAGGCCTTGAGTCCCCTACAATTGAGGGCTGTATGCAAAAAATTATTTGATTCTGTTTGAATTTGCGGCCAAATTCTGTTTGTTATAGTTTGCCACAGAAAAAATTCTACACACAGACACTTTTCGAAAAATTACTTTTTTCATGTTTTGAGGGTAGTACAACAATCAGAATCTGCCGTTATCTTGAACACGATTTTTTTCGCCATGACCATACTTCCATTTCCTTATGGAACATGGAAGTAAAAATAGGCGTTAACAATTGAAACACTGTTAAAAGATACTTATTGACCGAATTGATTTTTCTATATATCATATTTCAAACGTATACATGCTGTGTACTAAACCTGTTTGTATATTACGAAAGAGCTACTACTACGAGTACTACTACTACTACCACTACTACGCTCGTATATTCGCGTAGACAGGTGAAAAAAATACAGTAAAGCAGTCTACAAATTATGAGATTAACAAAATTCGTCAACTTTTTCGACCGTCAGGAGGGCTGTCCGGTCCCGTTCGCCCCCCTAAATACCCCCCTGCGTTCTATCCCATCGGGTTCCGTTGAATTATTGGTCTATCAAGAGATCTTCCCCATGTTACAATATACGATGCACACCCTCCTCGGAGTCCAATGTAATAAGGCATCATGCCATTGTTTTATCACAGTCATAAGACGGTAAACTCCATTCCTTATTGAGCGTCTCACTTCCATATTTCTCTCAGCTTCTGCTATTCAAATTTTACTCTCGCCCCCAGTCACCTGTACGCATCTTCTCATATAATCCACAGTTAACGTTAATTTTTGAGTGTAATCAAATACAGTGCATGCGGTGCAAAAACACGAGATGCTGACCACCGTTCTGTCGAATCGGCAGGTTTATTTTGTTAAACAAAGGGCATATGGAGCAGCATTAGCAAGCGCGCAGAACAATGGGCAACGACTAAGCTGACCTCATGCACAACACACACAAACTGCTAACGGAAACATTTTCTGGGCGTTTGTACAAAATATGGAAGCTGTAATACGGCTGACAGTGAGTGGCACTAGACGAACGAGTCGTTTACATGCAGTTTATACATCTACGGTTAACTGACGCTACGACCCTCACGCACACAATACCGCACGCACGAAGCTCAACTGAAGGGGCACAATTAGCCGAGACAGTTCAATCACATTTCGCTGACACGCAGTGGCTGTGATACGAGTCTTAGGTGAATGACGTTCAATTCACTTAAAAGATTTCCATTCGAAACACACTGATGTTAATAATAATGTATTACAAGACTGATACCTTATTTGGGGCAATTTAGTAGTGAATATGAAAACAGATTGGAGATATCCAAGGTGACACGTAAGACATCTGAAAGAGTTACTACTCTGTTTGCGTAAACATCTGAAGAGTTACTACTCTGTTAGCGTAAACATCTGAAAGAGTTACTACTCTGTTAGCGTAAACATCTGAAAGAGTTACTACTCTGTTAGCGTAAACATCTGAAGAGTTACTACTCTGTTAGCGTAAACATCAGAAAGAGTTACTACTCTGTTAGCGTAAACATCTGAAAGAGTTACTACTCTGTTAGCGTAAACATCTGTAAGAGTTACTACTCTGTTAGCGTAAACATCTGAAGAGTTACTACTCTGTTAGCGTAAACATCAGAAAGAGTTACTACTCTGTTAGCGTAAACATATGAAGAGTTACTACTCTGTTAGCGTAAACATCTGAAAGACTTACTATTCTGTTAGCGTAAACATTTGAAAGAGTTACTACTCTGTTAGCGTAAACATCTGAAGAGTTACTACTCTGTTAGCGTAAACATCTGAAAGAGTTACTACTCTGTTAGCGTAAACATCTGAAAGAGTTACTACTCTGTTTGCGTAAACATCTGAAGAGTTACTACTCTGTTAGCGTAAACATCTGAAGAGTTACTACTCTGTTAGCGTAAACATCAGAAAGAGTTACTACTCTGTTAGAGTAAACATATGAAAGAGTTACTACTCTGTTTAACTTTCGCAGAGTTACCACGTGTCATCGAGCTCTTAAAAGTTTTCCTAATTTTACATCTTCTTTTCCCCCAGTACCCTGACGTCTATTGTGTTTCTCCCGATGTAAATCGTTACGTTTATATCGTGACTACACATTTACCTGTACACCTGTAAGACATCTCCAACGCCTACGCAAGAAAAAAACCCGGCTGATATTCTGGGTCACAGTAACCATGAGGTGCAACGTACTAGGTAAGTTGTATATAAGGTGGACTGGCCGTTTTTATTTTTCATCTAATCTCAACTCTAAGAAAGATTAATAAAATATGAAAATATAGTAACATAAGAATCTTTCATCAACAATATTTTCCCAATTATGTACACACAATTTTCACTTGCGAAACAAACAAATTTGGTTCCACATTCATATTCCAATGAATGATCAAAATAGACTATCTGAAGTGGTTGGTTGATCACGTAATGGGTTATCGTACGAAAAACGATATAAGAATATGAACAGCCAGCACTATTCCTGACATTCAGACATTGTTAAATTTGAAAATACGATGTTAAGAAATAGAAAACAGGACAGACACTAAATAGCAACAGTACGTTGCAAGTATCAGGAAAAAGGGGGAATTTATACGGAAAATTCATACGGTTGTAAGAGAAATACTAATTTTTGTTGTTTCCACAAATTTTTTCCGACTTTCCAATCAGAAAGAGGCGGTGACAGGGATGTGGGTTTCGAAAAACGATCCTGCTTGTACGAACAGAATTGGAACCAATACACGCTTTGACTCAGGGACTACAAAATGGATTTCATACTTCAAGTTACCAGGTGAAGTTACTAAAGTCTGGGTCAGACAGTTTTTAAGATGCGACCTTCTTTACAAATTTTTAAAATTCTGTCACAGGTGCATTGCGTACATTAGAAAAAAAAGTATACCACGCATAATTACAAAACTAATTATTTTTGGTAGCTGAATTTACGTACAAAATGGATAATAAAAAGGAGGTTAACAAATGACGACATTCGGCTAATAAACTACGGGTCCTGAGATCGACTCACGGGCGTATCTTACCTGTGGAAGTTGAGTACCTGGGATAACGTAGGTAACAGTGTCCGACTGGAGCTGACACAATACTTCTTTGTATGCCGAACGGTTTATGTAAATGTACCTACGCTGCTTAATTCCTAAACTACTTCACTGTTACAAAACAATATTTTTATAGTTATACTAGCGGAATACCCGTGCTTCGCTACGGAATTTCACGTTAGCTTATCAATTTTTAAATTCAAACTGTAGCAAGCACATTTATATTGTCTGAACACTATGATCTGAATACATTCGCTATCAAAACTTTGTTTTTTATACTCGCTTATAACTTACTTCGATCTTAACTAATCCACTTTTAAATTCAAACTGAAACAACTCTGAATTCACGCACTATTAAGAAGTTTCTTAAGATGCATACACCACCTTTGACATCATAACCTATATCTTTCTTTACAAGAACCGTGGACTCTGGCCCCGCCGTCTTTCGCGGGATCCGACCTAAGACTCCCCGGGTTCCGTGGATGGACTCCGGGGAAGGCCCGTCGGACGACTCCCGCACTATTTCCTACACGGGAGACTTCCACCGATGCTATGGTAACCAGAATTTATTCTACTGGGTTGCCATAGTAACCAGATCTAATAGATTTTTAAGACCCAAAGGACCCCCCAGAGGATCGTATCGAAAAAAACACCTGTCCTATGTTGGTTCTCCCTTTGCGTAAAATATTTGTGCCAAGTTTGGTTGAAATCGGTCCAGTGGTTTAGGAGGAGATGTGGAAGACCCCAAAGGACCCCCCGAAGGATCATATCGAAAAAACACATATCCTATGTTGGTTCTCCCGTTGCGTAAAATATTTGAGCCAAGTTTGGTTGAAATCGATCCAGTGGTTTAGGAGGAGATGTGGAAGACCCCAAAGGACCCCGTCGAAAAAACACATATCCTATGTTGGTTCTCCCGTTGCGTAAAATATTTGTGCCAAGTTTGGTTGAAATCGGTCCAGTGGTTTAGGAGATGTGCAAGACCCCAAGGAATCCCCAAAAGGACCCCATCGAAAAAACACCTATCCTATGTTGGTTCTCCCTTTGCGTAAAATATTTGTGCCAAGTTTGGTTGAAATCGGTCCAGTGGTTTAGGAGGAGACGTGGAAGACCCCAAAGAATCCCCCAAAGGACCCCATCGAAAAAACACCACTAATTCAGAAACCTTGGCGGGCGTGCGCACAACTCACCGAAGTTTCATCGCAATCGGATGAATGGTATTGGAACGCATACGGGACAAACAAAGAAACAAACATTCATTTTTATATATAAGAGAAGATTATTATGACAATATTTTCTTGTGACGTTTACAAAATTATATTTTGTTATCGTTCACAGCTAGGCTACGTGCGGAATAGTTGTGGGTAATGATTCACATGCGCGATAACAAACTCGGCGTTAACTTTTGGGAACTTATCCCACAGAAGGCCGCTGACAATTTCCTTTGGCATAAACTTGAAAGTTCTTAAAGTGGTTCAAGGATTTCCGATCCGTGAAAATTGAAATTTAATACAAAAGTCGGTAACAGTTCCGAATGACAACCTGAGTTATGCAGCCACAAAACTGGCAAAAACCGCGTTTTTTTTTACGTTGCTACGTAAATTACAGGTCAAAACTAGGCGCGGACGTGAAAAAATCCCACTTTTATTTGCAAGTTCCGAAAAAAATGCATAATTGCTTACAGCATTGACACACAATTCAATGTTTCGAGCTGGTTGCTTTTCCAGTGATCAGCACAAAAACCACGTATTAGTGGAAAACGAGTACTGCTACAGAAAGAGAGACATGTATAGTAATGGGCGAGGGGTGGTTTGCTTTGAGTTGTTTTTACGTGGATTTCACAAAAAAAAAAATAGTAGTTAGGTTAGTTTGCATGTTAACATAACAACGTAATTTTACCTTATTTACGTCAAAAAAACTACCTTATTTACCGCGTACGCAGGTAAATTAGACGCGGATTCCGCTTATAAAATTAAGAAACTCCGTTTTACATTATTTGAATCCCATAACTGTTTGTTTGAAAATTTTTCGCGTTCGCACCTACACAGTTTTCACCTGTAGTTTAGTAGAAAAAAAAATATCGGTATGGAGAACCATACATGACTTCCATGTTCTAAGATTTATATTTAAAATCATATTCGAAATGAAATATTCCGATAGAAACTACTTCTTTCTACTTATTGCTTCAGCCTTAACCACACTACTGTGGTCACTAACGTATACCACCTCACGTTTTCGCACTCGATTTTCACTGATGATGGCACTGCCGAAAAATCTGGTTTTTCAGAAAACATTGGACTAAAGCTAAACAGCCCGGGAAGGAATTTTAACAAAGAACTACTTCTTTGTTGCCGATAACGTAGTACACATATACAAAATTCTCCCCTCTCCCTTCAACTATAATTTTCATTTATAGAAAATTACCCCCACCTCGTTCACCTAACCTCTTCATTTATAGATATTTCATCTACGTTTCTACAGTGGATTATTATGAGCTTCTTATCAGGATACTTTATTTATCAAAATTAAGTACTTTACTCTTGTTAAAACATAACAGTTGCAGGTAAAGTACCCCTATCTCTTAACCGATCTTCACCAAAATCAATAGACCTTCAGTCCTCTACAATGCAGGGATGCATGCAAAAAAATATTTGATTCTGTTTGAATGTGCGGCAGTTATCGTTCGTCATGGAAACATTTCTCTTGTTACAACATAAAATGTTGCAGGTAAACTACCCCTTTCCCTTAACCGATCTTCACCAAAATCAGTAGGCCTTGAGTTCTCTACAATTCAGGAAAGTCTGCAAAAATTTATTTGATTCTCTTTGAATTTACGGCAGCTATCTTTCGTAAAAAAAAATTACCCTTCTTAAAACAAAAAATGTTACTGGTAAACTACCCCTTTCCCTTAACCGATCTTCAACAAAATCAACAAACCTTGAGTTCTCTTTAATTCAAAAAGGTATGCAAAAATGTAGTTGATTCTGTTTGAATTTACGGCAGTTATCGTTCGTCATATAAAAAATTACCCTTGTTAAAACATAAAATGTTGCTGGTAAACTACCCCTTTCCCTTACCCGATCTTCAACAAAATCAACAGACCTTGAGTTCTCTTTAATTCAAAAAGGTATGGAAAACATTATTTGATTCTGTTTGAATTTGCGGCTGTTATCGTTTGCCATAGAAACAAATTACCCTTGATAAAAAAACGTTGCAGGTAAACTACCCCTTTCCCTTAACCGATCTTCACCAAAACCAACAAGTCTTGAGAACTCTGTCAAATATATCATATGTACAATTTAAATATGGTTAAATAATGTATGTACAATACGCATGCGCGTATTATTGTTGTTATAACGTATGTATGTAGGTTAACGAATTATGGAGGTTAGTTCTACGAATAAAGTCTTTTCTAATCAACGTGTTGTCTAACTGTATTTGGCAATATAATTCCAATATTAAATAATATCTCTCACAGGTTATGGGCCGACACTAGTAATTTGGAGATATATAGACGTGTGTTAGTTGTAATTACGTCGGAATTATTTACAGAGAAAAGTTTGTTTACATATACAGGCTCAAAGTGAAAGAGTTCGCGTGCTTAACCTAAAATGGCTACGTCTACGGTTCCCTTTCCCCTGCTAAAGGCAGATAATTTTTCCACTTGGAAATATAGAATACGTCTTGTTCTGAATAAAGAGGGTGCACTCGTAGCATTAGATAAAACAGACACAGAAATCACAGCACTCACAGGTGCAGATTTGACCAGTTTCCAAGCTAAAGACGCTCAATGCATCATCGCACAGTCAATATCAGATAAGTATATTGAATACATAGAGAGCGCACAAAGCGCCAAAGAAATGATTGCAAATCTGGAGAATGTCTTCCAGAGAAAAAGCGCATTATCTAAGATGTTTATAATGCGAAAGCTATTGAAAATGAAATTCGTCGATGGCGAATTACAAGATCATTTCACTAAATTCAAAAAACTCATAAAAGAACTCGATGGCGTAAGTAAAGTTGCAACCGATGATACCGACAAAACGTGTTACCTTCTTCTGACAATGCCGGAAAGCTTTGAGAGCGGCATTACATCGATAGAAACGATAATGAATAAAGACGCGACAGTATATTCGTATTCTGATGTAAAAACAAGGTTATTGGATACTGAACTCAAAAACGAAGATAACTCCAATGCAGGTGATAAGGTCGATAACGACGGTAACTGCTCTTTCTACTCTCCAGGTGAATATAAGAATAGCTCACAGATGAGGTACGAAAATGTAATATGTCACACATGTAGAGGCAAAGGACATTTCAAAAATGAGTGTCCATCAAACAAGGATGTGCAAACTCAACAGACGCCTCAGACGTCATATCGCGGCCATGGATATCGCGGTAAGAGAGGGAGAGGAAACTCTCGAGGACGTGGAAGAGGCAAGACGACAAGACATACGTCAAATGTTGCACAGAGCGAAGATGATCACGAAGAAGAATTTGATTTCATTTCCGCTGAAAATATTGAGAAAAATGGCGCTTTATCCTCAGAATTACTAGGAAACACTCGATCCGTTAAATTCATTTTAGATAGTGGTGCCACAAATCATTGGGTATCAGAAAATTTGGAAAAGCTTATGGAAAATGTTGAAGAAATGGAGAATAAAATGGAAATAAAAATAGCAAATGGTAGCACTATAAAAGGTACAAAAAGAGGTATAATTCGCTTGAAAGTGTTGAACAATAAAAATAACAGTTATGTTTTCATAAAGATACCTGCTATTATTGTACCTGAGTTTCCCTACAATCTCTTACCAGTGAAAAGAATGAGTTCAAAGGGATTTGATGTTCAATTCAATAGTGGTGGAAAATCAGTTACTATCTCAAATAACAAATTGCAAATGAAATGTGAATCCGAAGGAAATTTGTATGTGGCTCAATTTTCAATAGCACACCCTTCGATGAGTGAAACTTGTTGCATTTCATTAAGTAAGGATCTACTATGGCACTGAAGACTTGGACATCTCAATGCTCAAGGTCTTGGATCACTAAATTTTCCACACAATTTTGGAGTATGCAGTCCCTGTAACCAAGGTAAAGCAAAACGAAAGCTTTTAAGGATGTACCCCTACCAAGGTCAAACAGAATTGGAGAACTCATTCACAGTGACTTAGCTGGTCCTTTTAAAATACACACCATGAAAGGTGAAAAATATTATCAAACAATTATCGATGACTATTCACATTTTACCCAGGTGTTCCTTTTAAAACACAAAAATGAAGCAGAAAAAATATTATGAATTATGTCCGAGAGTTAAAGGCCAGAGGATATTACTCTTCAAGAATCAGGTCAGATTGTGGTGGAGAGTACTCATCACATGTGTTTAAAAATTTCTGTATACAAAAAGGAATAGTCAACGAATACATTTTGCCACATACACAGCAGCAGAATGGAGTTAGCGAAAGAATCAATTTCACTCTAATGAGTAGAGTACGAACACTATTCGCTGAAACAAATTTGCCTAAGTTCTTGTGGGGTGAAGCAATACGTTGTGCTGCATACCAATTGAACCGCTCTCCAACAGTTGCCCTGAAGGAAAATAAGGTACCCGCTGAAGTCTACCTAGGTAAAGTGAATTATGACAAGTTGAGGGTTTTTGGTTCAAAGGCTTGGGCATATAAACTGCCTGTTTCAGCAGACAAGCTAGAAACAAGATCAGTTGAATGCATTATGATAGGCTATGCTAAAAATGGGTATAGACTATGGGTACCCAAAACAAGTGAAATTAAAATTTCAAGGGATGTTACCTTTGATGAAATTAACATCAACTATACTAGTCAGAAAGCCTTAGAAGATATCCCACAAATGGTAATTGGAGGTGACAGTGTAGGTGATAAAGAGCATCAAAGTATGAGCGAAGGAAACAACCAGGTTCAAAATGTCACTGGCACCTCACCTGCACATAGAAACAGCAGTCTAAGCGATACTGTCCAACAGGGTGATCAAACATCACTGCGTAGAAGTGAAAGAATTAAAACTCTTCCTAAATACAGTATTTATCAACTGTACTCGTACCAAAACTGTTCCAAATGTAAATTAAGGGTATTTAAATTATATGGGTATTTAAATTGAGGGGGAATGTCAAATATATCATATGTACAATTTAAATATGGTTAAATAATGTATGTACAATACGCATGCGCGTATTATTGTTGTTATAACGTATGTATTCTATAGAGGTTAGTTCGGTGAATAAAGTCTTTTCTAATCAACGTGTTGTCTAACTGTATTTGGCAATATAATTCCAATACTAAAAAATATCTCTCACAAACTCTACTATTCCGGGGTGTATGCAAAACATTATTTGATTCTGTTTGAATTTGCGGCTGTTATTGTTTGCCATAGAAAAAAATTACCCCTGATAAAAAAAAACGTTGCCGGTAAACTACTCCTTTCCCTTAACCGTGCTTCACCAAAAACAATAGGTCTTGAGTACTCTACAGTTCAGGGTTGTATGCAAAAAATTATTTGATTCTGTTTGAATTTGCGGCTCTTATCGTTTGCCATAGAAAATACCCTAGTTAAAATATAAAACGTTGCAGGTAAACTACCCCATTCCCTTAACCGATCTTCAACAAAATCAACAGACCTTGAATTCTGTATAATTCAAAAAGGTATGCAAAAGAGTAGTTGATTCTGTTTTAATTTACGGCAGTTATCGTTCGTCATAGAAAAAATTACCCTTGTTAAAACATAAAATGTTGCAGGTAAACTACCCTATTCCCTTAACCGATCTTCACCAAAACCAACAGGTCTTGAGAACTCTACAATTCTGGGCTGTATGCAAAACATTATTTGATTCTGTTTGAATCTGCGGCTGTTATCGTTTGACATAGAAAATAATTACCCTCGAGTTAAAAAAAAAGTTGCAGGTAAACTACCCCTTTCCCTTAACCGATCTTCACCAAAAACAATAGGCTTGAGTACTCTACAAATCAGGGCTGCATGCTAAAAATTATTTGTTTTTGTTTGAATTTGCGGCTGTTATCGTTTGCCATAGAAAAAAATCCACACACACACACACACACACACACACACACACACACACACACACACACACACACACACACACACACACACACACACACACACACACACACACACACACACACACACTTCGAAAAATTACTTTTTTCATGTTTTGAGTGTAGTACAATCAGAATCTGCAATAATCTCGAACACGATTTTTTTTGCCATCACCATACTTCCATTTCCTTAAGGAACATGGAAGTAAAAACAAAAAATGCGGTTTTTGCAAGTTTTGTGGGTACCAGAGCTCACGTTGTCACTCGGAACTATTACCCTACAGTGTTAACATGCGGGCATTTCTTCGGTCAAGAAAAACACAAAACGATTTGGAACGACTGTTTTATTTCACATACGAGTGGCTAATTTGTAAAACCCACACATACAATGTAACTAAAATTGATCTCCAAAATGCACTTAAAATCCCACGTAATCAAGGAAATCAAGTATACAAATCTTTACTCAACAAAACCTTTAGATTAATTCAACTGAAGTATATTTAAAAGTAATAAGTTTTATCAACAGAAGAAAAGCTCATCAGTAAAATAATCACAGAATGGAACAGTTCCGTTGGGCAACACTGCAAAATACATATATGATTTATAAAAATGTTCCACCATTTATTGTGCCCTTAAATACTGTTACACAAAATAACTTTTTCTTATTTCTTTTTATACAAAAATACCACGGCTTTCACGTTCATAAGTAAAACGACGCCATTACGTAATAGCCCTACGTTAATTTAAATTCTACTTAACAATATTTTTATTTTTCAACGACTAAAATGATATTTAGTGTCTTACCTTCAGTACACGAATGAGTATATACTGTATAGATAATTTAACAAATATTATACACACTACGACGTAATAACAATTTAATAGAAAACAATAAGCAAACAAGCGTCACCCACGAAATAAGAGAAGAAGACTGGCCTTTTTGATTTTGTCGCTAGAGTTTGTCCAGCATGCAGTTACAGTTCTTATTCTTCTTACTACAAGCAGGAAGGGGAGAAAATGCAGTGCTTGTCGAATAGCTTTCACGGCCGGCAGCACTTATATTTTGAATAATCTCTTATTACAAATGTTGTTCAAGTTTGTCGGTTTAATTTTTTGACATGATAATGTCTTATGGCTGGGGGTCATTTGAAAATTTCTGTAACGCATCACGCTGCATGACGTCATCATTTACCAGCCGGGAATCGTTAACTAAAACCGCGACCGCTAACGTGCTAACGTCCGTCGCAGATTAAAGACCTAACAAGCAAACAACACTGCATAGCTGTAGATAGGTATGTAACCAATCAGTCAGTCAGTAACCATAATAATGTTGCGTTTAGCTGGCGGCTGAAAGACATTATCATGCTCTTAAGCTTTTACCATTTGGTAAACGGTACTTTACATTTTTTATTTAGCTACATGAATTTTATTTAATTTGTTGCCACCGATTTAAAAAAAATATTTAGTACAACTGTTGTATTATGGAACTCTTAATATACTTATATTTTATAATAGCGTATAAGTTTACATCAGGTTATTACAAAGGTCTACATTCTTAAAGCCTAATACAATATGTAACATACGTATAAACTTGTATCTAAAAAGATAATAAAGTTTACTGATATTTCTAAAGAGCTTCATCGTCAGGTCAGCCGCAGACAATAGAAAACATGTCACCCATGATGACGTCGTCCCGGAGCCTCAATCAAACTCTAAGTGATGGTTTCGGTGGTTCGGACATTTCAAAGACGTTTCCGTAGTTTCATCATTGTGTCGTCATATTGTCTGTTTCTTGACCTTTCCTTACTTCTTGTGTCCAATGCTGTATGATGGCCAGAAATCAGCCCTCTCACATTCACTTGAAGATATTGCTATTGATTCAATAGCATATTTCAAGGTTGAAACACAATCTCCAGAAAAATTCTGAATGCACATATTCTCGGAAGCTCCCAATCAGTTGCCTTTCATGTAGTTTTCATTTTTAAGTAAGTTTTTTATTTCATTTTCTCCATATCTTACTGGGACATTTTTTGAACGATAGTTAAGATAAAGATTGGTGCTGGTGTTTGATTTTGACAAATGTTTAGTTTTGTAGTGGAGCTTATGAGGGGCACAGTTTAAAAAGTAGTAGTAAATTTTTGTAATAATTAGGTTTTTATTTTCAAATATTTTTTTCGGTAATTTATTTTGGATCCAAGAGGTTCCGGAACGCCGTTCCCCCTAAAATCAAGCCCTTAATGTAGCTATGTTAATTCCCTTTTCATTGTTTCGTAATATGATAAAGAGTAAATTGAATAAATTTAGCTTTGCAAGTTCTTTATATAAACTACTACGTGTTGGTCAGTAGTATTTCTGATTATAAGAAAATAGGTCGTTAATCACATGACTTATTACAGCAGGCCTATATAATAAAACGCTGATTTGAGTACGCTTTACAAAAAAAACGTAAACGTAACGTAATGTGTTGAGACATTTGCAATAACAATTGTTATATTACAGACATTTCGTACATTCGGACTTAAAAAAATCTTTCCTATTAAAAAAAACTTAAAGTCTCTCTCTCTCTCTCTCTCTCTCTCTCTCTCTCTCTCTCTCTCTCTCTCTATTTATGCACCTAAGCATTCAAAGAATTTCGACGAAACCGAAACACCGAAGCATGATAATGTTTTTAGGCTTTTGAAACGTATAATGTGGATTACGTTTGGTGGATTACGTTTGGTGGATTACGTTTGGTGGATTACATAAATCATTTCCAAACCACAGACAATCACAAACAGAGTATGTAAAACCAAATTTATTCTCACTAAAACGTTTGCTAAACTCAATGTCAGCAGCGATTATTTCTGTCTTGATGCGATTACATATCAAATTTCTAGACTGTGGGGAATCGAAAGTGTGGAAGCGTCACGTTTTTCGATGACGTTTTTGTGGAATGACCCCCAGCCTAAAAACATTATCATGTTAAAAAAAACTTTTTACACAACGACCACTAGCGGTGTATACTGAATCTGTCACACGGGTTCGATCCACACCCGTCCTGCCTTTTAGCCTGATTACAAACACACGGTCATTGGGGCTTAACCAGGATTAGTGTAATACCTTTTTGTTCACTAGAGCCGAATTTCGCTTATCGTCTTCTGGACCATCTTGGGAGCTGACGTGCCAGCTTAGTAACGAACACTCGTATTACAGTACATGTAAATACGGCAATGACAGGAACAAGCAGCGCAGGCCGTTCACTTGTCTTGCACGAAATAAGTTTTCTCAGCGCATACACTTAAACATCGTTTGCCCGCCTTACGCACCATACACTGGTGAACCATTCACCGTAACTCCATGACCGCTAAACGGTTCAACGAGGTGAGAGCAGTGGCGGATTTATGCACTGCCTACGGGCGGCAAAAGTTTGAAAAGGGTAAAATTTTCGGGCCGTTATGTAAGAGATTTCAAATGTTTCATGTTTCAAATGCCGCTCCATTTCGTCCCAGTACGATAAGAAACTTTTAAAAATATATATTGTTTAGTAACTAGGCTTATTACATATAGAGAATAGTTCGTCATTGACTTCTGATATGTATATGAAGTACATTGTTTTTCAAAATTACATTTACATACATTATCTATGTGATACTTTCATTATATTAATTAATTATTTAACGATTAATTCCTTTACATTCAAATTTCGAACATCCTTTACCGACTCTGTAATTTGACGTGAGTGAATGTCAATAGATTCCACTAACTGCTAACAGCCATAGACTGTGAGCGTAGCATAATTTCGTACCCAACCCTGACCGGCACCGCGTAATTTTTGGCGCGTGCATGTGGTTTTTACTTTTGTGCACGTGTTTTATTATTGGTCAGTGTTTATACTGACATTCATCGTAAAAAGTATATTTAAACATCCTTCAACACGACACGGTGTAGTGGACACAATTTTGAGGTTACCTGACGCTACTTATTTTCATTTTGATACGAAGCAGAAAATAACGCTAAATGATTCTAATTTATGTGTAATTTTATTACTCTATTATACCATCGTACCGCATGTGTGTCTGTCATTCATGTTGATCTATCAGACTGATCTTAAAATAGGTAAACGTTTTCTAACTTAATTTGAATTAAAATTATAATTTACACTTTTTTCAGAGAATTTTAAAAATATTATAAGCAGTGTTTTTAGTGTGAATCTTTAGAAAATAGCTGACGGAAGAAATCGACTAAGTGGCAGACAATACTTAAAATTTAAAAAAGAAAAAGAAGCTAAAGTGGAAACTATTATAAGTAAAACCCGTAAAATTGATTGTTTATTCAAATCATGTAGTAGTGATGCGCAACCGCAAGCATGTGGATTTGAAGTTTAGTGATGTCGGTACCACTAGTGTCAATAGTGCTAGTGAAAGTGATCGTCGAGATTTTAGTTGTGGGAAATCCTGATCAAACTGAGAAATGTAGATCTGCCCATGTAATACCCAATTTTTTGTTGGTGCCAGAAACCGAGGGAAGAAGCCTAATATTAAGGAATCGAGACATTCCAGTGACACCGAAAATAACTGTGATAGTAGTGAAGGTGAATATACTGTTCACAGTATTCAGCCAGAGAGGTCCGTTGTGGAGGAAACTTTCATTTTTGAAGAACGAAGAGCCAGTTCACGTCTAAAATCATGTGCAATATCACCAAATCAGGTAGGGAATGTCTTAGATTCTGATCCTATTAATTGGCTAATGAACGAGAGCACACGCGATTATGTAGCAAAGTTCGGATTTAAACAGAACACTAGTACCGATTTTAAAAATCAAAGAGGTGACACAATGATGCCCCCCCCCCCCCAACAGAATCTGTGGGAGGACGGCAGATTTATACTGTGCCTATAGGCGACAAAATGGTAAATCCGTCCCCTGGGTGAGAGGACATTTGTCTGTGGTGTAAACCAGGACATAAGAGTCTCTACAGACATCATACGAAGTCTACATCATAAACTGGTTTTGCGCGTGTAACTACAATTTCCTATTGTAGTCGATCCAGAAAATTCGAAAATGTTAAAACACTGAAATCTATTTCGCAGCACTTGGATCGAACTTTCAAAACTGGATTTCCCAAGTACGTCATATTTGTTGTTGATCATTAAGGATGTTGTTGTTGTGTTGATAAACGTCAACGTCATTAGTGCAGCGATATGAATGTTATGGATAGTACTTGCATGAAAACGCAGACTACCCAAGGTCGACAAAACGTACAACGTTTCACCTAGTTTGTTTATACGCGGGCGCGCTCTCATAAGGGATCAGGAGTTGAAAACAAGTTGTAGGCGCCGAAGTAGCACACCGTTTGTATTCTAAGAAATTTTCAGGCATTGCACAAATGCAATGCACAGAAAAGGGTATTGAAAATGCTTCAATAAATCTAAAAAATATATGTATTTATGTTCACTCACGAATCAATGAATTCATTCTTCATTCACCAATCAATGAATTCATAAACATTTAGCAATGTACAGATTATAAGTTAAATGTAGTCGCATTCATTAGCGAAGTTTTATATGTGTACTACGTTATTGACAACAAAGAAATAGTTTCTATGGAAACTCACCGGTTCCCATTTTCGATAACGCACCAGCGATCGGCCGTAAATGTGCGACACGTCCTTATAAACATTTTCAATGCTAAAAACAATCACAGAAAACGAAAACATTTTACAAAGATCGTTGTACTTAAACGACACGAAATCTCTGTTAAAAAACAGGTTAACGGTCTTGAAAGTAAAATAACATTTTATGATTAATCACTCTACAACTGACACTTTGTTGTTTGCGGACGATCAGGCTATTCTGTCGGACTCTGAAAACAGTTTGCAGATGGGTATACATTTGTTAAATCGAATCTCCAAAGACTCTGGATTGCAGCAAATATCCACACTTAAAACCAAGGTGATGGATTTTCGTGGAACTGATCCCGTACGGGCAAAAATTGTTACAGATGGTACTGGGCTGGAACAAGTTGGCAATTTTGTTTATAGTTTGTTATTTTTGACCGGTCCTCACAAACCCTTCACTGAAAAAATTATCCTAAAATGTTAACATGCGGGCATTCCTTAGGTCAAGAAAAACACAAAACGATTTGGAACAACTGTTTTATTTCACATACGAATGGCTAATTTGTAAAACCCACACATACAATGTAACTAAAATTCATCTCCAAAATACACTTAAAATCCCACGTAATCAAGGAAATCAAGTATACCAAACTTTCCTCAACAAAACCTTTACATTAATTCAACTGAATTATCTTTAAAAGTAATAAATAAGCGTTGTTAACAGAAGAAAAGCTCATCAGTAAAATAATCACACAATGGAACGGTTCCGTTGGGCAACGCTGCAAAATACATATGATTTACAAAAATGTTCCACCATTTATTGTGCCCTTAAATACTGTTACACAAAATAACTTTTTCTTATTTCTTTTTATACAAAAATACCACGGCTTTCACGTTCATAAGTAAAACGACGCCATTGTTAGTACGTAATGGCCCTACGTTAATTTCAATTCTATTTAACAATATTTTTATTTTTCAACGACTAAAATGATATTTAATGTCTTACCTTCAGTACACGAATGAGTATATATAGATAATTTAACAAATATTATACACACTACGACGTAATAACAATTTAATAGAAAACTATAAACAATCAGAATATAATTCAGAAAACGAAAACATTTTACAAAGATGTCGTACTTGTTATCGTTGTTGTCGTGGTCACGAAATCTTAACACTACAATCTCTGTTAAAAAACAAGTTTACGGTCTTGAAAGTAAAATAATCACAGTTCAACAAATTTTGACGAAATGTGTGCAAATAGCTCAATTTCACATTCATCTGAGCATAATACGGAAAAAATATGACTACCAAAACAAATACATAGGTCCAGTTTTGGAAACGAGTGCTTCTAATTACAATGTCATCAAAATACATATTTCAGAATTCAACAAATTCAAAAAAACATAAAATAAAATAAAACTGTTTGGCATTCGTAGATGACTTTGCTATACTTTCTGAACATCTGTTATCTGCAATAACACAAGTTAATTTGTTAGAGCACATAGCCAGTACCACAGGCTTAAGAAATTCTGCAGTAAAAAACAAATTTCTCACGAACATTAAAATGCGCCAAAATTCCTGCTAACAGATATTAGTCGAATAGAGAGGATTAGAAAATTTAAGAATCTAGGGGAAATAATTCAAGAGAATGGTTTAGAAAAATTTGCTAGAAGAAAGGATTCACAAGATGGAAAGGGCGTATGATATAACTAAAGATATTTACAACAAAAAGTGCATATCTAAAAAAACTAACTGCGAAACTAAGGCATTACAGTACAGTAGTAAAGCCACAATACCTATACGCAAGTGAATGTCTAGCATTGAATTATACTTTAGACAAACTAGAAATATTGGAAAGACGAATTATTAGGAAAATATTGGGCCCACGAAAAACTTCAGAAGGTTGGAAATTAAGAAGTAATGATGAAATAGTACCAAAGTATAGAAAACATAACAGAAACAGTGAGAAAAAGAAGACTATTATTTTTTTGACATTTATATAGAATGGACGACAATAGGTTGACGAAACAAATCTTCAGATATCTGTGGGGGGAAGAAGTCAACATCAAGTTGGATTAAAGAAGTCCAAAAGTATTTAGAAAAAACTAATATACACGCAGAAGAAGCAACTGAAAGAGAAGTTTTTCGGGCAAAAGTTTGAAAATGGAGGGAGTCCAGAGTAGAGTAGGAGAGAGAAAAACGCAGGTTCAAAGCGGACTGAAGACAGGAAGAAGGGACAGCGAGAAGATGAAAGAATGTCGGAAAAAAACGTAAAGAACAAAGGGTACAGAACTGAAATTGGCATGTGGTCCTTAGGTGGCCGATAAAAAAAAAGTTGTATGGCAACTGATACAGTGTACGAGTACAATCAATATTTTCTGATATAAACCGAAAACCAGTATGAAAAATTCAAACTAAATGAGCAATAGGCCTATACTTCGCAGGCTTACACGGCAGGAGTCGACGTTGTTCAAATTCATTCCCGGGTGTTTGGCCGTGGTCCACTGTTTTCACAAAAACGGACGTTTCGGCAGACTGTGGTCACTCACGTCTACTACCTTACGTTAGCGAAACTTCAAATTTTACACTGACGATGGCACTACCGAAACGCCTGTTTTTGGTGAAAACAATGGACCACGGCCAAAACAGTTCGGGAATGAATTTTAACAACATAAATACAGATAAACTAATAGAAAAATAAACCACAAATTTATAAAAGTACGCTACACGTTTTTGCAGCTATTTTGCAACATAAATATCCCGAAGTGATATACATTCATTTAGACTTACGATGAGCGTTTTCGCGTCGCTAGATGTTTATAGGAATCTCTGGAGCGTGTCCGGTGATAGTCCAACAGCACTCTGCCCCACTTCCCTGTATACCTCTTCATCACACATGGTGATAGCAAATCGTTCACAATGTTCATCACTGACTGATGCACAATTTTCAGGGAAGAAGTCAAGGTGAGCATGAAGGCAGTGGATTCTCAGAGACACGTTACAATAAATGTTTCCTTACCCTCCTTATAATACGGTTATTTCTATTTTCCCAGGAACCGTGAGCAGACACCCTCAAAACTTTCCCATGCAATGCCCTGGAGGGTTTCATCTCTGAAAAGCTCTCGAATCTGTTTCTACGAGGATTGTTCAACAAAAACACGTTTGATCTGCGCAGCCGTGACTTCGTCGCCATGCAACGGAATTCATTTGCTTATATTGTCTTGTTTAAGTACTAATGACGCATCTGTTAAAACTATTTGCAGTTTTGCTTCTTTCGTAAGCGTTGTGACTGGGTTTAAAAATGGTATCTATGATAGAAAATCCGTCCAAAGATAATCTGCGTGGCGTTATTCAGTTTTTCGCCGCTGAGGGGCGTCAGCCAATGGAAATTTATACGAGAATGAAAGCTGTATATGGTGACTATAGTTATTCTCATATGGGAGTGGTTGAATGGTGCAATAAATTTCGACAAGAAAGAGAATCCAATAAAGATCTGTCCCGTCCTGGATCTGCACGTGTTGCAGCATCAGATGAAAATGTGAGACAGCTGGAAAGTGCTTTACGCACAAATAGGCGCATCAAAGTTAGAGAACTTTCTCAAATGTTGAGCACAGCGTGGGAACTGTTCATTCCATCATTCACATTCTTGGCTAGTTGCTGCTCAGTGGATTCCACGACTGCTTACTGATGAGCAGAAAAATTTGCGTTCGGCCTTATCATTACAGCATTTGATGCGCTATCAACAACACGGTAATGCCTTTCTACACCAAATTGTTGCCGGTGATGAGTCTTGGCGTTATCAATACGAACCAGAATCCAAACGTCAGTGTATGCAGTGGAAGCATGCACAATCTCCGAAGGCGGAAAAATGTCGGTCCCGACACCTTCAGCAGGAAAAGTAATGGTGACCGTATTTTTTGATTATCAGGGTATGCTGCTCTTAGATTTTAAAGAACCTGGTGTCAACATCAACGCTGAGGGATATGGAGACAGCTGAAAACGTTTTCGGGTCAGTATCAAGAATAAACGTCCCGGGAAGCTCACAAATGGTGTCATTCTTCTGCATGATAATGCTCGACCCCATGTAGCCCAGACGATTCAAGATCTGCTTGGTCGTATAAAGTATGAAGTCTTAATATCCACCTTACAGTCCCGACTTGTCCCCGTGCGATTGTCATGTTTTTGGGGCCATTAAAGAAATCACTAAAAGGACAGCGGTTCAAATCGGACGCTGAAGTAGAGTTTGCTTTTAGCGAATGGTTCTGCAAACAGCCGAAAGCATTTTACCAGCAGGGAATCTACAGATTACTGCAACAGTGGGACTCATGCCTTAATGTTAATGGAGACTGCTTTTAAAATCGCTGAATAAAAAATGCTTTACAGCCTCTAAACGTGTTTCTATTGAACAATCCTCGTAGTTTTTCTCTTAAATATTTGTAGCTTCATTTTCTTTATAAAGTTTTTGATTAACCCTGATTTTAGGTGTAATGACCTAACCAACCAGTGGCTCATTTGTGACGTCCTTCACACCAGGTGTAAGGGCGTTTGTGAGAGGACAGTCAATTTTTGTGTAGTGAGATACATGAGCTTTCCTATCCCATATACCTTAACTTCATACCTACACACAGATCATAGTACTTAATGACCTCAAGGGGAAGTTCCTTGTTATCATAAGACTCTTTCATTTGAACAGCATCCAACTGGGACTGAAGGAAGCTCATTATCAGTATGTAGAAGCACTGCTTTTAAACTCACACAGGAGCCAATAAAAGTCTTCACGGTTGTTACTAATTGTAAGAGCTTCCGTTACACCATTTATATTTACACATAAAATCACTGAAAATAGTGTGTTTCCTACCAAAATTAAAACACAAAAGTAAGACCTGGAACTGTTAACAAGTAAGACAGTACTGCCACTCCCACGTAGCAATATTTCGTAAATTACCATAATTCCTTCAAATATTATCTAATTGTTACCAATCTATGTAAAATGAAAACTAGAGCTAATTTTCAATTTTCTTTTCCATATTCATTATTAGCACCACAAAATCTATAGGAATTTGCTAGTTTCGTTCAGTTTACATTTTCACCGTGTACAGTATAATCAATCCGTCAAAGTTTCAACTGACAACCTTATCAGAGAAGAACTTGGTAACACCCTCCAGCTGTGTGCTATACGAAGGAACTGCGATGTTTTCCTCCCTCGTGTGTTTCCAACATGAGATATGGATGGGGACTACTGTCTGGCCACGATTCGATGATCGAGCATTGTGTAAGGTGGGAGAAGCATGGCCGGGTACTACGGTAAACCAAACGGCTAGTACACATATTTAACCCTACCTCGCTTACAAGCGGCCGCGTGGTGGGGGAGAACACCTTCGATCATCCAGTCGCGGCCAGACAGTACTTTAAAGACAGTCATAGCATCACAATGTGTTTGTTTTCAAAAATTAACCACGAGATCTAAGCAATACGGAGGTTGTGGGGGAGGGTTTTGAAACACCTCATTTAAGGTCGCCAATGGAGTTTTACAGGTAAAATATACAGCCAATACTAGATCGCCAACGTACGTAAAACACACACACACACACACACACACACACACACACACACACACACACACACACACACACACACACACACACACACACACAGAGAGAGAGAGAGAGAGAGAGAGAGAGAGAGAGAGAGAGAGAGAGATAGAGAGAGAGAGAGAGAGAGAGAGAGAGAGAGAGAGGGGGGGGGCTGGCGAATTTCATATTAACACGAACACACTCTCCGCTTACCGCCAATAAGCCGCCACCACGAAAAATACTGGTCTATGTATTGAAAGTAAACCCTCTTTGATAATAAACATAATAAACCCTCCCCATGGGCTTTGAAAAATCTTGATTACGCCACTGAAGAATCAGGCCTCTGACACAAGCACTCTTAAATATGTCAAAGATTGCAAATGGGCCGTATTCTGACTACGATGACATGTAGTCCACTCAACGAGGATCCTGTTGCCAACGCGAACAGACGAATTGCATTGCATTGTGTCTTTGCAACCGTGGCTAGACTGCAGCATCTGTAGCGTGTCCAATGGCTGCCAGTAGATAAACACAATGCTGGTACACTTCGACAGGTAGCCTAATAACTGGAAAAGGAAACCGCCAGCCAGTTAACTGAGAAGGCGGGGAAGAAAGATTCTTTTAGTGGCACTGCCGACGAACTGACAGCTCCGTGTAGTATATCTCTCTCTCTCCCACCAAGCTTTCGATACTTCTACCAACCCTACATTCTTTCTTCCCTGACCAATATTTATAATTGTAAAGTTAAGAAGGATCCGTCTAGCCTGCGTGTCCAGACGAAATGACAGTTCCGTGCATCAAATATTTGTGCACAAGATCGCTTTAACAATTCATGATACAGAGAACTGTGGAACAACTGGTACTTTGCAATACCGTGGAAAAGATGGCTTGAATTCAGAAACTGTAAATTGTTAAATTTTATGAAAGGCCTACATAACCGTTTTTACAAAAGAAGTTTCAGTTCAACAAACGTTGCAATGAAAACGAACAGTTTACTCCAAACAGTTCAATAAAAACAGTTTACGCCAAACAGCTCAACGAAAGTTGCACTGAAAACGAACTGTTTATTCCGAACAGAGAACTGCATTATTAGAACAGTTGCGTTGTCAATACTGTTGTCAACGCCGCGTCCGTTTTTAAAACGGAGAACAGTTTGTCTCCGCGGAAAAGAACAGTTCGTTCGTTTTCTCTCAGAAAACTTTTTTTTTCAAACAGTTGTGCGTTTTTGTTCCCAGCACTAAGCAGTTAGAGCATCATCAAAGACTGGCCGTATTAAACCGCAAAACGTACGCAAGATCGCAGAATTTTACCGCGCGCGCGCACAACTGTACGGAATTCACAATAAATGTTCAGAAGAGCGCCGCCATACGGCAGAGATGTTGCGAGCGCTACAGAGATTCGACAGCGTTTTTAACTTCTCGGAAGATCAAGAGTGGAGGCAGTACAGGTTCCGTTATGGTTGAGCGGGTCCTAGAGGCTACCACGGCTACGCGTCGCCGGGAGACCAACTAACACGCACACACACACACACACACACACCACGGTTGCACTCAGACAAAGCATCGTTTAAGACAATACGGTAAACATTGGTTTTTACTGCTCACAAAAACATCAATAAACGAAAGGAAAATAAAAATAATTTGTTATGGCAGCAGAGCCGGGCTAACAAGCCGACCGAACATCATTTATCATCTGTTGGTGTCTCTCTCTCTCTCTCTTTATTATTTTCACTTCGACTACCATCTGCAACACGATGACAACTCAAACGAATTACTTCCGTCGGTACCCCCTCGTCCACTACCTCCGACCCGCTTCTTTATTTAACTACGATTAACTAGAGTTCCGATAACAGCTAACTACGTTCCTACACTCACGTTACTGTGTGTGCAGTAAATGTTTATCACACACATGCGCGCTCCTGTTTATTTTACTGTTATTATTATTATGAAACTAAAAAAATACACGCTAAATATTAAAAAAACCTGTTACCTAGAACCGTAATATCATTTCAGAGTTGACGACCTTTTTATACGTTTATTTTATTATTGGGTCCTTCAGTCTTTCGACTGGTTTGTACACTCACCGCATATACCCGTGGTGCGTGTATTACGGAGTCTTACACAGGTATATGGGACCTACAGTTTAACGCCGGATCCGAACAGAATAGTTGGGGAGGGCTTATACTAGCCAGGATACCTCTCGCTGGTTTGCCATCGCCTTACGAGGGGGGAACGGTCGTATCTAAATCAGATGGCCCCGGCTGGAATCAAACCCGCGCCGACAGCGTAGCAGCAGCGCCACACGTTAGCCACTACGCCAGGACCACTTTATACGTTAAGGGCTTTAAATTACGTTAGGCGCGTTTCATAAACGTAATTCTGAGGCGTAGGTCACGGGGGAGGGAAATGAGAGAAATCCCTCCTCCCCGAAACCTAATAAAAAAAAGGTTTCCTCAACTCACGAAAGAAATGATCTTTTTGGCGGGGCTTACTTTGTTTTTCATATTTAGAAACACCATTTAAGCGATAGTCAAAAACAGTATTTCAAATTTCTGAAATAAGAAATTTGGAAAGAATGTTCGTTTCTTATATTCAAATAAGAGTTTTTTTTAATTGTTAAAACGTTTCGTACCTTAAAGGACGTGGCAATAACCTACCAGAAATTACTCTCTAGATTGACACTGCGCAACTGTATTTAAGGTCCAGTTGATCTAAGACCGAGAAAATGCAAACGTCTGACTGAGTGCGGACAAACACCCCACCTTATAACCCAGGAAAAATAGTCAACAAATTTTACTTTACAGGAAAAAATCAGATAAAAGCTAGTTTTTTGTACTTGTGGTCGTTGAACCATAAGTTATACGAAACCAATGAGTCTACCACTTAAATTTGTCCGGGGGTGATTTTACAGGGGTTGATAGGGGTGAAACAACGATTTTTCGCATATAACTTAACAACGAAGTATTTTATCGAAAAATGTTTCAAATAAAAGTTGTAGCTCACAAAATTCCCTATAATTTGGTGGGTGTCCCATTCCTGTACGTAGAAGGCCGTTGGAATAGGCCACATAAGCCGAAGCTTGTGCGTAGGTAATGAGATGGGAATGACTTGAATGATGAACAAATGCCAGACCTTACCGGGAATCAAACCCCGAACCTCTTGGTTTAGAAGCCAGGCCCTAACCACTAGACCAAACCGGTCGGTCAATATTTAACTTAAAATATTGTTTCATGGCGATTTTACCCATATTATTGAAATATGTAAAAATTTGTTTTTTTTCTGATTCAAATGAAGAATTTCGTCAAAAAAAGTAGGCCTATCAAATAAAAGTGTTTCACATTTTTAGTAACTTCTATACAATGAAGTATAGAAAGGGACTATATAATGCAGACCAAATGACCTAAGTATTGTAAAAGTAAAGTAAAAACATTTTTACTTTTTTTTTTAGTAGGAAGGTGCCACTATGCTAAAGCTTGTCAGATTTATTGAGAGCAAATGCTTGAATTACAAAATAGAATGAGTGACTCAGAATCTGATAAATCTACGAAAGGTTATTTTACTGTAAGGCGTAACAAAACATTTTTCAGTGGTACTTAAACCGATATTCTCATAGATCAGACAGCAAATCGAGAATTTAAAGTCCAAGGTGGCGTTGTTCACCGAGGATTCACAGAGGAAATATTAAATTCATATTGATCACTACCAAATCAGCATTTTCGGATATTTGTCAAGAACTTGAAAATTTTTGAAGCACTACATTTTTCACATCTGAACAACATGTTAAGAGAAACTCGATTTGCAAGAAATGATTCAGATGTCAATAGATTGTATGACTGTCTTATTGATCACGATGTGTTTTCAAAAACGCAAATCATTACATCACTCGGTACTGGAATTAATGGAAATGATGCTATTAGTTGTCATAAATCAAAGGAAATTGATGAAAATGATATGAAAAAATTGTCTGGGAAATTGTATAAGGACATTGTCATAAAACATGAAAACAGAGTACATCCTCTGAGTGCTGTTAGTTCCTCTAAAACGGTACGTGAAAAGAGTATTACTATAGATCCTTTAATTCTCTATCAAGGAGTGCTGTTGTGCAGAGGACCGAGCGATCAGAGTATTTGAAATTTGAAATTGCACCGTACCCAATGTCTCTTGTCACGAACACTGGAATGAAAAAACCACCAAGTCCACTTTAAGTGATGAGTTTAAAAATATCGATGACAATTTACTGAACAAGACAGACATTTACATAACAGGTGGAAATTATTTGTTGCACAAAATGAAATGGAATTTTAAAAAATGGAGTAATTATAAAGAAGTATGCAATATGTACGTGCAATATGTTTCGGGTACTTTTAAGTCTGCAGTAATCTTCTCCGATGGATATGATAATCTTGACAGTACAAAAAAATCTGAACAGCAACGTCGCGAACATCAGTCCACTGTTCAGCATAACGGAAGTAACCTCCCTGTCTGCCGGCCAAGAAAAGTTTTTAGTTAATAGTGAAAATGAAAAAACAAGTTGAAATGTTTAAAAAAAAATTCTAAAAACAAAAGTTTGAAATACGACAGTCATCTGATGACGCTGGAATGAAAAAAACCACCAAGTCCGCTTTATGTGATGAGTTTAGAAATATCGATGACAATTTACTGAACAAGACAGACATTTACATAACAGGTGGAAATTATTTGTTGCACAAAATGAAATGGAATTTAAAAAAATGCAGTAATTATAAAGGAGTATGCAATATGTACGCGCAATATGTTTCGGGTACTTTTAAGTCTGCAGTAATCGTCTTCGATGGATATGATAATCTTGACAGTACAAAAAAACCTGAAAAGCAACGTCGCGAACATCAGTCCACAGTTCAGCATAACGTAAGTAACCTCCCTGTCTGCCGGCCAAGAAAACTTTTTAGCTAATAGTGAAAATGAAAAAACAAGTTGAAATGTTGAAAAAAAAATTTCTAAAAACAAAAGTTTGAAATACGACAGTCATCTGATGACGCAGACGCACTGTGCAAACTGCCATTCAGAAGTCTCAGAGAACTTGCAAGTGACAATTGTTGGCCAAGATATTGATTTGCTTCTACCTGTGATAGCTTTAAGTCCAGCGGACAAAGATATATTTTTCTTGAAACCAAATATCGGCAAAATTAAAGCAAAATTATTTTCCTCGCAAAATTTGCAAATGCAATTCACAAATGTCAAAAGTTTCATCCTTCTAGCACATGCATTTAGTGGCTGTGACTCGACTAGTTCAGTTCATGAGAAAGATAAAAAACAATTACTGCAGCTACTGGAGAATAACAGAAATTTCGACAATCCTGTAGCAGTGTTTAACGGTGTGAATTCAAATAAAAGTGAAGTAGAAAAAGCTGGTGAAAAGTTATTTGTAATTCTGTATGGTTCGAAAGGCAAACACTAGACAAGTACAGATTTCAGATGTTTCAGAAATCTCTCAAAAAGGCATCTGCCAAATTAGAGTTGTTACCTCCAACTTCAGCAGCTGCAGCTCATCATTCCTTTAGAGTTTACTACCAAGTTCAGAAATGGCTAGTAACTACATTAGAACCAGCTCCTGAATCAATATTTTATTTAATTTCCTGTGGTGAAAGTGAATTTCTTATTGATGATCTTGAAGAAACAAATGTCAATGAAAACAGTGATATTGAAGACGTTTTGTGACTTAAATTTTCAATATAAAAAGACTCTTACAAAAGGAAAATCTTACCATATTTAAAAAAAAATAGTGTATAATTTTCTTGTAACATTTTTTATTGTATTATTTTAAAATAATTTCCATTTAATTCAATTTAAATTTATCATCTGATATTTCTGAACAAATTATTTATTCAGTTGTAAAAATTTTAATTTATCTTAAGCGTTTGTTTTCGTAAATGTTTTGTGTTGATTCTACCTTCCTTTTGTGTAATTCACATATTAGATTTCATAAACTGATTGCTTTCTGATTTTGACATTTTATGATATGGGTTTAATTATGTAATTAATTTGTTTAATGACTATTGTTGTACAGTTCAAGGATAATATTTTTTTTTAATTTTTACATCATTTTAATTTTAGTCATTAAGTTAAGTAAAAATGTTCAAATTTTAAATTCTCAATAATTATTGAATTTGCTTTCTTATTAAAACAATGTTTTATTTATACAATCTTTGTTTCATTTTGGGATCCTTTTACTATATTATTCTTACTGTTCTTATCATTACAATTTTGTAAATATCGAAAGATACTTTTTCAAAATATTTCAACTTGAATTATAAATTATGTGAACGTATCAAAAATGTGTTTTTTCACTTTTTCGTAAATATTCAACCTCTAAAAAAAAAAACCCGATCATTCACATCCAATACACGCAAAATAAAAAAAATACAGTACACTCTAAGTTTTAAATGTCGCCTATTCCAACAATCTTTGAGATACAGGAATGCGACGCCCACCAAATTATAGGGAATTTTGTGAGCTACAACTTTTATTTGAAACATTTTTTGATAAAATATTTCGTTTTTAAGTTATACACGAAAAATTATATTTTCACCCCTTTCAACCCCTTGTAAAACCACCCCTAGACACTTTTGAGTGGCAGACTCATTGGTTTTGTATAATTTGTGATGCAAGGCTCATATGTACAAAACTCTTTAAAACTAATTTTTTCCTTAAAACTTCCTATTTTTCCTGGGCTATTTAGTGCTGTATAATAATTCAACGAGTTAGCACCGACGCAGTGACACAAGAACTGATAGTTCTCAATGTCTAACGTTTTCTACATTACTACTATGGAAGGGGTACGGCGAGACAACAGTTTGCATCTTCTGACTCAAGTCTTACTGACTTCTGAAACCATGATCTACTGTCACGTGAGCTACTTAGGCCTACTGTTCGTGTTAATACAAACTTTCAAGATACCAAATAATGATTATAAAGACACGTAACATTTGTGAATAAGTTGCATAAGTTCAACTTTATGTGCGGGACCATTAGGCGAACCCTTAAGTCAGCAAGTAAAGGAACACACTTAAAATTCTACAAGGGGATGGCTCTTCCCACACTTCTTTATGGGCCTGAGAATTGGAATTTAACGAAAGGCCAGGCCAGTGGCATGCAAGCGACTGAATTGAGATTTCTCAGGGACGTGGTAGGGAATACTCTCCATGATCATAGAAGAAACACAAATATATGACAGGAACTGAATATTATGAGTATACTCGACATGATCGCCCAGTATCGGCTGAATTGTTGGGAACATCTTTGTCGAATGGATGACTGCCGCATCGCCAAACAACTGTGGAACTATAAGCCGAGGGGACGGAGAGGTGTGGGACGTCCAAGGAAGCGCTGGAGTGACCAGCTGTAATCTTTGCCTATTTGAGACAGGAACAAACCATCCTTGGTTTAATCCTTGAAGATGATGATGAACGGACGTAACAATTTAACAAAAACTGAACAATAATTAGTAAAACATTTTGCACGTTAGGGGTGGGGCAGGGGCTGAGGCAGTAGCTAAACAGTTAGGTAAAACAAAATATGAAACACCGGATGTAAGGGTTTCTAATAATTGAATTTATTATTTTTATGAAAACTGCTACTGAATCCATCTCCGACCTTTCATCCCGTGTGCAGTATTTAAGGTTATGGCCGAATGCAGAATTTCTTTTCCGGGAGGGGATCAACAAAAACTTCTCTTCTTTCGTCTACCTTCCCTTTAGAGATACTGGTTGTATGTTGATCATCGTAGCTACTTTATGTTTGAAAAAATCGTATCGAAAAAGTTTGACCGATGTTAATTCAAACCGTTCACAAAGGCCTGTCTGGCCGTCAGGAAATACGAGTATGTGTTACTACGGGTGGATAAGTACTCATTGTTAGAGATCGCTTTCTTGTTGATATCCAAAGTCTTACTTCTTTTTTAATTTTTGTTAATAATTCGCCACTGGTTACTCGATTTGTCGAAAACCGACAGCATGCCTCCATTTCGAAGCTTCTAACTTTTTACAGGAAAAGATACGTCAAGTACAAAATGGCATGTATTGAATGTTCAGTGTTTATAACTGTTTGGTGGTACAAACGTTAGTAGCGCCACTTCCTATGGGTACGAACATCCCGACGCAGCATTACTGGTAGACTGCAGCTTACTGTGAGACATTACTGTACTGTGATATATCGCAACAAGTCAGCTGACAAAATATGGCAGGTATTAAATCTTCAGTGTTTATAACTGTTTGGTGGTACAAACGTTGGTAGCGCCACTTACTATGGGTACGAACATCCCGACGCAGCATTACTGGTAGACTGCAGCTTACTGTGAGACATTACTGTACTGTGATACACCGCGACAAGTCAGCTGACAAAATATGGCAGGTATTAAATCTTCAGTGTTATAACTGTTTGGTGGTACAAACGTTGGTAGCGCCACTTCCTATGGGTACGAACATGCCGACGCAGCATTACTGGTAGACTGCAGCTTACTGTGAGACATTACTGTACTGTGATACATCGCGACTAGTCAGCTGACAAAGAGTTCACTTTGTTGTGCAAAAAGAAAGTGTTTTCTAGTAGTGGATCCTTTGTCACTGCAGTTATTAGATAATAGTTCAAAATTGTCAAACGTTTTTCGTCATATAGTTCGTTGTTTGCCTAGTTTAGTTTTTATAAAACAAACCGACAAATTAGTCTCTTCTACTCAAAGGTTGATATATCTGGCATTCTTAAAAGGAAGTCGCCTTTAACTTCAAGCGAAGCTTTCACCTTACTTATGGCTTCTAAAACTTAAAGATATTATTTGATAATTATACTTAAAGATATTTATACACAGACACCAAGAAACTAAGTCTATCAAATCGTCTTTCACTTATAATTAAAACTCCAAATAATTAACCATGAAGCCGGAATCACAACCAAAACGAATATGATCTGACGAGATAAGAACGCGTCCACTTTGAACTCAGCTACGCTATGGAGTGAGGGAAGTCATGTGATTCAGTGAACCATCAGGTAGCGCACCACCTTACTACATTGCTATCTTCCGTGAGGCAAAAACAAAATTTTTTGTATAGGCCTACACTTTTTTTTTTAAATTAACATTTTGCTAATCATTTAAAATTAAATATTATTTTTCTTGAAGAGAGGGCCATATCCTTAACCACCAATGGATCCAACCATAAAATTAAGGTGTGACAGGATTCGGGATCTCGAATCCCGCAGTATACACGGGTAGCGTGAAAAGTTCTGGGCTTGATACAAACCTTACAATGTTCCGTGTCGCTACTGTGCTCATTATTTAACTGTGTTGTATGATTTCATAATTTGTAGGCGTAACAGTAAGCTGCACAGTAATTTAGTACAGTAAGCATCTTCGACATGTTCGCTCCTATTCAAATCTATACATTTGTTATGACCTCACTGTCGGACAGTACAGTAATGTCTTGCAATAAGCTGCTGTCTACCAGTAATGCTGCGTCAGCATATTCGTACCCTATGTCAAATGTGCTCGTAGGTTAATAGCTACGAAACTCGATACACATGACAATTATATTTAAAGCACGGATTACAAACTTGTCACTTACCTTACTGACGAGGAAGTCCTTTTCGTCGAAATGTCTGCCGAACATTTTGGGCGCTTCGCCGGGTATCGGTTCGATTTTCACGCACACTTCCAAGCCTTTCCTGGCCGACTCCACCGGTTTGTGATTGTTCTCTATGCTGGTCACAACGCCCAAATCCACAAACTGTAACACACAAACGATACACAGTTATCAATCCGTACAGTACGAATATCAGCCTACTGCTACTGTGTATTTCGAACATTCATACGTTTAACGTTTTAGCAAGAAAAGTCCTTTTAATACGATTAAGTTTACAAACATTTGTATCGAGGCGTAGTACTAACTGAATAGTTTCGAACAGATTAGAAGGCATGAAACACCAAGATCCAGCTTATGCGAAACACACTATAGGGCGTAGAGACGAGTTTCAGAACTCGGTTGAATGGTCACAACGTCACGGGAAAGCTTCCTTACGTTACTGGGATTCTGTGCTCATCTTCGATTAGCCATTTTCTACTTCGTTCATTAACTATTACGAAGCGTTTTAAATATACGTTTTTTTTTTTAAATTAACATTTTATAATCGTGTAAAGTGAAATATTATTCTTGAAGAGAGGGGCATTTATTCCCTTAACCTTTAATGGATCTACTCATAAAATCAAGGTGCAACAGGATTTGCGATCTCGAGTCCCGCGGTATAAGAGGGTAGGGCCTACGATGATTTGTATGCATCAAAGACGCGGAAGTGAATAACAGTAAAAGAAACTACAGTTTTAATATTGCTGGGAAAGGAAAGGTTTAGAAGAATTCACGGGTAATGAATCCTTCATACTGAGGATTATTCTTCACAATCTGCTCGCTTAAACAATATGCATACAACTGCGTTGATACGCCGTCCGCGGATCCAATCAGTGCAACGTTCACTGCACACAGAGAGAATTTCCACATGATTGCAATCTCGGGTACGTTCAGTGGTACACAAAGGAGTCGAGCCCACGACCTGTGCATTAGTCCGTGTCGCAGTGACTTTTGGGAGATACCGAGCACACCATGGGTTCAACGACCTCACGTAGATTATTAGTTCTTTAAATTGGACGACTGTGCGATTGGCGACATTCACTGTTGTCTGACAAGAACAAGTCCTGAACAAAAACGGTGAGGTGTTTTTTTTTTACGTTTCCACAAAAATGAAGAAGAAAATACAGAAATTTTAAATAGCCCACCGTCTTCCTTCAGTCTCAATTGGCAAGCTTCGTAAATCGATCTTTTACTCAGGGCGTATAAGTAAAACATTGCAATATAGTAACTGATTAAACTGTAATTAGGAAATTTCAGACGAATGCGATCATAACATGCGCTTGTGAAATTATTCATTCATGAAAATTTAGACAATTTTTAAAATACAACTCACTGTTACAAGTTTGATACCAGACATAGACATACTTACAGAATCAGTGCATTTATAAGTTTACGAAAATGCATAATTCCCTTATTAGTGGATATGGATGCGTTAAAGTTTTATTATCCAAGATTTCGGTTATGTTCTCAATACTCTTTGTAGATTTTGTTAAACGAAAAATGATTACTTCTAATTTCTGTGTGCTGTGACTATCGTTAGCTTTTTCGAATACAGTACAATAAAATCTACAAGTCATCGAAGTCAATAACGTATGAGCAGGAGATGTAGCTCTCACTACTGCGGAAAAGACAACAGCGAAGAAGAATCTAAAGGCACACGATACGCTACTAAAACTGAAAACTGAGACAAATCACAAAATAATTGAACAAATGTTCATTTTACCTATCTTGGGTCAACTTTTCTTTGGTATTTGTTTTTTCTGAGTGATTGGGGAATGTCTCACGATAACGTCTGAAGGCATCAATCGATTTTCGTAAAACTTGGCACGCCTGTCCATACTTTTACTCCGCACACACCTATTGTCTTTGAGATTAATCGCATTCCCCTAAAACCAGGGTAGGGTGTTTTGTTTTTACTAAAATCTTTACATCAGGGGTCCACGTCTTGTAGATACAGGTTTGGCAATCCCGACGTGCCCTAGCTGGATCCTCATTTTGCTTCAACTGAGATCCCTTCCTTTAATCTTTCTTGTTTAGTCTCTCTTGACTGCCTCTTGTTCTTTTCTGACCCCGACGCTATTAGAGTACTCGAGGGCTACGGTGTCTTTCTTTTTCATTCTAATTTCTTAATTTTGGACGACCTTGTAACCCTATCGGGCGCGTTCCCTGGGTGACGGACGGGGGATCCTAGCAGATATGGTGGGGTGGTCCGCCTCTCTCCAGGGGATATAAATATGGAGGGCCCAGCCCAGGGTAACAGGGTGAAGACCTCAACGGTGGTGTAACCCTCCAATTAGGAATACTATAATTGGTAGCAGGTCTGAAGCCTGAGGAGGTAGCCCTCCATTAGACTTTCCTGGCGACAGGCTGGTTCCCCGTCCTGGGGAAAAATATCAAACTCGAATTCTTCACATTAAAATAAAAGCAACATACAATCAGCACAGAGTTGAGATTTGTAAGAAAGGTTAAAAAAGGATGCACAACAAGGGATCATATAAGAAATGACGATATACGGAAAAAATTAAATTTATATAATATAAATGAGAAAATTGAAGAATTCAGGGGAAAATGGAGACAGGACTTAAGTCGCACATAGAATACCAGTAATTATAAACAAGTACAAGCTTTCTGGAAGAAGGGATGTAAGAAGGCCAAAAAAGAAATGGATCTGATAATTTGGAGTCTGAACAGGCACATTGCCTGAAGTGTGAAAGAAGAAGGAGACCAAAATAGTGTTCAGTTTTGGAAATTTCTCCTTAGTACATCAGGGCCAAACAAAAGATCGCACATTTGAAAAATTGTAAAAATCCATGCCGGTTAACCGACTAAAGGAAAGGAATTTTAACCCGAATACAAACGTAGTGTTAACTTAAAAAAATTAGTTTTAGAGCCGCCACATACCATAAATGGAAGCTAAAATTTTGAAAAAATGTTAACGAGGAATTTCAAAAAATTTTCATACTCGGAGCGTTTAAAAATTTCACAAAGTAATGCCTGTCAATACCCTATCGAAATTTTTGACCGCCTTCAAAACGCTGTACGCTATGTATGCAAAAAACTTTACAGGCACCGTTATCAGTTGTGAAATGTACTATATACAGACTCGTTAACCTCTTCACTTCAAACACTATCAGCCTAAAAATAAGGAAGAATCTAGTAAAGACATGCGGGAGTGAGTCTTTGACAATTGGAGAAAGTGACAAGAAAAGACTCCAAACATTTGAGACCTCGTGCTACAGAAGAATATTCAAGATAAGCTGGAGGGAGAAGATAACGAATGAGGAAGTCTTTAGAAGACCTCAGGAGGAGAATAGCTTTCTACGAAATTTAAAAGGCAGAAGAGCTAAGTTTATAGGGCATATACTAAGACACAATGGGTTGGTAAAGAGAATAATAGAAGGAACAATTGAAGGGAAGAATCACAGAGGACGACCCCGTTTAGACTACATGAAACAGCTTATGGTTGATATGAAAAGCAGAAAAGCGTGAAGAATGGCGAGCAGCTGCCAACCAACCTATGGGCTGCTAACTTAGAAGAAGAAGACACAATGTCTACTATTAATGTCTATGGAACATAGAAACACAAGTTATGATTAAATTATTTGTTATTTACGCGTTAGGGTTATAAACTGAACTAAAAACTAACGCACTCATCGGAATGTTAAGTGTCTGTTGTATTCAGAATAATCATCATCATCTATCTTTCCAGGATTAGGCAGGTTGCCTGTTCCGGCTTCACCATCTCCGTCTCGGTCTGCCAACATTTCTTCTTCCGGTTGGCTTGTAATTCAGGATTTTTCTTGGAATTCTTTCTGGAGACATGCGCGTAACATGCTCTTTCCATCTTTCTTTATAGTTTTTCGCTAGTTCCGTTACTGGTTGTACTTTTAATTCCTGTCTTATATCTTCGTTCTTTATGTGATCTAAGCTTATACACCCTTTCACAGACCTTAGATATTTCATTTCAGACGTTTCCATCTGTCTATAATCTTTCTTTCTTGGTGCCCATGATTCGGACCCGTATAATAGCATGGGGACTGCCATCACCTTATAGAATTTTATTTGTGTTTCTTTCGTGGTCTTTCCTTTGAGTGTTCTCCGTAATGTGCCACATATTCTTTGGAAGTTTTTTGTTTTATTAAGAATATTCAGAATAATAAAAAATTGATATTGATTGTCCGCTTTACAATTATTTTGGTAAAAAATAGTACTACAGTAGTCGGAGTATTTGTAATTTTTCTGATAATTACACAAAATTGTCCAATACTGAAATTTATTTAATAAAAAATATAGTTCGTTCAAAAAGCGAGCGATTCCTGCAGCTCGGGGACCTTACTATTTACTAACAACACGTTCAACAAGTGAGCGATTCCTGCAGCTCGGGGACCTTAATATTTACTAACAACACGTTCAACAAGTGAGCGATTCCTGCAGCTCGGGGACCTTACTATTTACTAACAACACGTTCAACAAGTGAGCGATTCCTACAGCTCGGGGACCTTACTATTTACCAACAACACGTTCAACAAGTGAGCGATTCCTGCAGCTCGGGGACCTTACTATTTACTAACAACACGTTCAACAAGTGAGCGATTCCTGCAGCTCGGGGACCTTACTATTTACTAACAACACGTTCAACAAGTGAGCGATTCCTACAGCTCGGGGACCTTACTATTTACTAACAACACGTTCAAAAAGTGAGCGATTCCTGCAGCTCGGGGACCTTACTATTTACTAACAACACGTTCAACAAGTGAGCGATTCCTACAGCTCGGGGACCTTACTATTTACTAACAACACGTTCAACAAGTGAGCGATTCCTGCAGCTCGGGGACCTTACTATTTACTACAACACGTTCAACAAGTGAGCGATTCCTGCAGCTCGGGGACCTTACTATTTACTAACAACACGTTCAACAAGTGAGCGATTCCTGCAGCTCGGGGACCTTACTATTTACTAACAACACGTTCAACAAGTGAGCGATTCCTACAGCTCGGGGACCTTACTATTTACTAACAACACGTTCAAAAAGTGAGCGATTCCTGCAGCTCGGGGACCTTACTATTTACTAACAACACGTTCAACAAGTGAGCGATTCCTACAGCTCGGGGACCTTACTATTTACTAACAACACGTTCAACAAGTGAGCGATTCCTGCAGCTCGGGGACCTTACTATTTACTACAACACGTTCAATAAGTGAGCGATTCCTGCAGCTCGGGGACCTTACTATTTACTAACAACACGTTCAACAAGTGAGCGATTCCTGCAGCTCGGGGACCTTACTGTTTACTACAACACGTTCAACAAGCGAGCGATTCCTACAGCTCGGGGACCTTACTATTTACTACAACACGTTCAACAAGTGAGCGATTCCTACAGCTCGGGGACCTTACTGTTTACTGACAACACGTTCAACAAGTGAGCGATTCCTGCAGCTCGGGGACCTTACTGTTTACTACAACACGTTCAACAAGCGAGCGATTCCTGCAGCTCGGGGACCTTACTATTTACTAACAACACGTTCAACAAGTGAGCGATTCCTGCAGCTCGGGGACCTTACTATTTACTAACAACACGTTCAACAAGTGAGCGATTCCTGCAGCTCGGGGACCTTACTATTTACTAACAACACGTTCAACAAGTGAGCGATTCCTGCAGCTCGGGGACCTTACTATTTACTAACAACACGTTCAACAAGTGAGCGATTCCTGCAGCTCGGGGACCTTACTATTTACTAACAACACGTTCAAAAAGTGAGCGATTCCTGCAGCTCGGGGACCTTACTATTTACTAACAACACGTTCAAAAAGTGAGCGATTCCTGCAGCTCGGGGACCTTACTATTTACTAACAACACGTTCAACAAGTGAGCGATCCCTACAGCTCGGGGACATTACTATTTACTAACAACACGTTCAAAAAGTGAGCGATTCCTGCAGCTCGGGGACCTTACTATTTTACTAACAACACGTTCAAAAAGTGAGCGATTCCTGCAGCTCGGGGACCTTACTATTTACCAACAACACGTTCAAAAAGTGAGCGATTCCTGCAGCTCGGGGACCTTACTATTTACTAACAACACGTTCAAAAAGTGAGCGATTCCTGCAGCTCGGGGACCTTACTATTTACTAACAACACGTTCAAAAAGTGAGCGATTCCTGCAGCTCGGGGACCTTACTATTTACTAACAACACGTTCAAAAAGTGAGCGATTCCTGCAGCTCGGGGACCTTACTATTTACTAACAACACGTTCAAAAAGTGAGCGATTCCTACAGCTCGGGGACCTTACTATTTACTAACAACACGTTCAAAAAGTGAGCGATTCCTACAGCTCGGGGACCTTACTATTTACTAACAACACGTTCAAAAAGTGAGCGATTCCTACAGCTCGGGGACCTTACTATTTACCAACAACACGTTCAAAAAGCGAGCGATTCCTACAGCTCGGGGACCTTACTATTTACTAACAACACGTTCAAAAAGTGAGCGATTCCTACAGCTCGGGGACCTTACTATTTACCAACAACACGTTCAAAAAGTGAGCGATTCCTGCAGCTCGGGGACCTTACTATTTACCAACAACACGTTCAAAAAGTGAGCGATTCCTGCAGCTCGGGGACCTTACTATTTACTAACAACACGTTCAAAAAGTGAGCGATTCCTGCAGCTCGGGGACCTTACTATTTACTAACAACACGTTCAAAAAGTGAGCGATTCCTGCAGCTCGGGGACCTTACTATTTACTAACAACACGTTCAAAAAGTGAGCGATTCCTGCAGCTCGGGGACCTTACTATTTACTAACAACACGTGAAAAAAGTGAGCGATTCCTACAGCTCGGGGACCTTACTATTTACTAACAACACGTTAAAAAAGTGAGCGATTCCTACAGCTCGGGGACCTTACTATTTACTAACAACACGTTCAACAAGTGAGCGATTCCTACAGCTCGGGGACCTTACTATTTACTAACAACACGTTCAAAAAGTGAGCGATTCCTGCAGCTCGGGGACCTTACTATTTACTAACAACACGTTCAAAAAGTGAGCGATTCCTACAGCTCGGGGACCTTACTATTTACTAACAACACGTTCAAAAAGTGAGCGATTCCTACAGCTCGGGGACCTTACTATTTACTAACAACACGTTCAAAAAGTGAGCGATTCCTACAACTCGGGGACCTTACTATTTACTAACAACACGTTCAAAAAGTGAGCGATTCCTACAGCTCGGGGACCTTACTATTTACTAACAACACGTTCAAAAAGTGAGCGATTCCTACAACTCGGGGACCTTACTATTTACTAACAACACGTTCAAAAAGTGAGCGATTCCTACAGCTCGGGGACCTTACTATTTACTAACAACACGTTCAAAAAGTGAGCGATTCCTACAGCTCGGGGACCTTACTATTTACTAACAACACGTTCAAAAAGTGAGCGATTCCTACACCTCGGGGACCTTACTATTTACTAACAACAGTGTCAGTACAAACAACTGTATTCGTTAATGAAGCAATGTGATTAGTATATCAGAAGAGGAGGAAAAATCAACATTATCGAATGCACACGTAAGATCTTCGCTAACTTTTTCTTACACAACTTCCGTGGCCATTACGCGTCGTCTGCGTTACATCTAAATTGACACGACAAATAACCAGTAAAAAACACATTAAAATGTAAAACTGTGACGTCTTTCGTCATCAGCGCAGAAAGAAATCGTTCGTTACGAGCAGAAATTATAAATCAAAAAGTGGGAAAAAAACGTCTCTGACAGGGGGAAAACACTCAACACATATCAACAGGAAATTATTACTATTAAAACGCACAAGCGTCACATTCATTCATAAAAGCGTACACGCTGCCGTTGACGCGCACGGGCACGAGCACGAGCGCGCAACAGTTTATGGCCTAGTTTTATTTTTTTCAATGAACGGGCGTATGAATGAACGCCAGCTACATAGTACGACCCGGAAACATATAGAAGCCGTTACTTCCGGTCTACACTTCGCTCCTACACAGGATGTGACGAAACACACACATATAACCGACTGTTTACTATTAGCAAACCAGTATACTACTGGCTAGTTGTACCACAATGTTATACTGATTGGTGTGTGTGAAACTGAAAACTTTTGACTGCTATATCTTTTACCGTTTACGAATTTCCCAACAGTCTCTGTATTTTATTATTCTTGGCAGACAAAATACGTATTCCTATGTGCCACTTACACACATTTTTGTCTATTGGAGCGGTTACGGAGAAACCCACTACGAACTGTCCAATGATAAGTCGTACAAAAAACTATTTGAATGCTTTCCTCGGAAAAAAAAGTTAACGTTAAAAAACTATGGGTTTCGAAAAAAGCGGTTCACGTATTTTACGACGAAATAGATTGAAATTTCCCACGTTCAAGTTTTGTAAAAATCAACTCAGGCGCTGAACAATACAAGTATAAAACGTCCGGAGGTATCAAAATATCGTGGAAAACGCATCATAATTCAGTTTTCACCGATCGCTTTAGAACCACAGGCGGCGTACGAATTTTGTAAATAAATGTACTATAATTACACAAGATAAGGTACAACAATATTAAAACAGGTTTCTATTAAAACACTATTGACTTTTAAGGTAGGTTAAAATATGTACAACACAATATTATATGTCCAATATTAGAACACGATTTTTGAATTAGTTCAAAACTGGGAAGCAAGTTCTTAGCTTTAACGGAACCATTTGGCATTTGTCTGTCTATTTAACTTTTGAACGCATCTTTTACCGATTTTCATAAAACTTGGCATGCGTGTGGGGCGGGAGACACAGGTCGTTAAGTCCATACGGGGTGTAAAATTAAAACGAATTTCATCAACATTCTGAATTTAGTGTTAAAGTTTGAGAATTTCTAAATGTTGGGACTCCAGTGCCATAAAAAATGGGTGGAAATTTTGATAAGTCGCAAAAATTCATGTGGGGTATCAAATTAAAGAGCATTTTAAATAAATCTGAATTCGATGTTAAGTTTTGGAAATTTAAAAATTATGGGACGCCACGGCCAAAAAACCAGATCAAAATTTTAATAAAATCGGAAATTCCATGTGGGGTATTGCCCCTTCCAAAATTTCCTCGACTACCCTACCGGCATCCAGACCAGCTATCACTACATGCAAGGTGGCCGGAGTATAAATACCGGATTCCGAGGCGGCAAGTTCACTTTAGACCTGGCGATATTACAGTGCGGTTCGCAGTTATTTACTGGCGGTTTATGGGGAAGAGATCATTGTGTTAATTAGTGTGAAACTGTAATAAGGTGACATTTATTGTTGTTGGACAAATTTAAGTTGAATTATTGAATAAAAATGACTTTGTTGATATGTAAGTGTTGTTTGTGTCTACTCAATGGTTGTAATTAGTGACTTCATTGGTGTCAGTTACTCTGTTTCCGACTGGACAACACGATCTGTGTCACCGTCGTAACAATATATTATCAATATAGTTGGAATTAATAGTTTCAATGTAATTCGACGATTTATAACAGAGCACGTTTTAAAGTGACGGAATACAAATATCATATGTTTTGCAAAGGCGGTACATTTCTTGAGTAAATTAAAATCGCTCATTTCATGAGTGTATCACAAAATTACTCTTCTCAAACTGTTGTGATTAAGTGCGGAGGGCTAATGTGAAAAACATCACAGTCACTAACAGGGAATGACGGTTTGCATGATTCCGGTACACCATGAAGCACTCAAGATATTTCATATGGAAATGAGAACAATATTATGAAGAACAGCACACTGCTTCTTACTCGATTTTTGACATGATAATGTCTTATGGCTGGGGGTCATTTGAAAATTTCTGTAACGCATCACGCTGCATGACGTCATCATTTACCAGCCGGGAATCGTTAACTAAAACCGCGACCGCTAACGTGCTAACGTCCGTCGCAGATTAAAGACCTAACAAGCAAACAACACTGCATAGCTGTAGATAGGTATGTAACCAATCAGTCAGTCAGTAACCATAATAATGTTGCGTTTAGCTGGCGGCTGACAGACATTATCATGCTCTTAAGCTTTTACCATTTGGTAAACGGTACTTTACATTTTTTGTCAGATATAAAGCAGCTAGGCCACAAAAGATTTTGCGGATATAAAATATTCATAAAAGTAATGAGAACAATATTATAAAGAACAGCACACTGGCCTTCATCGTTTTTCAGATAAAAAGCAGCTAGGCCACAAAGTTTATTATTTTGTGGATATAAAATATTCATGAAAAGCACAGTAATTAGTAAGAACACCAAGCCAAGATGAAAACATTACAAAACAGCAACGCGATAGGTGGAGCCGTCGGAGCTCACTGTCGGAAGCACTTGATGTAATAATGTGTTCTTAATTGCGCCGCACTTACTGATACTGGCTCTGTGCACCAATCAGATCGCACCGTCAGTAAGACGATGATACGGTCTTCAGTTCAGACTGTCGTAGTGTTGCCACAATCAGTATTCATCAACCGCAGCGTACCACCTTCCATTGAGCCTACCCGTCTTGTTGCCGTCATTCTGCTGTCGGCGTAGCCGTTATTTAATGACGTGCAGAAACACGTCAACAAGTAACTACACTGATACTAGATAACAAATATCGGTATGGAGAACCATACATGACTTCCATGTTCCAAGATTTATATTTAAAATCATTTTCGAAATGAAATATTTCCATAGAAACTACTTCTTTCTTCAACCTTACCCTCAGTACTGTGGTCACTAACGTATACCACCTCACATTAGCCCACTCGTTTTTCACTGATGATGGCAGTCGATGACACTTCCGAAACGTCTGGTCTTGAAGATAACATTGGACCACGGCCTAACAGCCCGGGAAGGAATTTTAACAACAAACTAATTCTTTGTTGCCGATAACGTAGTACACATAAAAAAATATCCCCTCCCCCTTCAACTATCATTTTTATTTATAGAAAATTCCCTCTCTCCTTCAACTACCATTTTCATTTATGGATATTTTATCTATCTTTCCACAGTGGATTATTATGATCTTCTTATCAGGATACTTTATCAAAATTAAGTACTTTACTCTTGTTAAAACATAAACCGTTAAAGGTAAACTATCCCTTTCTCTTAACCGATCTTCACCAAAATCAATAGGCCTTGAGTATACTCTACAACTCAGGCACATATGCAAAAAATTATTTGATTCTGTTTGAATTTGCGGCAGATATCGTTCGCCATAGAAAAATTCTACACACAAACACTTTTCGGAAAATGACTTTCCTTCATGTTTCGAGGGTAGTACAATCAGAATCAGCCCTTATCTCGAACAGGATTTTTTCGCCATCACCATACTTCCATTTCCTTATGGAACATGGAAGTAAAAAATGAATTACCTCTGATAACAATTGCTTAGATTGTCGCCTTTTACTGTTTGAATGAAGGAGTAACAGAAGACTGGGTCCAGAACACTTCCCCGGAGAATATGTTTCTCCGGAGAACCTCGTCGGAAGTGTAGTTATTGTGTTTTCACAACAGATTTGGGAGTAAGCCTATTTGTGTAAGAGTTAATGATGGAGAACACGGTATTTTTTATGAGTTTCGACAAGAGCTAATGATGATGACTGTGGTGCTCTAAAAATCAATTATTATTATTTTTCGGTGAAGGGTTTGTGAGGATCGGTCAAAAATATAACACAAATTTTAACTTATTTGTGCCGACGTTTAGACAATGTTTACCGTCATCATTGGGGCAATTGTTGCTAATGCCAAACACAACTGTGATTGTGATCATGTCATAGTTGTGCGTTTGGCGTCAGCAACAATTGACGTGATGATGACAACAAACGTTGTCTAAATATCGATACAAATAAGTTAAAATTTGTGTTATATTTTTGACCGACCCTCACAAACCCTTCACTGAAAACTTAATTGATTGACGGTCACTACGAATTTAAGGATTATTATTATTGTTCATATAAAACATATCACAACGAACGTATTATTATTTAATCGAATAATAACTAAATAGGCATTCTATTCACTTACGAAAAAGGTACATTGTTATAAAGGTAATTTTCAGCATGTCTATAAAATGGAGTATATGGCCTCTATATTGTAAATTACTATGATTACTTCTCATTCTCCAAATGGTACACGACCTTGGCATAACTCGCAGTAGTACTATATATATATATATATACACACACAGGAAACTCAACAACAACAACAACAACAACCATAATATTATTCACAGTTTTCATTCTCCGCGGCAACCGAACATTACTTTTTTTTTACAACAAACAAAAAAACCTACTTTAAACTGACGATGCCCATCGTTCTTCGCATTCTTGTGGTTTTCCCTTGTTTTCGACTAAATATATATAATTTACATAACGCCTCCTCCTCCTCCTCGGTACGTTTGCTGCTGACGTCTGCCGTGTCCCCGCCGCCCACACTACAGCGGATGTCACCGATACTACTACTGTCTAACGCCCACGCCGCCACGCCACTCTCTCGAATAACATTTGACGAAACGTAGACGGGTACAAGAAAATCAATAAGCTCGCCCTTTCTAAATACAATTACGCCCGTTTCTAATTTACGGAGTTGTCGTTTCTGACAGAGAATCGAACGGAGATTGCTGTTAAGACAACCTGGTCTTAGGTATTAAGCGGTTTTACGGACTCTTGCGTGTTAAGGCTCTCGTCTCACCATCGGCCTACCTGACCTTTTGCTTCGTTTCATTATCATGTTTTGTTGTTTCAATTCCAAAAACGAGTTTTCAACATAAATATATTGCAATGAGTAGAATATGTATATAAATTAGTACTGGACTCTGAGCATACGATGACATGTTGAAATGAAAATCTGTGTAAGTAAAAAGGACTTTTTTGTCGCGGTGTAGAACTTGAAAATGGTGGAAACACTGAAAGGCCTCGTCCAGAACATGACATCTAGCAGAGCAAATAAGCACGACGAAGTTAGAGTTACAGAGATTGCTAACTGAAGTAATAAGATTAATAAAGATTGCAGTTTGGACAATGTATGTTAGACAGAATAAAACTGTTGTGAAATGGCGCAAAAATATGCGTGCGCGTGTGCGAAATATGTAATTATTTTACGGGATAATAATAAAGAAACATATTAAATTAAATTACTTTCGTTAAAATGGAAATTCTGAGATGAGACTTATACCAGAAGGCGCCTAATAAAAAGACCTATCAAGAGTCAGTATTTGTTAGTAATTTAAAGAACTAAATATATATGAGTTTTTTAACAAAGAAAGTTTTATGACCATTTAGATAAATCGTAAAATCATAGGGGGTACAGCTATTTTGGACAAGCCGCAAATTGCTTTCAAACAGTTAAAAATAAAAAAATTATCTTGGCTTCAGACCCAGAGAAGAGTTAGCCAATCAGCGTACGCACGAGAAATGGGGCAGATTTTCAGTCAAATTCTGATTTCTTGTCAGTCAGTCTAGTCTCTCTCTGAACTTGAGGAAAAGTGCGGACGTATGCTCGAGTCTAGACGCTAGGTCTACTAAGGCGTATGAAGACAAGTTAGAAAGTTAGCGAGTTGATGATATCGTAAATTTGTAAGTAGTGCTAATCCGGGAAAGTGGAAGATATCCGTATAGGGATTAAAGAGACTTTAAGCCTGCTGGATAATTGTGTCTTAGCTCAATACACAAAATTACAAAAAAAAAAATTAAATAACTACAATTTATAGAACTGCTCAACCCGAGAACGACCCAGAACGCCGGAAACCAGGAGGATCCCACCTGTACACAGAGTGAACGAGCTATGGCTGTATTCCAGACTGGATCGTCAACGTATTGACCTACTACAATCATCATAAAGGGAAGTGAGTTTATTTATTTATTTTTTTGTTATAAACTGTAATAATCTTATAAACTACACAAAACAACTTACTAAAAAAAAGGATTTGATGTATTAAATTATAAGAGAAAATTTTTTTTAAATTTGTAATGAGGTCAACAGAGACAGAATAATTAGTTAGTTTTACCATAACCTGTATTAAAGCAAAACAGTGCAATTTTGTAGTCATATCAATAATAAATCCGACATCATTCCAATACACGATATACCGACTACTTATTCTATGCGACACCTGTACATCAATAATAATAATAATAATGAATAAGCAAGAAAGCAAGTAGAAGATCTCAGAGATAGCGGAGAAAACTAGCCTCCAAATCTCCTTTGCTAAAACGGAAATTATGACCACCCTATTTAAATTTTCGAAAACGTGCCAGGACACTACATGTGGAGAAATAAAATATACTAACAATTTTAAATATCTTGAGGAAAACATCCCAAAACGCTTCAGACAAAGAATCATTTAACACAAGGAAACTCAAATTAGCGAAGACCTTTACTCTAAACTCGGGAACTGTACGGAAAGAAAAACCTTTCGAGAAGTGCGAAATCCGCCCTTATAGCACTATGATCAAGGCCGGTGATCATGTATGGAGTGGAAACGATGTGCTTTCAAAATTTGGAACCTCTTCTTAAAATTGAACGAAGAATTCATCGGAAAATTTATGGCGCCAAGAAAACTGAAGATGGCTACAGGGATAAACCCAAAGAAGAGCTGTACAGGGATCTGATGATGTGGAAACGGCTTTCCGAAGGGAAAGACTGAGATTCCCTGGACATATGGTTCGGATGGATCGGTCCAGATTAAATAAACAAATTTTCAACTATATTTGGCAACTTTCCAGTCTGAACGGATACACCAAACAACTCAAGGAGGAAATGATGAAACTGGGCATGCCTTTGAACGACTGTATGGATAGAAATACATACAGTAACAACATTCAAAATCTTGAGGTTCTCTGCGGTGAGAACGAGAAAGGGGTGGAAAGTGGAAAGGAAGGAGCGCATAGTGTGCGAATGAAAGCCTTCTGGCAGGAGAAGAAAAGGAAATGATATTAGCGTGGACCACGGCTGGCCTGTTCGTGAAAAAAAAAAAAAAAAAAAAAAGAGAGTACTTAGTCTGCTCTTCGAGTCTTAAGACAAAGACGATCTAAAAACCGACATCGACGATTGAGAGAAGTCCGTCATGCTCGCTCGTAAACTTTCGTGGTTTCGTTAATAATAACACTGTTTTTCGGTTAACCACGCGTTTTTTTCCTTTTAAAAACCAAACGTTTCGCTTATACTACGACAAGGAATCCACTCAGGACTCACCAGTCGAGCAGTATGGGGGAAACGTTTGGTTTTAAAAGAAATATACAAAGACGCGTGTTCAACCGAAAAAGTGTTATTATCTGACATTTTTGAAGTCAGTTGACTCGATTAACTGGCTAAAAAACAGTAAAACGATTAAACTGGGCGATAAGTAATCTTCTTCGTCTTCTTCTTCTCCTCCTCCTCCTCAACCCAGAGGTTGGTAGGCCTGTAACTTCTTTCCCTCCGAAGCCGGTCTCTTAATCATCACACACCTTCTTCCTCTTTTTATCCTATCCACATACTCCTGTCTGGGCCTTCCCCTCCCATTGCGTCCCTCAATTATTCCTTCGATCAGGGCGGTGAACCAGTTTGAACGGCGAAGCAGGTAACCAACCATACTGCTTCTCATTTTCCGCAACGGTTTCAATTAGAATTCTTCTTTCATCCATTCTCTTCAAAATCTCATCAGGCACTCTTTTTGTCTACGGTATTCCTTAAGGCCAGATCTCAAAAACTTCAAGACAGCTCCTCTCCGCTTTCCCCGGGCTCCAAATTTCTGAGCCATAGATAATACAAACAAAGACCATTCCTTTTCTCTGATTAATGTTACAACGCTGAGAAGAGAAAACGAAGCTTTAAGACCTTTAATTTTCGAACACATTAGTTCAAAATAAGAAATAATAATAATAATCCCTTGTGTAGATTAATTCAAGCAATCGATCGTGGGCCAACAGCCAGTTTCTATATATTTTAACAATTTGACTAAGGCCGTGATAGCCTACGAAATTATCTTCAAAAGTTTGCATTTTCATAAAATTTATCAAGAAACGAATTTGAAATTGAGGCAATTTATAAAATTTGAGACTAATTTGTATTAAAGTTAACTAGATAGGGATATTTAAAAACAGTTCTGTGTATTTTTTTTTTAATTTAATTTTTCGCAAGATTTTTAATATTTACCCTGAAAGTAAGCGTCCTACGTAAAACATGCTATACGTAAAGCTGTCGACACATTTTTCTCTGTTTAAGGGGAGATCTATATCTCCGTACAATAAAAAACTGAAAACGGGACTACATTAAGCGATTATGGAATTCTGCTGAACTTTTTAATAGATTTGGGAGAGGAATGATCCCCCCCGTAGTTCCGTCACTGCCTGGGAGTAACGGCTGCTGAATTTGAAAGTCTGGGTGATGAAATAAGAGGGGAAAGCAACTTCCGAAAGGTCCAGAAAGAGTGGAGAAAGAAATTCCAACAGATATACGAATGGAAATTTTTAATGAAGGGGTTATCCCAATATGAATTTACAATTCAGAATCGTGGACGAGGTAGGTTAGGTTAGGTTAGAGATCTAGGTTGTCCCCCCCCCATTAGAGATTTAAGAAAGAAATGAGAACATATAAGAAATTAAACTTTTAGCCAGATTGAAAACTACAGGGAGAAGTAATAGTTTGAGACGGTTCTGGCACGTGAAAAGGATGGAGGAGAAAAGGGTAACAATAAGAATATATGAAGCAAGAACAACGAGCAGGCGATGAAAAGAGGAAGAAGGTATAAGAGAGAAGAAGATGAAAAAGATTCTGGAACACAGAGTTAAGAAGGTTAGCTGAAAAGTTCGCGGGGCGTAAGGGGTAATGTTCCGTACGGTGTAAACCTCACATCTCATGTGAACAGTTGTTAAATTCCAAATCTATCTGCCAATTTATTCACTGTTTACATGTTGTTCGAAATTTACGTGTGAAGCGTGTTTTGAAAAAATGGACAAAATCAAACATACTCCGCTCAACAGTCCGTTAAGGACCAAGGCGTACCGCGCGGTTTTTGTGTTAGTGTGACGGTGTATGGCTAGTACTACGCGCCACCAGCCGCTAGTTGCGGTACTCACAGCCAGGAGGCGGCGCTGTTATCTGAGCGCCTACTCAGTTTGCCTCACGACGCTGAGTGCACGCCGTACGGAACCTCCGCCGGGAATTGAACCCGGGACCACGAGCGCATCAATCGCCCGCGTTAGCCACTAGACCACCTGGAGGCTCAAATCAAACATAGTACTGTGATTTAATTCTTTGTTAAAAAAGGTCAACTGCCAATGGAAATTCCCAACGAAATGGTAAACGTGTTAGAGGATGCTGCGCCTTCAAAAAATTGGTTTGTAAATGGGCACTCGAATTTAAACGTGGTCGCACGAGCACTAAAGACGATCCCCACAGTGGACGCCCCAAAAATAAACAACTGACGATATCAATTTAAAAAAATTTGCATACACGGTGAACACAAAGAATATCTCCATCTATGACAACTATGATCTTCAACTCATTTACGGCAGTCTTTGAAGCTTGTAAACCGCTTGCTCACGCACAGCAGTCTCGTCAGAAACCTTCTGAACACGTTTACCAGGATAGAGCAGTTTATCTCACAGTTTGCACAAAATTTAATCCATCTTCTTCAATCTTGCATTGTACAATGACAAAAAAATCGACTAATACACCAAAGGACGACTCACTCAATTGGCTGTGAAATCTAAACTATGCATCAAATACGCCTAAAATTATAGACGATTGTCACTAACATGTGTACCAACATCACATAAAAACAATTTTTTAATTGTAGGTTAGCTGACACTTGTAGCGGTGGAAATTGCAAAAGTGCACGAACGTTTTGATCAAACCTCGTAGATGTCGCTCACCGATCGTTTCAACAAATCCTCCTAGCCTTACAACCAGTAAGCGTAAAAAAACCTCGGGGGATATAAAATAATAAAGGAAGTCGGCAACATATTCACCTGTAACTGTACACATAGGGAAAACTTCTATATAGGCCGATTGGCGTATTTATTACATTTACACAAAACAATACAGAAATAAATTACGCGATGTAAAAACTGGGTTCAGAATAATAACGCGAATTAATTGTGAACATAGTCAGTGTGAGACGTCGGAAGCCAGTGAACTTTGGGACACTCCTGTAAAGGCGAGGCGAAACTGGGCAAGGCAAGGCGGACCCACCCTTACAGCCCGCGCGCCTACTAACTACTGTGTGAAAATATGTCATTACAGCTACGTACAGGTGACTGCTGCATGCACATTGTCTGCTTGACCTCGCGGAAACAAACGTTCCCATACTACCGGAAAACGTAATGGAAAGATTATACAAAATTTACAAATTAGTTGAACAGGTTTGGCGTATTTCCACGAGATTAATTGCTCAAAGGCAAAAAAGTTTGATTTATGTGACCCCCATCCGGAGCAGGTTTACAATTTCTGTATCTTAAAAAAAAAATAAATAAAAAAAATCCGAAACTACTTATCTATGTAAATAAATTGCTGTATTTTATTCTGTAATAATTAAATGATGCATTTAAAATGAAAAGCACGAAATTTATACATGTCTCAAGATGGTCTACATAATTTTCACGATAGTTCAAGTAAGTACGCTGACACGCAGCCACGAGTGAATACAGTCTGCTTTTAAACTGAAGTAACTAAAAAAAAAGAACATGATAAAAAATATAATATGCCTAAAAAAAAGAAAAGAGACCATTGTAAAAACTGAATCTTGTGAAGTCCTTAATGAAGTGATAAATTAATGGGCCAGAGAAGAGTGTAGCATTTCACCCACACTTTTTAATTTATATTTGGACGATGCTCTTAGAGAGTGGAAGCAGAAGTTAGAAATACTGAACTTCAGTGACAGTTTCAGTGAACGTAATTTCGTCAAACCTCTCATGTTTGCTGACGATCAGGTCATAATAGCAGATAATGAAAGTAGCCTGCAGAGAACCCTCTGTGAATTGCAGCAGATAATCAGGTCTTGAAATTTCTGTTATTGAAAGACTAAGTTCATGGCTTTTAAAAGTTGCTTTTCTGTAAGGTGTAAACTAGTACTGAGTGATCAACTAATTGAGCAAATACACTCATTCAGGTCCCTTGAATGTGACTTATCTTTTGTTGGTGAGATAGATGTGGACAAAAAATAGAGAAGTTTAATCAGATGTGTGGAACGATAAGAAGAACACTGAATGGAAAGGCTAGAAGAGATACTCTTTTGAAGTTTTATAAAGTGATGCCAGTGCCGTGGGGCCTTTATGGCTGTAAGACTTGGTCACTGAACGCAAAGACCCAAAGCCGGATACAGGCTAGTGAAATGAGAGATTTTTACGATCAGTACTAGGAGTATTACGGAGTGACCGGCTCGGCTAAGAAATTATGATGTAAGGAAGATCCTTGTGATATAGCCTACAACCTAAATAGTCCTGCAGATAGGTGAAATAATTGTAAGAATTGTGCCTTTAATGATAGAAGCATTCAACTTGGGGCACACATACTAAATATATAAAGGTTTAATTTTGGATATGAGGCCATCGCAGATTTCCCCTGTTACAGTAATGGCGGACATTCAAAATGGCGGCCTCTGAATATATTTTATGTGCTTCTTTTTTATTGTTATTTGATAATGTTAATAGCGTATTATATGTGATTTTACATGAATTGATGCTATAAATATGTGTGCATGTCATCATTATATTTACACATTAACATTTTTTTCAGGTGACGGGATAAGAAGAAAAATAAGATAAAAAAATGGATGTAGTGCGTAAGCTGATGAATCTGGACAATTCAAAGAAACAGAGTGGAACAAGTGTTTTATCTGTCAAGAAGACAAGTCTGAGGTTCTTCGCTGTCCAGCAGACAGTAAACGTGAAGAAAAGGGAACTGGTTATAAGACAATTTCTGATTTACTTGTGCGGTTTAGTAATGCAGGGTGTTTACCAAGGACAATAAATCTGGCACGTCTCGATGATGCAGGAGGTGTCGAGGCAACATTGGTACGACATAAAGCTCGGTTTCACGAATCGTGCAGATTGAAGTTCAATAAAACAAAACTTCAAAGAGCTGAGAAAAGGAAGATAGAACCTGCGGATAATGCAAATAGTTCTATGAAATTCACCCGCCAGAATGTTGTAGGGAATAGTTCAGTGAATTCAAAAGCAATTTTTTTTTTTTTTTTTTTTTTTTTGTGAACAGCCTGCTCAAGCTGGAAGTTCATTATGTACTGCATCTACATTCGGCCTAGATGCTCGTGTTCGTCACTGTGCCCTTAAACTGGAGGACAGGCCTCTGCTTGCGAAACTGAGTACCGGTGATCTTATTGCATTAAATGCCATGTATCATGTTCAACGCCTCGTATCATTATATAACAGAGCAAGAGATAAAAAGAACACACAAGAAACTGAAATAGAACAAACTAACCATGGTATTGCGTTTGCTGAACTTATATCATACATCGAAGATACTCGTAGTGACAATGAAATCGCACCCATATTTAAACTTGCTGATCTATGCAAACTGTACAGCATGAGGATGAAACAACTAGGCAGTGATCTATCAGGGCGCATTCATTCCACAAACAGAGTACTTGCATACTTTCCTGACATGGAAGCACATAAGCAAGGTCGAGATGTGATGTTAATATTTAATAATGATGTTGGATTAGCTCTGAAGAAAGCTTGTGAATACGATGCAGATAGTGACGCTATTCATCTTGCTAAAGCAGCAAATATAGTTAGAAGTACGCACTGTGGACACCGATGTTTTAGTTCTTGCCATCTTATCAGCACAACGTCTAAACATTGAGGAACTGTGGGTTGCTTTTGGAGTGGGAAAGAACTACCGGATCTTCGCCGCGCATGACTTAGCAAGATCTTTGGGTCGTGATCGTTGTACTGCCTTACCATTGTTTCACACAATAACTGAAATAACATTATCCTTCTTTGGAGGAAGAGGCAAAAGGACCGTATGGGACACCTGGAATGCATATCAAGATATCACCGCTACTTTTTGTGCATTGGCTGACAGACCTACTCAGCAGACTGTACAAGATATGCTGACACCATTGGAGAGATTTATAGTTTTGCTATATGACCGTACTAGCAGCGACAAATGTGTTAATGATGCAAGAAAACACCTGTTTACTCAGAAAGGTAGAGCAATTGACAATCTGCCTCCTTCGCAAGATGCTCTCATTCAGCATATAAAGAGAGCTGTCTACCAGGCTGGTTACTGCTGGGCTCAAATGATGGTCGCAACCCCAGTGCTCCCGTCACCAGGTGATTGGGGTTGGAAGAAGAAGGTTGAAGGTGGATGGGAAATATCTTGGACAACCCTACCAGAGGCTTCGCAAGCATGCAGGGAACTCATACGATGTGGCTGCAAGAAAGGCTGCACACGACAGTGTCAATGTAGGAAGGCTGCCCTACAGTGTACCACTCTTTGTGCTTGTGGTGCTCTTTGTACCGAGTGATATCAGATTTTGAATCTAATCTATTATCTATTATATCTAATCTAATCTATTATGTATTTATCTATCAGAATTCTATACAATACAGACAATGCAGTATTAGTATTTTCATTAAATAATCCATCAACATTTGTTATAAATAGAATATAAATAAATATATTATAAATAAAATATGGTATATATTATTAAAAATAGCAAACTACGTGCACAAAACAACAATTACTCGCCATTGCTTTAATAGCTGTCATTTAACATCATCAAATAACATTTAAAAGGAGCACATACAAAATATTCAGAAGCCGCCATTTTGAATGTCCGCCATTACTGCAATAGGCGAAATTTGAGATGGCCTCATATCCAAAATTAAATCTTCATATATGTAGTATATGTGCCCCAAGTTGTGTGTTTCTATCATTAAAGGCACAATTATTTCACCTATCTGCAGTAGACCTACTAAAACGAAAGGATAAAGCAATACAGACAGGACTGGACAGACCATGTTGAAAGAACGCACAAGAACAGGATAACTTACCAAAACAAATGTTGGCTTATAATCCGAAAGGACGGCGGAATATTGGAAGACGAAAGAAGAGATGGTGCGCAACGGACCGTAAGGTCCACAGGAAGAAGAAGAAGAAGAAGAAGAAGAAGAAGAAGAAGAAGAAGAAGAAGAAGAGGAAGAAGAAGAAGAAGAAGAAGAAGAAGAAGAGGAAGAGGAAGAAGAAGAAGAAGAAGAAGAAGAAGAAGAAGAAGAAGAAGAGGAAGAAGAAGAAAAAGAAGAAGAAGAAGAAGAGGAGGAGGAGGAGGAGGAGGAGGAGGAGGAGGAGGAGGAGGAGGAGGAGGAGGAGGAAGAAGAAGAAGAGGAAGGGGAAGAAGAAGAAGAAGAAGCAAAAATCATATTCCTTAGTTTTAAATTATGGCTATATATGATAAAAAAAAAAGAAAAAAATCAGTCCAATATTTTCGGCGTTAAGAATATTTCTAAGCTTTATAGGTCGTTAAGAAGTTAAAACGTTAATTAGTTAAAAAGCGAACATGCTCTATACCATCGACAACAAGGTCAGTCGTCTATGTATACTAGGACATACACAATAAGATTACAACAGCAAAGAAATATACTGAAAAAAAAAATATATATATTGCAAAGCTACGGCGAAGTGGATAAAGTGAGAAACAGATAAGTTATTACAATAAACTATTGAGGTAATACGTAGTAGGCCTATACGTTTGGCCTATGTGATGGACGATTAGTAATTGGAATGACTGGACGAATTGGAATATCGGGATTACTAGTGGATAAAAGGAGCGTAGGGGAAGGAGACTATTCATTCCTTCGTAGCACGCTTCCCAATCACTCTGGAACCCTTACCTACTCGCTAAGGACCACGTACGGATACACGGTTCAATAGCGACTGGTCTGAAACAGGTTAAGCTTCTTCAGGAATAACACATTCAAAATATACACGAGTTTTACTACGAGGATACGAAATGAGTGTTGAGTAGGAGATACAGCTTGAAAGATGCACGGAGCTGTTCGCGTGGCTTAAATGTAGGTCCCGCAGTGGGGGCTGGTGTAGGTCTGCTACGACCGAGTCAACAAAGAAAGAAAAAGAACGTGAGGGTATACTGACCTGGGAGAACTGGAGCGGGGGTGAGCTAAGGTTGTGACGCTAGTCTCGAGTCAGGCTAAAAAAGAAATACGTCTGTTTCCTGTTGGAAAACAAAAGAAGTAACAACCTTCAAAAGGAAAACGGCCAATCCGACCTAAAATTGTAATCGACGATCCCGATCTGGAACGAGTAGGCCTACGTAATTTCCGGTACTTACGTTCTATCATTTCTTCTTTGTCGACACGAAATATGACTTTATTGGCTCGAGTTATGCTACTTACGTATTAATCATTCCAGTTTGATACGCCTACAAAGAGCTTTGGCCTACCTCAGTACGACTAAACACTGATTTTGGCGGGTACAGTGACTAGTTATACCACAACGTCTTCAAGTCTTTATGAGTGCTAGTTTTGCACTTACAGTACTTTCACAGCATAAATCATCATAAGAACAGCGATGAAATGCACACGGCCAACGTTTTACTCGTACAAAGCCCACCCCGTAGGTCTCGGATCCGTCACGCCTCCAGGCAGAGGCTGCAAGCGCGGATCAGATACTACGACGACGACGGGGGGGATCAATTTAGCTCCAGTTTTCAAGACGAGAGTTTCCATAATGAATTGAAAAAGCGAAAAAGAAAAAATGCAATTATTATTTAGCTTCGAGAGGCACTGAGAAAGAGAACAGAAAAGTAAACGTGCCAGGAGGACGTTCTGGAATACAGAGGTACGTGAAACGGGTAATTTTTCAGACACAATACTTTTGAAGGAGTTACTTGAAGATTATGGAAGCCAACTCCGCACGAATAATGAGCTCATTGTGCCATTCAGATCTTTAGCAGAAAGATCTTTCTAAGTCCCGAAAACCTCGACAGGAATATCCCCTCAGAGGCTTGGAATTATTATAGCACGAACTTGTGAAGCTATGATTCGAGCCTTGAGAAGAAGTACATGAAGGTTAGTAAGGGCAGTGAAATATAAATTAAAAAAAATATGACTTTCTTTAAAAATACATTAAAAACTTTACTTAAAAGAAAAAAAAACTTGAAAGCTTTATTTGTAATTCTTTATTTAAACTTAAAACGATTCTTCCTAACTTTTGTGTCTTTTTATACTGTCTGAACATAACTTATACTAGATTTTATTTTCTACCAGCACGACAAACTCTTGTACTTTTCAATAAAGTCCGTTCAAAATTCATATAAAAAAAACGCCCTGTCTACACCCATCCTGTAGTAAAATATAAAACAATCAAAGTAAAATCAGGCGGCAATAACAGATTAACAACTCTACTCTTGAAGCACTTATCAACAAAACACGTGGTTGATACCGTGTCACTTTTCACGTGATACTTGTTACTGCACCTGCACAAGAGGCTTACTTATTGGAGACTGTCTTTATCGACCACAGTATGACAGATACCACCGAAAATGATTTGCAAAGAGCGCTACATAATTTACAACGGTGTTCGATTCTGTATAACTTTAGAATTTCCACAAGCAAAACGAAGGTGATGGCTTTCCTGAGAAGCAATCGTGTAAGAGCCAAAATAATAATTAACAACCAACTAATTGAACAAGTCTCTCACTTTAGCTACCCTAGGGTATGATATATCATATGAGAACAATAGAGGACGTAGACAATAAAATACACAAGTTTCAAATGATGTGTGGCACCATCAAAAAACACTAAGAAACAAGATGCGGAAAGATAATCAGAGCTAAGGTTTTCCAAGATAACGACTGTCCCTACGCTTCTTTACGGATAATGAGAAAGAGACATAAAAGCCGCATACAAACAGCGGAGGTGAAATTTCACTAAGATAGGTCCAAAGGTTGTTCTAAACAAGACCGATTTAGAAATGAAGAGATTAGAGAAGTTGGAAATATACAACTTAAATTAAAAAATAGAGTTGATGTATAGAAGGAATTGGAAGGAGCATCTGGAAGAAGAAGGTAAGGAGATCAAAGAAAAGATGGGAATAAATCCTATGAAACCGGAACAGGTCACCAAGACCTTATTCCTTGTCGGAGAAGAAAAAAAAAAGAGTACGACAGTTCTGGCGTCTGATCGAAAGGCTGTGGGTGACGGGCAGA